>JARQOD010000001.1:378080197-378110471 GCA_033576555.1 Oophaga sylvatica | reverse complement strand
ACGTCCTCCCCAGTCCATAAGTATCCCAATAGGACGTCATCCCCAGTCCATAAGTATCCCAATAGGACGTCCTCCCAGTCCATAAGTATCCCAATAGGACGTCCTCTCCAGTCCATAAGTATCCCAACAGGACATCCTCCCCAGTCCATAAGTATCCCAACAGGACGTCCTCCCCAGTCCATAAGTATCCCAACAGGACGTCTTCCCCAGTCCATAAGTATCCCAACAGGACATCCTCCCTAGTCCATAAGTATCCCAATAGGACGTCCTCCCCTGTCCTTAAGTATCCAATAAGACGTCCTCCCCAGTCCATAAGTATCCCAACAGTCCATCCTCCCCAGTCCATAAGTATCCCAATCAGGACGTCCTCCCCAGTCCATAAGTATCCCAACCAGGACGTCCTCTCCAGTCCATAAGTATCCCAACAGGACGTCCTCCCCTGTCCATAAGTATCCCAACAGGACGTCTTCCCCAGTCCATAAGTATCACAACAGGACGTCTTCCCCAGTCCATAAGTATCACAACAGGACGTCTTCCCCAGTCCATAAGTATCCCAACAGGACATCCTCCCTAGTCCATAAGTATCCCAATAGGACGTCCTCCCCAGTCCTTAAGTATCCCAATAGAACGTCCTCTAAAGTCCATAAGTATCCCAATAGGACGTCATCCCCAGTCCATAAGTATCCCAATAGGACGTCCTCCCCAGTCCATAAGTATCCCAATAGGACGTCCTCCCCAGTCCATAAGTATCCCAACAGGACGTCCTCCCCAGTCCATAAGTATCCCAACAGGACGTCTTCCCCAGTCCATAAGTATCCCAACAGGACATCCTCCCTCGTCCATAAGTATCCCAATAGGACGTCCTCCTCTGTCCTTAAGTATCCCAATAAGACGTCCTCCCCATTCCATAAGTATCCCAACAGCCGTCCTCCCCAGTCCATAAGTATCCTAATCAGGACGTCCTCCCCAGTCCATAAGTATCCCAACCAGGACGTCTTCCCCAGTCCATAAGTATCCCAACCAGGATGTCCTCTCCAGTGCAGCTTCGTGGTCATTAGGGGGTTTAGTCCAACCAGATGTTATTGATGTTTTTACCATCTTTATTATTAAGTGTTGATGTTTTCATTATTGCACATAATGTTACATCGAGCTGCTGATACCCGTTTCTCAGACATCATGTACAGCTAACATGTGCAACTGGATTTTTCAAAGTTTTCTATACTTGAAAATATTGCTAAATAGCCTATCTTTTTATGGTCTCTGTTATAGCTAAATCATTAGTACGAGTGGAAATAATAAATGCAAAAATCCTGGTCAAAACAAGACTGACCGCTAGCTAACTGAGGGTTCAGTTAACTGCTGCCTATTTAAGTCTATGGGAAGGAGTAGAGTGAGAGAGAAGCTTAAACCGATTTTGTTTCTTTAAAGTAAGTGTTTATCTCACCGCAGCGCTGGATTCACAGTTACAATGTTAAGTATTGTAATATAATAATCCTTCTAATTTCTGAGAAGTGTTTCTCTCACCCCAATGCCGGATTCACAGTTACAATGTTCAGTATGGCAATATAATATCCTCCATCCTACTGTTTTCTACTAAGTGTTTATCTCACTCTCAGAGCTGGATTAACAGTTAAATTGTACAGTACTGCAGTATAATGTCCTCCATCCTGCAGATTTCTAGTAAGTATTTATCTCACCCCCAGTGCTGGATTTACAATTACAATGTTCAGTACTGTAATATAATCCAGTGCTGGATTCATAACTATACTGCTCAGTACTGCTGGATAACATCCTCAGTGCTGATGCATCTGAACATTTACTACATGTTGAAGGTTTTTCTTAGAACATCATAAAAATTATAAATAAATTATTAAAAAAATCTGCATGTGGAGCAGATTGAATCACACATTTTTTTCCCACAAGGATTAGGTTTAAGGATTTTCTCCGCATTTTACTATCTATTTCTTTTTATTAAGAAGCCCTTCACTATAAGCTGATCATAGCATTCTCTTCTTCTGCCAGGATCTCCAGCAGTCAGGGAGTCCAGCAGGAAGTGTTCAGTTTCCCTGCAGTGCCGCCACAGGAGAAATGAAGCATTACACAGTTTGTACATAATCATCGGGCTGTGTGTATAATGTACAGACATGTCCAGTCCTCCAAGGAGCAATTCTTTGTAGCTGCTGTATTCTCTGGCTCTTACATGAGGATCCTGAATGAGGGACTTCCATTTTTTAACCATATATTCCCTAAATAGGTTCTTCAAATGTTTTTTTTAGTCCGAGTCATGATAGTTAAAGCAGCACATAGTAGAATCGTAAGGACACAACGTAACCGGTAGTAATAGCACATACTTTCTTCCACTCCTGTTGGTATTAAGGTTTCTTCTCCATTTACATCCGGAGCTGCATTTACACATCAGCCGATCTATCGCTAGAAGGTGACGTATTAAAGATGGCAATTCCATTTGTGGCCTGAATGATGGTGGCGCTGTTTCAAACCTGTCCACTTTGCTTTACCTAGCATCATGGCTCCTCCTGAGTATCAATTGGAGTCAAATCAGTCAGGCAAATCAGACAAATTACATACAGTATATCTAATTGTCCATTGTGGGAAAACTCTTTTTATATGCCCTATTATTAAACTCTTAGTTGCAACGTCCTTCTACACTCCTCACTACCACCACCACTATGGCTACAGATGAGAGTATTCGCTGCCCATGTGTCACAATTAATGCAAACCATCCCAAATAACTTGGTTTGCTATTAAGATATTGTCCCCAGGTTTTCATTTCATTGGTTGCAATTTCATATTTGGCCTGATTGATGGTGGCGCTGTTGCAGAATAAAGCAATAAAAAAAAAAGTGTCCACTGTGCTTTACCTAGCATTATGGCTCCTATCAAAAGGGTCAAAACATTGAGACTTTGAGAGAAATTAGACTAATGAAATATATCTAATCAATTGCTGGAAAACTATTATGTGCCCGGGCAAGCAGATGTCTGCAGGACAGAATGGATGCAATTCCTGCAGAGTTCGGCCGCGCTCCTCTATGACTTCTAGCACAAGGTAGCTCGGCGCAATGGTCAGGTACTAGGTGGAGCAGAGCGAAACACGCAGTGATTGGGGTGGCGCTAAGAATGCGTGCAAGTCGCATATACTTCATTGTTTAATATTTATGTCCAATTTTATTTATTTTTTATATTATTTGTATTTATTTTTCTTTTAATTGCATATACTTTATTATTATCTTTATTTGCATTTTTTTATTTCTATTATTTGTATTTATTTTACAATATTGTCTTTATTTTATCTCTTACTATTTTGATTATTATTTATTTATATTATCAGAAGTATTTATTTCTCTTATTTTATCTTTATTTGCATATACTTTATTTTATTTGCCATTTGTATTTATTTTTTTATGTTTTTAGATTTTGTATTTATTTCCATATTTTCTTTCATTTTTTATCTTTATTTGAATATTCTTGATTATTTTATCTTTATTTGCAATGTTTCTTTATTTTATTTATTACTTATTTATATTATTGTTTGTATTTATTTATTTTATATTATTTTTTTTATCTTGATTTGCTACAATCCCCAATCTTTACCATGGCCGTACTTATGGGCTATATTTGCAGGATCCCCCTACAATCCTCACCACAGCCATGGATACTGATACTGGTATTATTTTATTTGTAGCTTCCCTATGCCCTCCCATCACCATGGCCATTGATATGGGTATTATATGGGACTAGTACTACTAGACCTTACCCACTCCACAACCCGTTGTGTGGGCGTTCCATGACCATGCGGCATGAACAGAGCCTCGTAAAACACGACAGCCGACAATGGCCGCTCTTTTATCACCTGCAATTATGTTTCCAATGGGCTGTTCATTATATATTGGGAAATGGAAAAGTTATTTTTACTCTGAAGGATAATTACTGCGCTGTGTCCGGCATTCAGCGGCTCGTCTATTCCGACACCTATAATTGTCGCGACCCCGCAGAAGAAGGAGAGAAGCTCAATGCGTCTTCTGATGCTACAGATTGAAGACTTGGTGGCAGAAACTTTCCAGAAGCTGTAATAAATAAGTACACCCCCTCTCTTTCTTGGCCAATCAGATCTAGGTCCCTTTTAATTGGCATCATCTTTTTTTAATTACAGATTTTGATACATTTTTATGCCACCATTTTTGTAACAGTGATTGACAGCAGCATTTAATTGGTTAATAGCCGCAGGTGGATCCACCCGCCGCTGTTAGAGGTACTTGATGGCTGATTAAATCAGCCATCAAGTGTGGGGAAAGATGCTGGCTCAGCGCCGGAGCCTGCATCAAAGGCAGGCACAACGTCGATGATGTGTATATATACGTCATCGGTTGTGAAGGGGTATATCTGCAGCACCCTGAAGTCAGTTTCTTTTTTGGGGGTGACTACTAATAAGGCGGTTTAATGGCCCGATCCTGGTGCATTCGGAGTGGCGCAAGCGTGTGCGGCTATTCTCATGACTCCCATACCACTTTCTCCATGCTCTCGTCTAAGTGTGAGCGTCACAGACCCCCTTCTCTCAATAGGTGGGACTGGAAATAAATGGAAATTTTATTTTTGCGGATTATTTTTTATTATGACCTCATCGTGACAAATTTGTTTTCCTCCCATCCCTTCCATCCGCCATTGTGGGATTACGCCCAGGACAAGCCCGGACTACCCTCCTACTTCTTGGGTTTCAACACTTACTGCGATGAAACGGAATATTTGACAAGTCGCCAGCGTTAGCCGCAAGGATCAAATTCAGCAACTGCGGAGCAATTATGACGTCTTCATAATCCGGCGGCAGCAGATTTGTGGCTTGTGGAGATCATGACAAGGATCCGAAAAGACGTCACTCGATTAGAGCTAATGGCGGAGCAAGTCTCGACACTTACTAGATTCCACCTTAAGAGAATTTCCACCTTAAATTAGAAATTCTCCAGTGAATTCACTTTTTATTTTCTACATTTAAACATGGCTACAAAGAAGGCGGACGTCATGTTTGTCACCCAGCTCTTTAAGAATCCGGAATGGCAAATTCTGCCTAATTCTTCTCATGCTGCTGCTTTACTCGTATCTTGGCATATTGACCATGGGAAACTTATAAGAACTCGGTAGGTGGTTATAATAGTTGACACCCAGCTTTCCCAGGGACAGATATTGCTAACTAAACGCTGATATGAGACGACGACCGCAGGACTGACCGCAGAGGAAATGCTTTAACCGCTCTTTTGAAGCCCCTGTTTATTTTTCTGCAGACTTTCCACGGACCGCTCGGAGTCTCCAGTGCATTTCTGAGGCCGGACCCAATATAAGGCGTCCTCAGTACTGTATTTTTGCTTATGTAGCCAGAACGTTCAGCAGCAGCACAGACCTTTCAAGGAGTTTCTAAGCTCAACTTAAAGTGTACTTGCATTTTTAAGTAATTTTTCAGAATCATCAGTCCTGTGCATATGTGATGAATAACAATACTTCTGCTCATTATATACCTTGTATCCACATTTTCACCAGTTTACCATCTGCAGATAACTTTCAGTTAACTTGAAGCCAGTGCTGCAGACTAGCTCCTATATCTCCCGTACACGGCACACACTGACATGAGGGATTCCTGCTCTTCTGTCTCTATGAAGCACATGTTCAGAAGCAGCAGCATGAAAAACATTATACAGCAGTACTGAGCAGTGTAGCTGTGAGTCCAGCACTTGGGTGGGATAAAACGCTAGAAAGAAGCAGCAGCATGGAGGCTATTATACAGCAGTACTGAGCAGTGCAGCTGTGCATTCATCTCTAGGGTGGAATAAAACACTAGAAAGCAGCAGCATGGAGGACATTATACAGCAGTACTGAGCAGTGCTGGTTGGAATCCAACTCTGTGGTGGGATAAAACACTACAAAGCAGCAGCAGCATAGAGGACATTGTGCAGCATTGCTAAGCAGTGTAGCTGTGAATCTAACTCTGGGGTGGGATAAAATTCCAGAAAGCAGCAGCATGGAGGACTTCATACAGCAGTACTAACGGTGTAGCTGTGACTTCAACTCAGGTGGGATAAAACACTACAAAGCAGCAGCAGCATAGAGGACGTTATACAGCACTACTAAGTGGTGCAGCTGGAAATCCAGCTCTGGTGTGAGATAAAACAGGAGAGCAACAAAACACTAAAAGCAGGAGCGTGGAGGACATTATACAGAATTACTGAGCAGAGTAGCAGTGAATCCAGAATTTTTTTGCACAATTTGCTCTAAATGTTCAGTCACTATGCAGCTCCCTCTTCTTCCCAGGTTTCATTTCCATAGATTTCAATAGGCAGCTAATCCCTCAGCGAAGACAGATTTTAGTTTTTCAGGGCGATTGACTTCAGAAGGCAGGAGAAGAAAAGATGTGGCTGATAAGTGGAGGAAGAAGCTAATTTATCTTATAAAATATATCAAAGTTTCTAATATTCACTTATAGTATTGCTTAGTGTTTCAGTGAGCGAATCGCTGCCTCTGTTCTGAAGAAATAAAAGTGTAATAAAATATTCTAATTAGGGTTCTTGGTGCAACAGGTAGTGGCTTAAAGGCTCAGCGCACCGCTCTCCTCACTGGCTTTGCATGTCCCTCCTGACAGTGCTGGCGTGCCTGAGGTCTCTCTGCAGACAGTGCTCACACAATGCAAATCTGTGCTGTCAATCAGCTGCGAGGGAGGAGGGGCATGAAAACCAATGGCGGTCAGTGCACTCAGCTTTTTAGGCAAACCCCAGGTGCACCGAGCAAATTCTGCAGAAGGGAGGCAGCGATTAGAACATTAAAGGGGATGTCCACTATTTGGACAACCCCTTCTTAAACTAAATGTTCAGCCCTGATAAAATAAAGCCTATACTCTCCTCCCATGCCGGCGCCGTTACAGCTGATCCCGGACTTCCTTGTCATGTTCAGTTTGTCTAAAGGTGGAGACAGTGACGCTAGAGCTGATTGGGCGCCGGGCATCATGAGTCATTCCACTGCATCACAGCCCCGGGACTGCGAGTACCGACACCAATGGAACGGAGCCGGCACTGGAGGTGAGCATAGGCTTTATTATTTTATTGGGGCCATACATTTAGTTTAAAAAGGGGTTGTCCTACTACTGGACAACTTATTTAAGGTGTAATTAATTTACTGGCTGTATCCGTCACGCTGTATAGCAGATATATATATGTGATGTCAGTAATCTATATCAAAAGGGCAACATACTATATAACATGCGCATAGATATATGATAACATAGAATTACCTGACAGAAAGTCCAGTGGGTCAATACTGAATCCGTTATACGCTGTCTCCGGCTAGAGGGTGACCGGGGTCTATGCTGACCCTAAACTGGGGTCCTGACTAATCCCTCTACCTGGAGGTACTGTTAAAGGTACAGAGGTCCAGGCCACCAGCGTAAACCCTGTCTCCTATCAATCCCTGCCAACTGTAATCTAGTCCTAAGAAGGACCCTAATTACCACCAAAGGGAATGAACAGGTAACGGTTAATGAACAGAAAGACATACAAGAAAGACAAGAAATAAAGTAAATAAAGTCTTACATACAACACTCACACACAGTAGGAACACCTAAAGTCTCAGAGATAAACTATAAGCTATAAGAGTAAAAACAACTAAGGAGCTCTTAGCTTAAGTATTCTCAGAACCGCTCCAGTCTGCTCGACTACATGAATGCTTTCACCGGCGTCTAACACCCAGACTGGCAGGAATATAAAGGAAACTAATTAGAACATAATCAAAAGCAGCCGGGCGAGGCTGGACCTAGTCTTAGCAAAGAGCTTGGTAAAATTAACTCTCTCATTACCAAACACAAAGAAACAGCAGCTCAGCTGTGAGAAGTCAGAATGTGCAATCGCGACGATCTTCGTGGCGATGCACCCATGACAGTACCCCCCCTTCTACGAGGGGCCTCCGGACCCTCATGACCAGGTCTGTCCGGGTAAGTTGTGTGAAAGGTCCGAACCAATCGATCTGCGTTAGCATCAGACGCAGGGACCCACGTCCTCTCCTCAGGACCATACCCCCTCCAATGAACTAAGTACTGAGGGGATCGGTGACTGAGACGTGAGTCAATGATTTTCGACCCATGAAATTCCACGTTATCATTGACTACCACTGAAGGAGGAGGTAGAGGTGACGGTATGACTGGTGCCACATACTTTTTAAGTAATGACTTGTGAAACACATTATGAATTTTAAACGTAGGAGGGAGGTCCAGACGAAATGCCACAGGATTAATTATGGAACTGATCCTGTACGGCCCGATGAATCTGGGACCCAACCTCCAGGAGGAAACTTTAAGTTTTATATTCCTGGTAGACAACCAACCAGATCGTTCACCTTCAGATCTAGACCAGAAACTCTCCTCCTATCAGCCATCCGTTTGTAACGGTTCCCCGTAACCTTCAGTCTTAAGCGATCTGGAACTATCAGTCTCCCTGGAAGTCCCACAGGGGCGTCCCCTGAGCCCCCAATACCTCCCCCTCAAGCTCAGAGCATACAGCTGACACTACAACTCCCTCCTGAGGAATAGGAACCGGATCATCCGTCTTCCCGGCCCCTGGGAAAGTACGAGATAAGGCATCAGGAAGCAACTTTATTGAGCAGTCATATGCGCGATGAGGAGGTAACTCTTTACACCCCTCCTCTGAGAACATCTCCCCAAAGTCCTCCAGAAAAGGAGGCAAAGTCCTAGGCACAACCGCACCGATGACCGTGCTCATGCAGTTATTCCTGCAAAATTCACCCCACTGGCTTATCTTTCTGGATTGCCAATCAATCACTGGGTTATGTTTAGCCAACCAAGGAAGTCCCAACACAATAGGAGTAGGTAGACCCTCCAACACATAACAAGACAATTGCTCTTTATGTATTGCCCCTACTCGAAGATCTATGTTATGAACAGCTTGTACCAAGCTACCTTGACCGAGAGGTCTAGAATCAATAGAGACTATAGGGACTGGTTTGGCCAATACACTCAGTTGCATACCATGCACCTGGGCAAACCGAGCGTCCACCAGATTAGCCCCGGACCCACTATCAAGAAAAACAGAAATCCTCTCAGTTCTAGTACCAATCACCACCTCCGCAGGCACGAGAAACTGAGAGGGATTTGGGGACGAAATACACACTCCCAGGTTAACTCCTTTGCTCAAAGAGGCCCGGGATGGACACCCCCCAACAAAATGTCCCTCTCTCCCGCAAAAGAAACACCTTCTAGTCTTGCGGTGCACCGCCGATTCCCTCCTACAAAATGATGTCCCTCCCAACTGCATGGGCTCCTCAGAACAGACCAGGGGAACCTCAGTATAAGGGACTTTAGTAGTAGGTGGAGTCATCACGGGAGGCGGAGTTACCTCGCGTCTTCCCCGAAGTCGTCTATCAATGCGAATAGCGAGGGCCATAGCAGCCTCCAGTGATGGAGGAGAATCATACTGAGCCAACACATCTTTTAATTTGTCAGACAACCCTTGACAAAACTGGCTCCTAAGAGCTGGGTCATTCCACTGAGTATCTGTTGCCCATCTACGGAACTCAGAAGAATATTCCTCCGCTGGACGATTTCCTTGCCGTATTTTACGCAACTTTGTTTCAGCAAGGGAGACTCGATCCGGATCATCATATACCAGACCCAGGGCAGTAAAAAATCGATCCACTGACTGGAGATCTGGGGAGCCTGGAGGAATAGAGAACGCCCAAGATTGAGGGTCCCCTTGTAAGAGCGAGATAACAATTCCCACCCTCTGCTCTTCACTCCCAGATGACCGAGGCCGCAGCCGAAAGTACAATTTACATGCCTCCCGGAAGGTAAAAAATTTGTCCCGCCCACCAGTGAACCTGTCCGGGAGAGCAACCTTAGGTTCAGATCTGGTTTGCTCCGGGGGGGACAAAACCTTGGACTTAATGTCTGCAAACTCCATGGACAACCCCTGCAACTGCCGGGCCAGCTGGGCTACTGGATCCATGACAGCTGGAGAGAATCTTTAGTATGGCCGGTGAAAATGTCACGCTGTATAGCAGATATATATATGTGATGTCAGTAATCTATATCAAAAGGGCAACATACTATATAACATGCGCATAGATATATGATAACATAGAATTACCTGACAGAAAGTCCAGTGGGTCAATACTGAATCCGTTATACGCTGTCTCCGGCTAGAGGGTGACCGGGGTCTATGCTGACCCTAAACTGGGGTCCTGACTAATCCCTCTACCTGGAGGTACTGTTAAAGGTACAGAGGTCCAGGCCACCAGCGTAAACCCTGTCTCCTATCAATCCCTGCCAACTGTAATCTAGTCCTAAGAAGGACCCTAATTACCACCAAAGGGAATGAACAGGTAACGGTTAATGAACAGAAAGACATACAAGAAAGACAAGAAATAAAGTAAATAAAGTCTTACATACAACACTCACACACAGTAGGAACACCTAAAGTCTCAGAGATAAACTATAAGCTATAAGAGTAAAAACAACTAAGGAGCTCTTAGCTTAAGTATTCTCAGAACCGCTCCAGTCTGCTCGACTACATGAATGCTTTCACCCGCGTCTAACACCCAGACTGGCAGGAATATAAAGGAAACTAATTAGAACATAATCAAAAGCAGCCGGCCGAGGCTGGACCTAGTCTTAGCAAAGAGCTAGGTAAAATTAACTCTCTCATTACCAAACACAAAGAAACAGCAGCTCAGCTGTGAGAAGTCAGAATGTGCAATCGCGACGATCTTCGTGGCGATGCACCCATGACAGTATCCCCTACAAGGAGATGTACTTAGTATATACTGTCACTTTGGGTTGGCACACTCCCTTTAAAAGTTTTTTTTTTTACTTAAAAATAAGAGCTAAATCTAACCCTAACATTTTTTATTTGCATATTTGAGCTATGTGGCTTCTCTAAGGTTATCCAATCACATTCCTCCACTTGCGCAGGGGCGTAACCTAAGTCCAGGCTCTACCCCTGCTGTAGTAGCCACCTCATACCACTGAGGGTGATTTGGTGATCAGGGGGGACAGTTCCAGGCCGCACCGCATTGTTTGCCTGTGTGACCCCGTAACGTACCAGTGTTTCCATTATGTCCTGATCCATTAGATGCCGCTCCATGACTGTGATTACTTCGATATTCATCACTTGAGTTTATTTACCCCCCCACCCAAAAAACATAAAATAGACCCTTCACGAACTGTTCAGAGTTTACAATGGCCGCCTGTGTGCCAGATGCTGAAAACGGTAATTTCAAGCGCCATTGTGATGTAAATGTAACCTTTCCCATAAATAAAGCTCCTACTTTCCAGGGACACCACTGTATCCATCTGCACAAGAATGCATCAATCAGAAGAACTGTGCAGCAAAACCAAAGCGGACTGTTTAAAGGGGCCACTGCCTAATATACAAAATTACAGCACAGTAACTCCACATTGTCTATTAGCATCTGGGGTAGTCTGAAAAGTCGGAAATCCACCTCCTGCCTCATGAGAGGCTCAGGATACAGCTCGGTCCACCCACTATGCTTTTGTGTGGCCCAGCTATGTAAGGCACACATAAAAATCCAGGAGAGTGCACAGGAAGGTAATCGCAACGCTTGATATGCATTCACTGCCACTCACTCTTTCAGACACACCCATCTGAGATATAAGAGGGAGTGACACGTAGCAGAGAGTGGTTGTTGAGATCAGATTAGTCTGAAGGAGAGGAGAAAGTAGAGTCTGTTTCCTGTCAGAGGACAGTGCAGTTCAGTCTCAGTCCAGTCTGGACTTGGAGGGTACTGAGAGCTATTCAGTGAGCTCTAGGAGAAAGCTGACTTTTCACATCGAAGCTACAGGTGCTTATGTTAAGAGCGGGAAGCAGGGCGAAGGGCGCAGTGGAGAAGACAGAGAGAAGTGCTACAGGTATTGGATTACCTGCACTAAATTGCCGGACACCGGGGTCCGAAGCGTTGCTAGTGTTTCAAGCATAGTAACAAGAAAACCGGAGGCATCTGGACTACAGGTCGCAGAGTGCAGCCCGAAGTGTCAATACGTAACCGGAGTCAGGGAGAACAGGGACTTTGAGCGGGACGCTGCAAAAGTAAGGACTTAGTTCTCTCAACATCTGCTAGGCAGAGACATAGAAGGCTCCACCACAATGTTGGCCGGGCATGACAGCTATTGAGAAAGCTGGAGAGCTCAGAGTTAACTTCGCTCCAGGCAAGTTGGACTCACATGTACATTTGAAGTAAAGGAGGCCTCTAACCTGCTCAGCGGTTACCCGAATGTGCATTCTCCACCCCGACCAGCTCCCGGGACCTGCTTGAACCATCTACCAGTAAAAGGTATGAAAAGAAGCTGCATTGCGTGTGACTGAATTATTAACTACACCCTGCATCATCACCATAGACTTCCAGGGACGAGTCTCACCTGTGGGAGACTTACCACCCAGCTGCCCCATAACATCCCCTGTGAAGATCCCTATAGCAGCGCTGGTCCAATTGACCAGATACCACAGGTGGCGTCACGAACTACCTATCCTAATAATCCCCTGTAAATATTCCCCATCGCACGACCGCCAGGGCCACGGACCGAGCCGCCGCTACCAGTGACAACTCCCATAGATTTCCATGGGCTCGGCTCCGAGTACCCCATAGCCCTGGTATCCACAATTGTGGTGCGTGGTCGGAACAACTTTGGCGTCACGAACAGGATGCGAAGCTTGCAATTGCGAGTCCTGTGTGCCTATGTTGAACTGTTTGGTGAAAAAGACTGTTTGCTGCATTTGGCGCCAAATACCGCCATTTTACCGCCATATTGGCGCCCTGAGGCGCTGGTGAAGAAGGTGGGCGTGCATTCGTGGGCGTGTACCCCCCCTGTGGCGCGAAAGATATGGCCGCCCTCTCCAAATGCTACTATAATGTGCGGTCCTGCCCCACTGCTAAAGAAATCCGCCTCCTTCATCCTCTATGCGAAGAGGAGGAGACGCAAATCCCGCCTCCACGGAAGAGACCAGATTGTTCCTGATGGAAACTACAGTCTGGCTTGGGACGAGATGGCGGAAGGACAGGAGAATCTGTGCAGAGGACCGGAGGCATATAAGTCCTGCTTACCGGAAGATTTCCTACCTGTGCCAGAGCTGTCCCCGGATCGGGACACTGACCCCGCCATGCTGGAGCTGCAGAAGGAGAACGCGGAGCTAAGAAGGAAGCTCCAGAGTCATGCAGATTTACAGGAGACGGAGAAACGCTGGCGTGCCCAGACACAGCGGCTGCTGTGGGACGCAGTGTTCTCTCCCACAAGCATAACGCCGTCTCTTGATTTCCCAAGTTCCCTGCTGAAGAAGGCTAAAGAGAGACTGGAGGCTGCCCCCAAAAGTGCTGTACCTAATCCCACCGATGCGAAGGTGGAGGGGAAGGAGGCTGAGGAGGTCCTGCCCGGTCCGGAGCGCCAGTCAGGCCAGGAGGCCACAGCAGAGTACGGTTCCCCGGTAAGATCACCGGAGGGGTCCCAGCCATCATTGCCGGAAATTGACTGGGATGAGATGGAGCGTCTGGACGACGTGACTTACGACCTCCAAACCGGAAACGCCTGGCAGTACTGCGAGAGAGTGAGACAGCAGCAGGAAGAAGAGAGAAACATACGGCGGTCCCGACAAAAACAGCATGAGGAGCTCATCGCTGATAAAGAAACGGTCCGCCGGGATAAAGGTACCCGACGGGAACCGCGGCGGCAGGGGTGCGTCACCGAGTTTCAGCTCCGCAAGGGCTGGGGCTTTATCCGCGAGCCGGGCCTCTATCAGGGGGTCTTTGTGAGCCGCCGGGACGTGGAGTCCCACTTACCCATCGGTCATCCTGGGAGGGACCTAATAAATGGGGACATAGTGAGCTACACCCGTCACTGGGGTTTAAAGGGGTGGTATGCCCTGAACATCTCCATTGTCAGTGACCCCGTCCCCGACGCCAATACCGAAGCGTCCCAGTCCCGAGCTCTCACAGCACCAGGCCGTGCCCCGGCATCGCTCCCTGCATCGCAATCGGCGACCTACTCAGCATCGCAATCGGCGACCTACCCAGCATCGCAAACGGCGATCTACTCTGCATCGCAAGTTAATGTGGCCCTTGCAGCGACGCAATCAGTGTCTTACAGCAGGGACATACCCGTTGGGTCCCCCGTTAAAATGAGAACTGTGGCCACTCAAACGCTGATAGCGGGCCATGACATATTTGTAATGCGTTCTAAGGAACACCGCGTCGTTCCAGCCCCAGGAGTGGAAGACGTCATCGAAATTAGCCAGAAAAGTGAAGACCGGTAGGACCCAGACAGGGGTTTACCGTATCTAAAAATTGTATAAAGTTTGATAAAAGAAGATTTGCCATTTTTGCACTTTATTGATGTGTATGATGATGTTTTACATATTGAGTAGAATACCCGGCTGGGTACAAGGGAAGAGAATTTGAAAAGTTAAAAAGTAAATCTGTTGATTGCATAGTCGCATAGAATACCCTGGTTGGGTAAAGCAAGTAAAGTTATTGATATGTGAATACTTGAAGGATATATGTGTTAAACCCTCAATAGACTGAGAGGCTGTGGACTGTGCCAGCCCAAGAACTTTCTTTGTAAATAGTTGCGCTTCGGTGCATTATCTTGGTTTTACATGAAACCATTACTATCTACCTCTGAAGAAAAACCCGTATGGTGGGCCTAGAGTGAGGTCTGCAGTCAGAAGTCCTGCAGCCCACCCAGGAACCACGTGGGAGGTTTTTGGTGCGGGTCCTCCACAAGTATCTTGTATTTATGAACATGTTTGATATTTTTATACTTTGATACTTTTGTATTCTTCATTGTACAAATTGTAACGTTCAAGAAGTCTTACCTCCCGGATGGGAAGAGTTAAAATGTTGTTGTTTAATGCAAAACAAAAATGTTTTCTTTTTCTCTTTTACAGCCCGGGAGTGCTGTGTTTAATCAAGGGGGGATGTGTGGCCCAGCTATGTAAGGCACACATAAAAATCCAGGAGAGTGCACAGGAAGGTAATCGCAACGCTTGATATGCATTCACTGCCACTCACTCTTTCAGACACACCCATCTGAGATATAAGAGGGAGTGACACGTAGCAGAGAGTGGTTGTTGAGATCAGATTAGTCTGAAGGAGAGGAGAAAGTAGAGTCTGTTTCCTGTCAGAGGACAGTGCAGTTCAGTCTCTGTCCAGTCTGGACTTGGAGGGTACTGAGAGCTATTCAGTGAGCTCTAGGAGAAAGCTGACTTTTCACATCGAAGCTACAGGTGCTTATGTTAAGAGCGGGAAGCAGGGCGAAGGGCGCAGTGGAGAAGACAGAGAGAAGTGCTACAGGTATTGGATTACCTGCACTAAATTGCCGGACACCGGGGTCCGAAGCGTTGCTAGTGTTTCAAGCATAGTAACAAGAAAACCGGAGGCATCTGGACTACAGGTCGCAGAGTGCAGCCCGAAGTGTCAATACGTAACCGGAGTCAGGGAGAACAGGGACTTTGAGCGGGATGCTGCAAAAGTAAGGACTTAGTTCTCTCAACATCTGCTAGGCAGAGACATAGAAGGCTCCACCACAATGTTGGCCGGGCATGACAGCTATTGAGAAAGCTGGAGAGCTCAGAGTTAACTTCGCTCCAGGCAAGTTGGACTCACATGTACATTTGAAGTAAAGGAGGCCTCTAACCTGCTCAGCGGTTACCCGAATGTGCATTCTCCACCCCGACCAGCTCCCCGGGACCTGCTTGAACCATCTACCAGTAAAAGGTATGAAAACAAGCTGCATTGCGTGTGACTGAATTATTAACTACACCCTGCATCATCACCATAGACTTCCAGGGACGAGTCTCACCTGTGGGAGACTTACCACCCAGCTGCCCCATAACATCCCCTGTGAAGATCCCTATAGCAGCGCTGGTCCAATTGACCAGATACCACAGGTGGCGTCACGAACTACCTATCCTAATAATCCCCTGTAAATATTCCCCATCGCACGACCGCCAGGGCCACGGACCGATCCGCCGCTACCAGTGACAACTCCCATAGATTTCCATGGGCTCGGCTCCGAGTACCCCATAGCCCTGGTATCCACAATTGTGGTGCGTGGTCGGAACACTTTACACTGCTGCTTCGCCTGCTGTGATTGGCAGCTGTTTTGGAAATAATATTATTACTACTACAATAAAAATCAAAGTCTTTAAACAAGAGGTGGGAAGGTGAATATTATCAGATTAGCCACTGACATGGGCGGAGGGGAGGAACCTGAATGTCTGATTTAAACCCTTATGGCCGATTAAAGGGACATTTAGTAAGGAATAAGGGTGAGTTTCCACGATCAGTAAATGCTGCGTGTTTGGCGCTGTGCGCTGGCGCAGCACCAAACACGCAGCGTCCAGATGTTACAGCATAGTGGAGGGGATTTCAAGAAATCCCGTCTCCACTATGCGTAACAACACGCAGGTGGCAGACCTGCGTAAACGGACATGCGGCGCGTCTTTTCAGACCGCAGCATGTCCTCGCGTGTTGCGGCGACGGTGCGTCGCCGCAACAGAATTTCACACAGGGCTATGTAGCCCTGCGTTCTTTCCGGAGGTGTTCCGGAGGTGTCCTGAACACCTCCGGAAAGAGCGCGCGTCAGAAAGCTGGCGGGGCTTAGACGGAGCGGAATTTCCGCTCCGTCCAAAGCGCTGTGGTTCCGGACCGTGGAACCACAGCTTTAGTCCTCAGAGCCACATCCACTTCCATTGAATCAGTGGCCTCAAACGTTTCAATATTTCTGCTTTCTGTAAGTGAATGGAAAAGAAAGTTTACAAAACCTGCACAGACGTAAAGCCCATCAGACCTGATCACAAGAACAGCTCCCACCAAAAGTCCCCAAACTGCAACTCCAGCAGTGCAATAAGTGAGGTCATATTGGTCATCCGAAGAATTGCTACAATTGTATCCGATCGGACAATCCTCTGTGAGCCGAACATTCCGCGCCCGACACCTTCCACATGCACTGTTGTAGCAAACTTTTAGGACAGGAATGAGGATTGTTCACACTGGACACAAACGGAACAAACTTCCAGCTGTCAGCTGCATTACAGGTTGTCAGTTTCTATCATACAGTGTTGCCTTATTAAAGGGATTTTCAAATTTTGAAAAAGTGTTTCCCGAATGACTGCAAACATCTAAAACCATACACACATATAGCACTCGCCCTCTCCGCCGCCTCTCTATGCATTGGGTGCATTGCCTCCATCTTTAACCCCTTAACCCCCAAGGGTGGTTTGCACGTTAATGACCGAGCCAATTTTTACAATTCTGACCACTGTCTCTTTATGAGGCTATAACTCTCGAACGCTTCAATGGATCTTCACGATTCTGAGACTGTTTTCTCGTGACTTATTGTACTTCCTGATAGTCGTAAAATTTCTTCGATATAATTTGCAGTTACTTATGATAAAAATGGAAATATGGCGAAAATTTTGAAAATTTTGCAATTTTCAAACTTTTAATTTTTATTCCCTTAAAACAGAGAAATGTCACACAAAATAGTTACTAAATAACATTTCCCACATGTCTACTTTACATCAGCACAATTTTGAAACCAAATTTTTTTTTGCTACGAAGTTATAAGGGTTAAAAGTTGACCAGCGATTTCTCATTTTTACAACAAATTGTACAAAACCATTTTTTTTAGGGACCACCTCACATTTGAAGTCACTTTAAGGGGTCTATATGGCAGAAAATACCCAAACGTGACACCATTCTAAAAACTGCACCCCTCAAGGTACTCAAAGCCACATTCAAGAAGTTTATTAACCCTTCAGGTGATTCACAGGAGCTGAAGCAACTTGGAAGGAAAAAATGAACATATAACTTTTTAGTCACAAAAATGATCTTTTACAAACAATTTTTTTATTTTAACAAGGGTAAAAGGAGAAAATGGACAGAAAAAGTTGTTGTGCAATTTCTCCTGAGTACGCCGATACCCCATATGTGGGGGAAAACCACTGTCTAGGCGCCCGGCAGGGCTTGGAAGGGAAGGAGCGCCGTTTGACTTTTTCAAACCAAAATTGGCGGGAATTGAGATTGGACGCCATGTCGCGTTTCGAGAGCCCCTAATGTGCCTAAACAGTGGAAAACCACCACGTGACACCATTTTGGAAACTAGACCCCCTAAGGTACTTATCTAGATCTGTTGTGAGCACTTTGAACCCCAAGTGTTTCACTAAAGTTTATAATGCCTGGGTGTGAAAAAAAAAAAATTTCCACAAAAATTATTTTTTAGTCCCCAATTTTAGATTTTTCCCAAGGAAATTGGACCCCAAAAGTTGTTGTCCAATTTGTCCTGAGTACGCTGATACTCCATATGTGCGGGAGAAATACTGTTTGGATGCACCGCAGGGCTCGGAAAGGAAGTAATATCGTTTTGGAATGCAGACTTTGATGGGTGTCATGTTCAGTTTGCAGAGTCCCTGATGTGCCTAAACAGTGGAAACCTCCCACAAGTGACCCCATTTTGGAAACTAGAACCCCTACGGAACTTATCTAGATCTGTGGTGAGCACTTTGAACCCCAAAATGCTTCACACAAATTTATAATGCCCGGGCATGAAAATAAAAAATCCTTTTTTTTTCCCACAAAAGTAATATTTAAGTCACCAATTTTTTATTTTCCCAAGGGTAACATGAGAAATTGGACCATAAAAGTTGTTGTCCAATTTGTCCTGAGTACGCTGATACCCCATATGTGGGGGGGAACCACTGTTTGGGCGCACGGCAGAGCTCGGAAGGGAAGGAGCGCCATTTGACTTTTTCAAACCAAAATTGGCTGGAATCGAGATTGGACCCCATGTCACATTTGGATAGCCCCTAATGTGCCTAAACAGTGGGAATCCCCCACAAGTGACCCCATTTTAGAAACTAGACCCCCTAAGGAACTTATCTAGATCTGTGATGAGCACTTTGAACCCCCAAGTGCTTCACACAAGTTTATAACGTAGAGCCGTAAATTAAAAAAATCATATTTTTTCCACAAAAATGAACTTTTCACCCCAATTTTTATTTTCCCAAGGGTAACAAGACCTCAAAAGTTATTGTGCAATTTTGTCCTGAGTACGCTGATACCCAATATGTGGGGGTAAACCACTGTTTGGGTGCATGGCAGAGCTCAGAAGTGAAGGAGCGCAGTTTGACTTGGCTGTATGCCATGTTGCGTTTGGAGAGCCCCTGATGTGCCTAAACAGTGGAAACCCCCCACAAGTGACACTAGACCCCTTAAGGAACTTATCTAGATCTGTTGGGAGCATGTTCAACCCCCAAATGTTTCATTAAAGTTTATAATGCCTGGGTGTGAAAATAAAAAATAAAAAAAATTCCACAAAAAATGATTTTTTAGTCCCCAATTTTCCAATTTTTGATTTTTCACAAGGAAATTGGACCCCAAAAATTGTTGTCCAATTTGTCCTGAGTACGCTGATACCCCATATGTGGGGGGAAATACTGTTTGGGCGCACGGCAGGGCTCGGAAAGGAAGTAATGACATTTTGTAATGCAGACTTTGATGGATGTCATGTTCAGTTTGCAGAGTCCCTAAACAGTGGAAACCCCCACAAGTGACCCCATTTTGGAAACTAGACCCCCTAAGGAACTTATCTAGATCTGTGGTGAGCACTTTGAACCCCCAAGTGCTTCATACAAGTTTATAATGCCCGGGCATGAAAATAAAAAATCCAATTTTTTCCCACAAAAATGATCTTTTAGTCACCATTTTTTTATTTTTCCAAGGTAAGCTGATACCCTATATGTGGGAGAAAACTACTGTGTGGGCGCACGTTGGGGCTCGGAATAGAAGCAGTGACGTTTAGTAATGCAGACTTTGATGGAATGGTCTGCAGGTGTCATGTCACGTTTGGAGAGCCCCTGATGTACTTAAACAGTGGAAACCACCCACAAGTGACCCCATTTTGTAAACTAGACCCCCAAAGGAACTTATCTGGATGTGTGGTGAGCGCTTTGAACCCCCAAGTGCTTCACAGAAGTTTATAACGCCCGGACGTGAAAATAAAAAATCATATTTTTTCCAAAAACATGATCTTTTAGTCCCAGTTTTTTTATGTTGCCAAGGGTAACAGGAGAAATTGGACACAAAAAGTTGTTTTCCAATTTGTCCTGAGTACGCTGATACCCTATATGTGGGAGAAAACTACTGTATGGGCACACGTCGGGGCTCGGAAGTGAAGTAGTGACGTTTTGCATTGCAGACTTCGATGGAATGGTCTGCGGGTGTCATGTCGCGTTTGGAGAGCCCTGATGTGCCTAAACAGTGGAAACCCCCCAAGTGACTCCATTTTGGAAACTAGACCCCCAAATGAACTTATTTACATGTGTGGGGAGAACTTTGAACCCCAAGTGATTCACAGAAGTTTATAACGTAGAGCCATAAAAATAATAAATCATATTTTTTTCTACAAAAACAATATTTTTGCCCCCAATTTTTCATTTTCCCAAGGGTAACAGAAGAAATTGGACCCCAAGTGTTGTTGTGCAATTTGACCTGAGTATGCTGATACCCCATATGTTGGGGTAAACTACTGTTTGGGCGCATGGCAGAGCTCAGAAGGGAAGGAGCACCGTTTGACTTTTTCAACGCAGAATTGGCTGGAATTGAGATCAGATGCCATGTCACATTTGGAGAGCCCCTGATGTGCCTAAACAGTGGAAACCCCCAATTCTAACTCCAACCCTAACCCCAACACACCCCTAACACTAATCCCAACCCTAATCATAACCCTAACCACAAACCTAACCCTAAACACACCCGTAACCCTAGTCTCAACCCTAACCCTAACTTTAGCCCCAACCCTAACCCTCACTTTAGCCCCAACCCTAACCCTAACCCTAATGGGAAAATGGAAATAAATATTTTTAATTTTATTATTTTTCCCTAACTAAGGAGGTGATAAAGGGGGGTTTGATTTACTATTTATAGCAGGGTTTTATGATTGGCAGCTGTCACGCGCTAAAAGACGCTTTTTATTGCAAAAAGTAGTTTTTGCATCATCACATTTTGAGAGTTATAATTTTTCTATATTTTGGCCCACAGAGTCATGTGAAGTCTTATTTTTTGCGGTACGAGGTGATGTTTTTATTGGTACCATTTTTGGGCACATGACATTTTTTGATCGCTTTTTATTACGATTTTTGGGAGGCAGAATGAACAAAAACCAGCAATTCATGAGTTTCTTTTGGGGGGGGCGTTTATACCGTTACGCGTGTGGTAAAATTGTTAATGCGGTTTTATTCTTCGGGTTAGTACGATTACGGCGATACCTCATTTGTATTATTTTTTTTATGTTTTGGCGCTTTTATACAATTAAAACGATTATATATAAAAAATAATTATTTTTGCATCGCTTTATTCTGCGAGCTATAACTTTTTTATTCTTTCGTTGATGATGCTACATGGCGGCTCGTTTTTTTGCATGACAAGATGACGTTTTCAGCGGTACCATGCTTGTTTATATCCGTCTTTTTGATCGTGTGTTATTCCACTTTTTGTTCGTCGGTATGATGATAAAGCATTGTTTTTTAGACTTTTTTTTTAAGGGGTTCACTAAAGGGGTTAACTAATGGGACAGTTTTATAGGGCGGGTCGTTACGGACGCGGCGATACTAAATATGTGTACTTTTATTGTTGTTGTTTTTTTTACATTAAAGAAGTGAATTTATTGGGGAATTTTTTTTTTTCATTATTTAGGAATTTTTTTTTACACTTATTTTTATTTTTTTTACATTTTTACTTTGTCCCAGGGTGGGACATCACTGTGTAGGGTTAGATCGCTGGGGTGACAGTGTGCACAGCACTCTGTTACACCAGCGATCGCTCTGGCACTGCTGCAGGCTTCTCAACCATCTAAAAGTATGGGCGTCACTAATAGGCTGTAAGCCGGATGCTCTGCATTACCTGTGTGCATCTTTTGTGCACTAATATACCAAACAATCACCCCTCCATGGATTGGTAAGTTGTGAGTGGTTGTCTCATTGGTATTGCTGCATCTGTGTTGCCGCCATCTTTAATCGGGTCCACTGCACCCTGATAGTACATTTGCTTGGAGGCCTGGGCAGGTAAGCATCTCTGCCTTTTTTCTGGTGTTTCTATGCATTGGGTGCAGTGGTGATGTTATGACTACAGCGTACATTACCACTGCAGTCAATCACTGAGCTCAGCAGCTCTGATGGCACCCGCTGAGTTCAGTGATTGGCTGCAGCTGTGAAGTGTGCTGTAGTCAATCAAATCACCACTGCAGCCAGTACACAGAGACCGTTGCAGCATAGGAGAGCTGGGGTTGGACCAGGGGAGGGTGAGTACTGTTTGTGTTGGATATTTTAAATGTCTGCAATCGTTTATGGATCCTTTTTTTTGAACGCGTAAAAGCCCTTTAATACTAAGTTAGAACACTCCTTTAAGTGATATTAAAGGGGGTTTTGGATATTAATCTGTGAAATATGCCTCCTTTACCATTCCGCTCCGTCAGTCCCATGTCAGTCTTCAGTAATGTGGCGACCATTGTGAAAACTTATCAGCTGCAGCAGTGACATCACTACAGATCACGATCCTCATTAACTTGTATGAACGACAGATCCATGGGCACACGGGAACTAACGGGCACGGCAAATGCAACTATTTTAAGATGCTGCAGCACCCCTTTAAATCCCCTTTAATAGACTCCTGCATATTGTAGCAAAGCATGGCAGCCTTCGGAGGAGATCGCAGGTTGCCCCCGGGGAATGGCTGCCGTTGTAATGTAAGTCCTGGCGCCTGGCACAATGCCGCCTCATTGTTTCCTGCCATGTGTTGACACTTTCACCTCGGGAAAAAAATAACAGCCTGCTTAAAATATCATCCTGGGAATGGCGTAGCCAGGTATTATCATAGCGCTACAGAAGGAAGGTGTCAGCGTGAGTGACGTTCAGCCGCCAAAAAAGGAACGCGCCGTCAGCGACAAAGGAACAAAGCTGTGATTAGAAGTAATCGGGGGAACTGTGGCCGATCAGAAATGCTCCAAAATCTACAGAACAAGACTAATCATCATTTCACCTGCACTGACACATTGTAGCAAACTATCGGGGGTTTCCACACAGGGTTCCATTATTTATTTTTTTTCTCTTATCCGGTTGGAATTGTTTGCAGATTTTTTTTCAAAGAAGACTAAAAAAATGAATGGAAATAAAATCTTTAAGTAAAATCCGCGCTAAAATCCGCACAATTAAAGTTTTGCTGCAGAAATCCAAGCTAAAGGTAAATGCACACGCTGCAGATTTGATTGCTTTTCCGCAGCACATCTCTAGAGTTTCCACAGTTCAATCTGCAGATGTAACGTATGGTTTTTGTTTTTGTTTAAGAATTGATATGGCGCAGATACCCTAACCATCTATGGGATATCCGGAGAAGGGAACTATAAGGCTAAGTGCAGACGGTGCGGATTGGGCTGCGGAATTTTCCGCGCAGATTTTGGTAAATCCGCAGGTGAAATGACCTGGGTTTTACCTGCGGATTTACTGCGGATTTGAAGCGGATTTTCCGCGTTTTTGTGCGGATTTCCCCTGTGTTTTCAGACCTGCGGATTTCTATTTAGAGCAGGTCTGACAACGCTGCGGAACTTCACAAAGAAGTGACATGATGCGGATTTAAATCCGCGCAGAAAAAACCGCAGCGTGTGCACTGCGTTTTTTGTTTAACATTGAATCCAATGCTACTGTACATCACTTGCAATTCTGCTGCGGATCCGCAACGGAAAATCCGCTGTGGATCCGCAGCAGAATCTGCAACGTGTGCACATAGCCTAATGTGGAATTCCCCTTTAAGAACCCTCATGTAATGGGGAGGCGACTGTCGGCCCAGGTCTGCTCGTCTTCCTCATCCTCATATTTGTTTATGGCCTTGAGCTTCGCCAGTAAAATACGGTTTTGCATTGCAAACTAGGGACGGAGAGGAGTCATAAAGATAAACCGGATCAGGCGAGGTTTTAATGGTCCATTCTGTATAACTGCTATTTGCATATTGCTTCAAGCTATTTCCTCTGGTGCAAAAACCTCCTCACCAGTGGGGGGAACTACAAGCGCCAGCATTCACTACTATTGATAATGCCTTCCGTGTATTTATACTTGGCTCACTTATGGTGTAGCCATTCAATGACAGCAAGCAGAGCTCTCGGAGATGGCAAATAGTCACTGAGGAAGTTACAGCATCCTCTGCAGGGGAAATGTAGTATTACATGCCAGCCATTCAGAAGCACACAGGACCACCACAGATGGCGAAAGATCGTCATCAGCTCAGTTCTGCACTACTAGAGCGGGGGCTTCACACTTTCAATGCATATTCCCTTACAGGACAAATGGGGCTGACCACCCCTTTAATAAAAATAAAAGGGGTGCATTACTTAGGATCAACCCGAGAGCTAAATGGGATTATATCTTGGGTACCATTGGGCAGCTTGTATATGTTACAGCTAAATTGGACAGTATAAGGAGGCGAGATGATGAAGAACTACAAGTCTAAGAATGCAACATTTGTTCTTGCACAATAAAAAGCGTCAGTTCTATCCGATGCCATGAAGCAGCGGCTTTAGACATGCAATATATGCACTACTCTCCCCCACTCTTACGCCGTTCTGCGCGGCCCACCATATATTTACCCATCATGTCCGGTTGGCAGCCGGCAGGTGCACACAAAGTATTTATACAGCACATACAGCCGGCCGTGGACCCCAATAATTCTGTGCTCTGTCCACAGACCCTTTTTCTAGGTTCCTTAATGAGATCGCAGCTGCACCCGGCATCGGAGGGAAGATGTCTAATTTTTCATCTCAATCGACCAGATTTGCATAAAATGAAGGTTTATAAAAATAGCAAACGGGGGAGGGGGGGAGCGCCGAACACAGATGTGTGATCCGGTCACCAGCCGGCGGGATTAACCCCTTGTGTGCTGCCAATGATCAGATTCGGAACGCCGTCACGTTCTCTGGAATTAACGCTTAAATCACTGAATATAGAAAATTCTGCAACTTTTTAATATTTTTTGTTTTGTTTTTTAATTCCTTGTTTTTTTTAAATTCTGTTTGCTGTTTGTCAGTGACTCGAACTACTGTATTTGTGTTTATCTTTAGCGGATCGACTCCTTGTATTAGGTAGACAAAGGTTTTCACCAGATACTGATGATGGCAGTGACGGGCCGTCACCAGATCCTGATGATGGCAGTGACAGGCCGTCACCGGATCCTGATGATGGAGGTGATTGCGGTCACCAGATACTGATGATGGCAGTGACGGGCGGTCACCAGATCCTGATGATGGAGGTGATTGCGGTCACCAGATACTGATGAAGGAGGAGACGGGCGGCCACCAGACACTGATGATGGCAGTGACGGGCTGTCACCAGATCCTGATGATGGAGGAGACAGGTGGTCACCAGATACTGATCATGGAGGTGATGGCAGTCACCAGATACTGATGGTGGAGTGACAGGCGGTCACCAGACACTGATGAAGGAGGAGACGGGCGGTCACCAGACACTGATGGTGGAGGTGACAGACGGTCACCAGACACTGATGGTGGAGGTGACGGGCGGTCACCAGACACTGATGATGGAGGATGATGGGGAGCTCACCAGACACTGATGATGGAGGCGATAGGTGGTCACTAGACACTGATGATGGAGGTGATGGGCAGTCACCAGATACTGATGGTGGTGGAGGCGATGGGTGGTCACCAGACATTGATGATGGAGGTGAGTGGCAGTCACCAGATACTGATGATGGAGGTGACGGGCAGTCACTAGACAGTGATGATGGAGGTGATGAGCAGTCACCAGATACTGATGATGGAGATGACGGGCAGTCACTAGATAGTGATGATGGAGGTGATGAGCAGTCACCAGATACTGATGATGGAGACGACGGGCAGTCACCAGATACTGATGATGGAGACGACGGGCAGTCACCAGATACTGATGATGGAGACGACGGGCAGTCACCAGATACTGATGATGGAGACGACGGGCAGTCACCAGATACTGATGGGATTCACATTTTCTTTTTTGTTCACTTTGCATTTTGTTAATTGATAAAATCCACTATTGTCCCTTCTGTGTGTGAAGCTTCTTGCTCGGCAGCCTTTTCTACACCTTTGCTCAGTTCTGTATATATACATTTATTTGTGAACCTACTTCCCTGGTATCAGAGCAATGTCCTTATCTTCAGCCTCCGCTGCTCAGTGTCCCATGTTGCACATTTATGGTTGTAAGATTTGACTAATGAAGGGTGAAGGGGCTGATAATGTCTTCATGTGACAGCGGAGATCACGCTTCAAACACATGATACATGCAGAGAAGCTGAGGGTCACATGACTGAAGTCCGTCATCAGCATCCTCTCCTTTGTCACAATCTCCCTTTATTTTTCTATAAATTTAGCATCATGCAAAAAATCATGAAACTGCACAAAAATATATAAATAAATATAAAATACAGTGAAAATAAAAAACATAAATACACATGAAAAATAAACACGAAAACAAAAATGTCAGAAAATAAAAGAAAAAAAACAGAAAATAGCTGTCAGTGAATAGATGTAGTCATCATTTACATGCAGAGGCTGACACTCCTTATACTGTTCGCAGAGCTGAGGCTTTGTTGCAATGGTAGCCAATACTGACAATCTGCTGTGATCTAAGGACGTCAGCAGCACAAATCTGACTCATGTCTTGTTTGCTACAATCAGTGCAATGTGTTTAGCTCCCAGGGACTGAAAATAATTGTAGCAAACCCTCAACTCTGGCAAATATTAGGGGTATGTTCTCACAGTCAGTAAACGCTGCGGGTTGGACGCTCCGTACCTCCGCAGCATCAAACCCACAGCGGCCAGATGTTACAGAAATCCCATCTCCACTATGCGTACTGAGACGCCTCTGGCTTCCCTGCGGAGACGCACATGCGATGCGTCTTTCCAGACCGCAGCATGTCTATTTATGTTGTAAAGACGCTTCGTCTCCGCTGCTTAAATTACCCATTCACTATCAATAGATGCGGTAAAACCATATTATCTTCTTAGTCACATGCATATTAAATGCAGGAACGCAGCTTACTACACCATACCTCCCAACTTTTGAAGACGGGAAAGAGGGACAAAGGCGGCAAATTTTAGGCCACACCCATTTCACAACTAGTCACACCCATGTCCACGCCCCAACCACACCCATTTAGCACTGCTGATCACACTGACTGGTACTAAGGGTACAGTGGCTGGTACTGTGGGCACCCTGGTACTGAGTAAAAGAAAGAAAGAACAGAGAGAAAGAGGGAAAAGCAAGATAGAACAGAGAGAGAAAGAAATAAAGGGGACGAAAGAAGGAAGACAGAGAGAGAAAGAGGGACAGAAAAAGAACAGAGAGAGAAAAAAAGAAGGGAAAGAAAGAACAGGACGGAGAAAGAGGAAAGAGAACAGAGAGGGAGGGAGAAAGAAAGGGGAAAGAATAGAGAGAGAAAACGAGAGAAGAAAGAGGGAAAGAAGAAAGAACAGAGAGGGAGGAAGAGGAAGAAGGAACAGAGAGAGAAAGAAAGGACAGAGAAGAAAGAAAGGAAGAAGAAAGAAAGAGAGAAAAGAAAGAGGGGAAAGAAAAAAAAAAAAAAAAAAAAAAAAAGAAAAAAACAGAGAGAAAGAAAGAAAGAGGGGAAAGAACAGAGCGAGAAAGAAAAAGGGGAAAGAAAGAACAGAGCGAGAAAGAAAGAGGGGAAAGAAAGAACAGAGCGAGAAAGAAAGAGGGGAAAGAAGGAACAGAGAGAGAAAGAAAGAGGGGAAAGAACAGAGAGAGAAAGAAAGAGGGGAAAGAAAGAACAGAGAGAGAAAGAAAGAGGGGAAAGAACAGAGAGCGAAAGAAAGAGGGGAAAGAAAGAACAGAGAGAGAAAGAAAGAGGGGAAAGAAAGAACAGAGAGAGAAAGAAAGAGGGGAAAGAAAGAACAGAGAGAGAAAGAAAGAGGGGAAAGAAAGAACAGAGAGAGAAAGAAAGAGGGGAAAGAAAGTGTGTAGCCCTGGTATTTAAGGCACACAGGATCTGGAGAATGCACAGTAAGGTAACAGTTAAAGCTTGACATCACCACTTACACTTCAGACACACCCACAGGGGTGTATAGGGGAGTAACGTGTAGCACAGAGGAGTGAGTCTAGCTTCCTGTCATCGTACAGAGCAGTCAGAGCTAGTTCTTCTCAGACAGTGAGGATTCCTGTCAGAGCTCTGGGTGAGCAGAAGATTAGTTCCTGCCAATTCAACGAAGTGGAGTCTAGTAACGGATGACTAGTTATCATCCTGAGTCTAGTCAGAGTTACCTTTTACTCAGTCTGAACTTTGAAGAAACTGAGAGTTACTCAGTGAGACCAAGGAAGAAAACTGTCTTTCTATCTTCACGCTTCAGTGCTACATTGAAAGTAGAAGCAGGGCGAAGGGCACAGTGGGAAGGATTCAGAAGTGCCTTAAGGATTGGATTATCCTGCGCATTGTCACCGGTCACTGGGGACCGAAGCGTCACTATAGCTCCAGGCATAGTGATAGAAAAACCAGAGGCTTACTGGACCTTAGGTTGCAGAAAGCCGCCCTTAGAGTGCCAGTACGTAACCGAGTCAGGAGAACAAGGCTTCTGAGTCCGGCGCGCGGCAAAAGAAAGTACTTAGTTCACCACTTATAAGGCTCTATCACAAAACCGGCCGGGCAGTACAGCTAGTGGGAAAAGCTGAAAACTATAGAGTTAACTTAGCTACAGGCAAGCTTGGACTCACTCATCATTTGGAAACAGAAGGAGGCCTGTAACCTGCTCAACTGTTACCGCTACGTGCATTCATCCACCCGAACAGCCTCCCTGGGACCTGCCTGAACAACTTGAAGTAAAAGGTATGGAAAGAAGCTTCTATGTGTGAGACTGAGTTATTTAATTGCATCCCTGCACAACCCCACCATAACTATCGACCTGAGGGAAGCGTCCCACCTGTAGGGGACCCGACATCTAGCTGCCTCACCATCCCCTCAGAGATCTACAGCAGCGCTGGTCTTAGTGATCAGAGAACTACAGGTGGCGTCACGAACTGTATATATACCTATCCCCTGTAAATATACCCCCCCAACATACGCCTGACCGCCAGGGCCACAGACCGAGCCACCGCTACCTGTGACAACCCCATAGACTTCCATGGGCTCGGCTCTGGGTACCCCATTGCCCTGGTAACCCACAATTGTGGTGCGTGGGTCAAAACAAACTTGGCTTCACGAACAGGATCCGAAACTTGCAGAATTGCGAGCCCTGTGTGCCTGTGGAGTGTTTTGGTGAAAAAGACTGTTGCTATTGTTTGGCGCCAAATACCGCCATCTTTGCCGCCATATTCGCGCCCTGAGGCGCTGGAGAAGAAGGTGGGCGTACCTGAAGGAGCGCGCAAAGTCTTGGACACGCCCCCGGCTCTGACTCAGCGGCAGGTCCTGCGACAGGAAGTGGACGCTCTGACATCAGAGCGCCTGCGACGAAGGTCCTGTTCCTACTGCTGTGCCTGGGAAATAGCAGCTTCTGAAACCGGTAGGCTACGTTTAACCAAGGGGGCGCTAATATGTTGCAACAACCGGCCGACAGTGCGGCCCCAGCCGGAGGACCCGACTCCGCACCGCGTGGTCCCGCTCATGCCACTAACGCTTCCATATATGCCTGGGGCGAAATGGCTTCCCCAGTACAGCGGCGAGCCAGGCACTTTAGCAGGATTCAAACGGAAGATATGCAGTGTCCTGGAAATGTACTCTATGTCTGAGAGGCAAAAAGCTGCAGTATTAATAGGGCAGCTAACTGGCGCTGCTGAGAGAGAAGTGGAGACTTGGGCTACCACGGACCAGGAGTTGGTGCCTGCAATCCTCTTAAAGTTACAGGCCATTTTTGAAGATCGCACCGAAACAGATCTCCGGATGGCATTCTATAACTGTTCACAGCAACCAAGTGACAGCATAAGGGACTATGCCTGCCGACTACAAGGGGCCCTGAGAGCCCTCAAGCAGGTTAATAACATAAGTGTCATTGATGAAAATAAGATGCTGAAAGAACAATTTGTGCAGGGACTGAGGTCCCAAGCGGAACGCAGAACTGTGAATTGGTGGTCTTTAGATCACCCTGATGCTACCTTTGATGCCCTAAAGGACATGGCAATAAAAGGGCTGCGGCCCCTGGGCAAACCTGAGGTGGCAACCCAAA
>JARQOD010000001.1:378012488-378080097 GCA_033576555.1 Oophaga sylvatica | reverse complement strand
ATTGGGTAAACCAAGTAGCTTTTTCCACCCGGGAAAACGGGTCAAAATAAAGGGGAAAACGGGTATTGTTTTTTACAAAATTGTTCAAGAGCGAAAATCAATCACGCCTTAATAAACCCATCTTTTTGGCCCCAAAAGAAAAAACCGGCACTAAGGTGAAAGGGGATTCTGATATGCCCTTCTCCAAAATGTTCCTTGATAAAGCCCGCAAGCGCATGCAGGTACGACAATTTAAAAAGGCGACCCTTAGGTTTTTCCCCCGGCACTAATTCAATAGCCAGTCATAGTCCAGGGGGAGGAAAGGGATGCAATTTACTCTCGTAAACCATCAAAAAATCAAACAAAAAGTCGGGAACATCTGAACCCGGGGGGAGGCAAAAAAACGGGAGTGTGGTTTTAACACTTTGGCACCCCCAAACGGGTTACAGCACATTTTTCCCAAACCCAAAAAAACAGGATTATAAAATTTAACCCAAAGGGAAACCCCACACGTAAGTCAGCAGTTTTTAATAGAAAAAAAAATTTGCAGCATCCTGGTGATAGGTTCAACCCTCATTATCCCCCAAGTAGAAAACTGGGGTTTTTTTCTCACCAAAGGGGGAAATTTTGATCCCCATAGGGAATAATTTCGTAGGGGTATCAAGGAAAAACCCAAAACTTTACAAAATCTAATCCTCGGGTTAATAGCTGCTCCAAATCAACAAACCGGGCAAAAAAAGAGACAGAGAGCATATCAGAGGACAGTTAAAAAAAATTTAGCTAAAACCACCCCCAAACACTGAGCGTGCAAAACCCGCTTCCCCGCTTAGGGCAGACTGAAAAAAGCTAAGGCTCACCACAGAAAACATAACCCATTGCGCTTTCAAAACTCATGACGCGTCCCCCAGCCCCCCACCCCATCACACTGCAGGGTTCAGAAGCTGGGTCACAAACAACACCCTTCCACGCTACTTCTCCGCTCACCAAACGCTGTCAAATTTTAAAACGCTAAGACATGAATCTTGAGACCAAAGGGGCAGGGGTCCCACCAAAACATCTTTACATTACTACGACCTTCCGGGGAAAAGGGGCCCCCAAAGCGTCGTCATTCCCTTTTCAGGACTGCCCACCTACGGAATCTCTGAAGTTAAACCGCGTCATCAAAGCCCTGATTTAAAAGCCAAAAAAGGTTTTTTCAGCTTGATCATGACATAGGCTCATCGTCAATAACCCCAAAGCCAAAAAAAGCATCAACATCACTCAAAAAAGGGTCCCAGGGATCAGGGAAAAAGCCCCCCTCGGGATCGCCGCCAAAGGGGAGATGATAATTTTAACCTGCGGCTGCGTTTTCCGAGGGCTTAGATTTTAAGGGAAAAAACAATTTACAATTTTTTTTGAAATTCTTAACTTGCTCGTCCCCCAAAAACAAACTGGCATGGGAATCCAGGGTTCCCCAACAGGCAACCGCAAGATAGCAGCAATACTCTGAACCTCGTGGCAAAATGATCCACACGGCCAGAAACCGTGCAAACTCCTTTTGGAGAAAAGATCCCCCCCAGACCCAAGATCAGAGGGAAAAAAAAAAAAAAAAAAGCAACAAACGAAAAATATCCTTTACAACTCTGCAACCTTTTTTCTTTTACAATATTTTTCCCTTTTGTGATACCATACAATTTTTAATTTTTTAGGCCGGTGTACTGTTATTTTGGGTCTGAGGGGCAGCAAAAAGGCAATTAAACCAGAGCATTGGAATCTATGAATTGCAGTACCCTGACTAACACCACAACTAGGGCAGGGGGGAGCTTTCCCACGTTGGCCAAACGCCCTCAAGCCTAGAAACAACACACCTAAAGACAAAAAAAAGGAAAAACATCTCCCCGGGGGCAAAACCCCCCAAAAAAATAAAACCCCCCCAAAAGGGTAATGGGGGGTTTAAAAAAGGAAAAACTGAAAAAAAAAAGAAAATAGCAGGGGAAAAAAGCGGGGGGCCCCAAAATATCAAAAAAAAAAGGGTTGGGAAAGGGGACTTACTGCAACCCCCAAAAACCCCCGAAAAGCCCCAAAACCTTTTACAAAATTTTAAAAACACCGAGACAAAACGACCTCTACCACCAAAATTTTTTCTCTGGGAACAAAATCAAAACAGCACCCCGGGAAAAAAACGGGAAAAAAACAAAAGAACAAACTCAGTGGCTGAACTAAACTGAAAAGGGCAGAACCCCCCAAAAAGGGGGCCCCCCCAACCCCCCCAAAAAAGGCAGTAAAAAAAAAAAATTTTAAAAACAAACACAAAAAAAAAAGTCTTACTGTTAGCAGGAGATGCAACACGCACGAGGCACAAGGGAAAGGAAAAAAAAAGGTTCAGACCGAAAAAATTTATCCCGCAACCCTGATGGGGAAAAAGACTCCCTTATTTTAAGACCAGTCGTAACCTGATTCCCGTCCTCCAATCTCAAAAGCACCGCTTGTTTTAAACCCCCCGGGGGGCCCCCGCTCAGAACTCATCTCAAAAACCCTTTACAACACGGGGTTTTTCCCGGGTTTGGGTTTTGAAAAAAGGGGGGGGGCCCCCCATTTTTTTTAGCAATTTTTCACCTCATATATAAATTTTCATTCATTGGAAATTTTTTTCCAATATTATATTTTATAGTTCATACCTTTTTAAAAGTATAAAAGCCGCTAAATTTAAAAGCCGGGTTTTTTTAAAATGAAACCCCACATAAAAACACTGTTTTTTTTAAGTTAAAACCCTGTTTTTTTCATTAGTTTTTACTGTTTTGGGCCCCAAACAATTACAAAAGGGGAAATGTGCAAAACTTTTTACCTGTAGGGGTTAATTTTAAAAAAAATTAAAATTTTAGCAAAAAGTCCTTTTTTTTTTTAAAAATTTACAAACCCTTTTAAATTTAAACCCCCACAGGTTGAAATTTTTTCACACATTTAATGAGTAATTTTTTGGAAATCAGAAGCAAACGACATAAAAACATGGGGTTTAACCCCAAAATTAAAACCCCAAATGTCTTTTAGGGCGGGGCTTGTCTTTTCACAGAACCCCGGGGGTTTCCCGGGGAAATTTTTTCAGAGGATTTTTTCTAAAGAAAGGGGGTAAAAAACTATCAAAATTAATTATTGGGACAATGCCCTTTTAATTTATTGTATTTTTTTTTATTTTAGTGTTTACAAGGAAAAAAGGGGGGGTTTTTGTTACAATTTTGTTCCCAAGACTTTATTGGGTTTCCGTTCGGGGGATCGCCGAATTTTAATGGGATCGGCGATAAAATCCATTCCGTACTTTTGATACGGGGAAAAAAACGCCAACTTAATCCACAGATCAAACCTCATTAAAATTGAGAACACAGATCCATGGGCACCCAAAAACTTAAAAAGGGGACGGGGAAAAAAAACTTTTTTAAGTCGGGAGCAAACCCCCTTTTAAAACCCCTTTTTAAAGACTCCCGCATATTGTAGCAAAGCATGGGGGGGCCTTTTTGGAGATCGCAGGGTTTTCCCCCCCCGGGGGGCTGGGCCCTTGTAAAAAGTAAGTCCCCCCGCCGGGACAAAAAACCCCCTCATTTTTTCCTTTCCATGTGTTTACACTTTCACCTCGGGAAAAAAATAACCCTGCTTAAAATATCAAACCCGGGTGGGTAGCCGGATTATCTTGCGCTACAAAAGGGGAAAGGGGTCACGGGGGTGAAATTCAGCCGGCCCCAAAAAAGGGGAAAAAGCCTCAGCGACAAAGGGCAAAACGTGATTAAAGTAATCGGGGGGGAAAAAGGGGGCCCCCCAGAAACCCAAATCTACAGAAAAAGATAAACATCTTTCACCTCACCCGACACATTGTAGAAAAATCGGGGGTTTTCCCCCCGGGGCCAAAATTTTTTTTTTTTCTCTTCCGGTTTCGATTGTTTGCAGTTTTTTTTCCAAAAAAAGACAAAAAAAAATGGAAATAAAATCTTTTTAAAAAAAAAACCGCGCTAAAATCCGCACAATTTAAAAAATTTCGCAGAAATCCAAGCTAAAGGTAAATCACCGCTGCAATTTGATTTCTTTTTTCCCCCCCCCAAACTCTAGAGTTTCCACAGTTCAACTGCAAAAGAAAGTAAAGGTTTTTGTTTTTGTTTTAAAAAAGGGGTTGGGGGCCCCCAACCCCCAAAAACCCCCTGGGAAAATTTTTTCCCGGGGAAGGGGGAAAAAAAATTTTTCGACGGGGGGGTTTGGGGGGGAAAATTTTTCCCCCAAAATTTTGGGGGAAACCGCAGGTGAAATACCGGGGGTTTTAAACCCGCGGGGGTTTTTGCGATTTACTTTGGATTTTCGCTTTTTTTTTCAATTTCCCCCGCGGGGTTTTTAAAACCCCCCGGGGGTTTTTTTTTAGACAGGTTTGACAAAACCGCGGGGAAAAAAAAAAATGACATGATCGGATTTAAATCCCCCCGGGAAAAATCCGCAGCGGTGCCCCCGGTTTTTTGTTTAACAAATTTAACCCCTCTACGGGACTCACTTTAAAATTTCTGCGGATTTCCGCAACGGAAAATCCGCTGTGGATCCGCAGCAAATCCAAGTGTGCACAAGCCTTGGGAAAATTCCCCCCCTTTAAAAAACCCTCAGTAATGGGGGGCGCTGGGCCCACTGCCCTTTTCCTCATCCTCATTTTTTTTAGGGCCCCTTGAGCTTCGCCATAAAAACGGTTTTGCTTTAAAAAACCCCGGGGACGGAGAGGATCAAAAGATAAACCGTGGGGGTTTTTTTGGGGGTCCTTCGAAACTCCCAATTTGCATTTGCCCCAAGCTATTTCCGGGGGAAAAAAAAACCTCCCACCGGGGGGGGGAACTACAAGCGCCAGCTTTCCCCTACTTTAAACCCCCTTTCCCCGTGTATTTTTTTTGGGGTCACTTAGTGTAGCCATTCAATGAACAAGAAAAGCTCTGGGAAAAATGGCAAATATCCTGGGGAAATTTACGCATCCTCTGCAGGGAAATTTTTTTTTCATGCCATTTTTCAAAGCACACAGGACCCCAAAGAGGGCGAAAGATCGTCTCACTCAGTTTCTGCACTAAAAGAGGGGGGGTTTTAAAAATTTCAATGCATTTCCCTACGGGGAAAAAAGGGGGTGACCCCCCCCCTTTAAAAAAAAAAGGGGGGGATTACTTGGGGTCAACCCAGAAAAAAGGATTATTTTTTTTGGGGCCTTTGGGGGACTTTTATTTTTAAACACAAAATTTTGGGCAGTTAAGGAGGCAAGAAAAGGGAACAAAAATTAAAAGCAAAAAATTTTTTTTCTTGCACAATAAAAAGCGTCTTTTATCCATCCATGAAGCACCCTTTTTTCCCAAAATTTTATGCCTACTCTCCCCCATTTTACGCCGTTTTGCGGGGCCCCCCAAAAATTTTTCCTCATGCCCGGGTTTGGGGAGCCCGGGTTTGCACACAAATTTTTTTATCAGCCATACACCCCCGGGGGCCCCCAAATTTTTCGTGCTCTGTCCAAACCCTTTTTTTCTAGGTTCCTTAATAATCGGCTGAAACCCCCCCCCCGGGGGAAGATGAAATTTTTTTTAAAAATCGACCAAAAAATTTGCAAAAAAGGGAGGTTATAAAAATGCAAAGGGGGGGGGGGAAGCGCCGAACCCGAGGGTTTTTCCCGGGGGTCCCCAAAGCCGGGGTTTAACCCCTTTTTGTTCCAATAAAATTTGGGAAAACGCCGTCACGTTCGGGGGAAAAAAGCTTAAATCACGAATATAAAAATTCTCAATTTTTAAAATTTTTTTTTTTTTTTTTTTTAATTCCTTTTTTTTTTTTAAAATTTTTTTGCTGTTTGTCTGACTCGAACTACTGTATTGTTTATTTTAGGGACGACCCTTTTTTTTGTAGCAAAGGTTTTACCAATACTGATGAGGCAGTGACGGCCTCACCAGACCCCGGATCCCCCGCGGGGCCCTCCCCGGATCCTGATGATGGGGGGGATTGCCCCAAATATAAAGGGGAGGACGGGGGGCACCAATCCCGATGAGGGGTATTCGGTCCCCCGAAATTTATGAAGGGGAGACGGGCGGCCACCAAAACACTGGATGGGAGTGAGGGGGTCACCAATCCCGATGAAAGGGGGAAAACAGGGGGGCACCAATATAAAACAGGGGGGTGAGGCAGTTTCCCCCAAAACGATGGTGGAGTGAAGGGGGCACCAACACTGATGAAGGGGAGAGGGGGGGTTTCCCCCAAAACTGAAAAGGGGGGGGGACAACTCCCCCAACCGAGGGGGGGTGGGGGGTCCCAAAATGTTTGGGAAAGGGACAGGGGGGCCCCCGACCTGAAAGATGGGGGGGGGACTCACCAGCCCCCGAAGGGTGGAGGCGATGGGGGGTCATGACACTGGGTGATGGAGGTGAAAGGGAGTCACCGATCTAGGGGTGGGGGATGGGGGGCCCAGACATTAAAAAGGGGGGTGATGGCATCACCAGATTTTCGATGAGGAGGTAAAGGGGGCCCCCAAAAACGTGTTTTGGGGGGGAAAGACGTCACCCCTCGATATGGGGCGAAAGGCAGCACTAAAATAGTGAGATGGAGGTGATGACATCCCAGATACTGGAAAATAGCACGGGCGTCACCAAAAACTGATGATGGCGCGCGGGGTCCCAGATACTGAAAAGGAGACCGGGGGGATCACCAGATACTGTGATGGAGAGGGGAAACACCAATACTGATGGATTCACATTTTCTTTTTTTTTCACTTTTCATTTTTAAATTTTAAAACCCCCTTTTTCCCTTTTTGGTGGGTTTTTTGCTCCGGCCTTTTTTACACCTTTTTCTCATTTGTAAAATTTTAATTTTTTTTGAACCTACTTCCCTGGAAAAGAGGCCCAAAGCCCTTTTTTTTCAGCCCCGCTGCTCATGTCCCATGTTGCACATTTAAAGGGTTTTTAAATTTGACAAAGGGGAAAGGGGAAGGGGGGTATAAGCCTTTCCCTGCAGCGGGAAACACGCTTCAAAAAACCCTGATACATGCGAGAAGTTTCCCACATGCTAAGTCCGTAAACAGCAAACCTCTCCTTTGTCACAATCCCCTTTATTTTTCTATAAATTTTGCATCATTTAAAAAAACAGAAAATGCACAAAAATAAAATTTAAAAAAAATAAAATACAGTAAAAAAAAAAAATAAAAAAACTAAAAAATTTAAACACGAAAACAAAAAGTCAGAAAATAAAGAAAAAAAACAGAAAAAGCGAATGAATAATGTAGCCCATCTTTACATGCGGGGCGACACCCCTTAACTTTTTCGCAAAAACTAGGTTTTTTTTTATGGTAGCCAAACTAAAAACTGCGTGACTAAGGAGTCAGACAAAATCTGACTCATGTTTGTTTTACAACAGTGAATGTTTAGCCCCCGGGGGTGAAAAAATTTTTAGAAAAACCCCCCAAAATCGGGAAAAAATTGGGGGATTTTCCACAGTCCGTAAAACCTGGGGGGTTTGGGGACGCCCCCCCCCCCCCAAACCCCCCGCAGCATAAAACCCCCAAAAGGGGGCCCGAATTACAGAAACCCCACCCCCAAAAAAAGCGAAGGGAAAGCCTCTGCTTCCCGCGGAACGCCCAACGATGCGCCCTTCCGACCCCAGCATGTCAAATTTTTTTTTTTAAAGACGCCCGTCTCCGCTGTAAAACCCATTCCCATAAAAAAAAGATGCGGTAAACCAATTTTCTCTTAGTCACATGCATTTTTAAAAGCAGGAACGCAGCTTACAAAACCCCCTACCCCCAAAATTTTGAAACGGGAAAAAAGGGGCAAAGGCGGCAAATTTTTTGGCACACCATTTTTTAAATAGTCCCCACCCCGTCCACCCCCAACCACACCCCTTTTTTACTTTCTGATCACACTGACTGTACTAAGGGTTTTTTGGGGGGGGGGCTTTTGGCACCCTGGGAAATGAGTAAAAGAAAGAAAGAACAAGAGAAAGAGGGAAAAAGAAATAAAAAGAGAGAGAAAAATAAAGGGGGAAAAAAGAAGGGGAAAAACAGAGAAAAAGAGGGGGGGGAAAAAAAGAAAAAAGAAAAAAAAAAGAAAGGGGAAAGAAAGAACAAGACGGGGAAAAAAGGGGAAAAAAAGAAAAAAGAGGGGGGGAAAAAAAAAAGGGGGAAAAAATAAAGAGAAAGAAAAAAGAGAAAAAAGACGGGAAAGAAAAAAGAACAAAGGGAGAGAGAAAAGATGGGGAAAAAAAAAACATAGAGAGAAAAAGGACAGAGAAAAAAGAAAGGGGGGGAAAAAGAAAGAACAGAGAAGAAAGAAAGAGGGGAAAAAAAAACAGAGAGAAAGAAAGAAAGAGGGGGGAAAAAAAAAACAGAAAGAAAAAAAAGGGGGAAAAAAAAACAACGGAAAGAAAGAGGGGGAAAAAAGAACCCGAGCGAGAAAGAAAAGGGGGGAAAAAAAAAACGAGAGAAAAGAAAGAGGGGAAAAAAAAGAGAGGAAAGAAAGAGGGGAAAAAAAAAAAAGAAAAGAGAAAGAAAGGGGGAAAAAAAAAAAGAGAAAGAAAGAGGGGGAAAAAAAAAACAAGAGAGAAAGAAAGAGGGAAAAAAAAAAAAAAGAGAGAAAAAAAAAAGGGGGGAAAAAAAAAACAGAGAGGGGAAAGAAAAAGGGGAAAGAAATAACAAGAGAGAAAGAAAAAAGGGGGGAAAAAAAAAAAGAGGGAAAAAAAAAAAAGGGGGGAAAAAAAGGGGGTTTCCCTGGTATTTGGGGGAAAAGGATCTGGAGAAAAAAGTAAGGGAACATTTTAAAACTTCATCACCCCCCTTTCCTTAGACACACCCCCAGGGGTTATAGGGAGTAACTTTTTAAAGAGGGGATCTAGTTCCTGTCATCGTACAGAGCGTCAGACTAGTTTTTTCCCGCAGTGGGGGTTTTTGTCAGAGCCGGGGGAGCAAAGTTTTTTCCTCCCCTTTAAAAGAAGGGGATTAGAAAGGGAAATTTTTTTTCAACCCCCGTTCAACCCGAGTTCCCCTTTTTCTCGTCCCCGAACTTTGAAAAAAGGGAAATTACTCAGGAGAAAAAAGGAAAAAAAGACTTTCTTTTTTCCGCCAGTGCTTTCATTTTAAATTAAAAACGGGGGGAAAAGGGGACCCGGGGGGAAAGGTTTTTCCCAAAATCCCTTTTTAAAGGTTTGGGGTTATTTTTCGCTTTTTCACCGGGCCACGGGGGGCCGAAAAACCCCAAAACCCCAGGCATATGATAGAAAAACCAGAGGCTTATGGACCTTTTTTGCAAAAGCCCCCCTTTTTTGGGGGCCCCTACTAACCGGGGGAGAACAATTTCTGAGTCCGGCCGGGGGAAAAAAAGTACTTAGTTCACCACTTATAAGGCTCTATCCAAAACCGGCCGGGCAGTACAGCTAGGGGGGAAAACTAAAAAATATAAGTTAACTTACTAGGGAAAAACTTGGACTCCCTCATCTTTGGAAACAAAGGAGGCCGTAACCTGTAAAAGTTTTCCGCTACGTGATTATCCACCCCGAACAGCCCCCCCGGGGCCTCCTGAAAAATTTGGGAAAAAAAGGGTTTTTAAAAAAAGCTTCTATGTGTGAGACTGGTTTATTTAATTGCACCCTGCACAACCCCCCTAAAAACGGGCCTTTTGGGGCCTTTGGGTTTTCTGTTATTGAGTTTATATGCCCCAGCATATTTGGTTGCGGGAAAGAATTGGTTTTTTATTTGTTTACCTTCATTTTTTTTGTAAAAAATTTTGGAAGTTTTGTGTTAATATTGGGAAAAAAAAAATTTTAAATTTTTTTTAAAATAAATATTTCAATTTTTATATTTTTGGGAAAAATTTCTCCGTTGGTTTTTTTTCTTATAACATTTTTGGATTTAAACCCCTTTGGGGAAATTTTTTTTAATTTAAATTTGGGGGGTTTTTTTTATCCATTATCAGTATTGTTTGGGAGAAGTTGTTTTCCCCAACGCCGTGAGTTGCCCCCCGGCAGAAAGGAGTAACCCAAAAAAAGACCGGCCCGGGGGTTCCAGAAAAGCGATTACAGACGGCGAAATTGGTAATTAGGGTCACTGCTCAATCCCATTTTGTCCCCCCCAAAGGTTTAAATGATAATTTGGGGCAGGGGGGCCTAGGTCTAAAGGGGCAGAATTCCCCAAACTGTAGAGAACCCCACCTTTTAGAAATAGACCTCCCTTTTTGGACTCTGGGGGTAGGGAAGGGGGAAATGAAGAGTCCCGGGCCGGCTTCTAAAGGGGGGATATGGGGGAAAATTTTCCCCCATTATCCCAACCATTGCTAAACTACGGGCCTTTTTACAAAAAAACATTCCCCCGGGGTGAGTCCTAACTCCCCCAAAATTAGGGGGGACAATCCCCGGGGAACCCGGGTGGCGGAATGGGTCAGCAACCCCAAAGTTGGGAGGGAAAAACCCCTCCCGCTCACCAGAAGAAAGGGGGGAAAAAAGGGGGTGCAAGGAAAGGGCCCCAAGTTTTAGCAAAATCCCTTGTTTTTTGGGAAAAAATTTAAGGAGTACAACATCAACCCCCACAGGCATCCCCCTCCCATAAAAAAGGGGGGGAAAGGGCCCCCATACCCCCACCCTTATCAAAAAGGGAAAGGGGAAATGTTGCAGATATGAAAGAACCGGGAGAAAATTCAGGGATAGTTGTAGTCCCGGCAGCACCTCTAGTCCTGGTTAGAAAGAAAGATGGTGTTTTAAAAATTTGTGGGAAAAGGAAGTGAACCGAAAACCCCCAAAAAGGGGCATACCCTTACCCTTTTGGGGTTTTTTGCTGTCTGAAAACGGTAAAAATTTTTTTACCCGGGTCTATTTGTGGATATGGAAGTGGCTGTGGCTAGAGGACCCTTGAGAAACGGCTTTCACCCCCCCCCCAAAGGGGGTTCTGGATTTTTGACAGAATGCCGTTTGGGCTCAGCGGGGGCCCCGGGGAACATTTCAAGATGATGGAAACCCTCCCCGGGGCATCCCCTTTTTAAACCCCGTGCTTTACTTAGACGACGTCATCGTGTACCCCAAAAACATTTTGGGCCCCATCTAAGCACTGGCAGAATTTTTGAGTCCTGTCCAGGGGGGGTAATTTAAACCCCCAAAAAACCTCTACTCAAACAAAAGGGGAAAAAATTTTTGGGGGGACATGTCAGTTCAAAGGGAGGGGGGCCCGGGCCCGGGAAAAACACTCCCATCCAAAATCCCGGGAAGCCGAAGAACCTCAAGGGGTGCGACATTTTCCTGGGAAAGGGTTTTACTAAGGGGTTCGTGAAAAAAAAAACCAAAAAGGGGAGCGCCCCCGATAGGCCCCCCAAAAGGCCCAAAACCCCAAAGAGCAGAAACCCCCCCTTTTAATTGGGGAAAGGAAAAACCCAAAGCATTCCAAAAAATGAAAGAGATCCTTACAGGTGATAGATCTTGACGTACCTGATTACACCAACCTTTCCCTGCTTACACCGATGCGTAATGAAGGGGTTTTTTGGGAGTTCTTATCAAACAAAAGGCCAAAAAAAAATCATCGTTATTTCCCGCAAAAACCAGGGGCCCAAAAAAAAGGAATTTCCCGGGAAAAAATTTTTTCCCTTTAAACGGGGGTTTTTGGGGGTGGTCTGGGCCCTTACTAAAGATTTTTAAAAAAATATCGGGCCCCAAAAGTTTTACGGCGACACAGACAACAACCCGTTAAAAAACCCCCGGGAAAGGGGCCCAAATGGGCGCCATGGGAGCCGTTGGATGGGTCGGGTTTTTCCAATTACCAGTTTTTTTTCAATACCCCGGGGGGGGGCCCCCAAAAAAGGGTAAAGCGACGCAAATTTTCCCTTTTCCGCATGACTCTGACAAGGGGGGAAAAACGGGACCTGGAAGAAAAATTTTTCACCTCTTTTCCCAAAGGGGAAAAACCCCGGGATCGAAACAAAAGAAAGCAGTATGGTCAAAAATTTAAAACCTTTACCCCCAACCCCTGGGAAAAAGACTCAGGGCAGCGACCAGGCACCGTATCAAGGAGTTTTTAAGACAGGAAGGGGCCCCTTGAAAAAAAAGCACCATTCACAAAGCTCCTGGGAAAAGGGAAAAAAGCATTATTCCTATCCGGAAAGTTGGCAGGAGATACGTCAACCCAGGCCCACGAGATGGTCTGGCAAATAGTGGTCCCAAGGCAGACTCCCCCAAAAGGGTTTGGGAAACATCCATGATCAAGCAGGCACTTTTGGGGGGGGAAAAACTGGGGACCCGTTGAGGTGCCCCGGGTTACTGGGGGGGAGCGCAGCTCCTCGGGGGGGGTGGAAATGGGACCCGGGTCCCCAGAAAAAAAAAAAAAAAACGGAGTCAAGGGCAAAACCCCCGCACCCATCCGACGACTCGCCCTTGGGGGTTGTGGGGCCCGGGGCCACGCAAACTGTCGCCAAGTAATCTGGAAAAACCCCCAAAGCCTTGACCTGGGGACCATTCCAAAAATTTTTGGTGGTTTTTCCGTTTAAAGGGCAGACAGCCGTGACGGCGCAAAAACCTTTAAAACAAGTTTTTCCCGACCCAAAGGGGACCCCGGGGCAAGTAAAACCGATCAAAAGGCCCGCTTTCGAAGCTGATCTATTCAAAGAATTCTGTCAAAATGTTGGGTGTAAAAAATTTTTGAACAACACCAACCACCCCCAAAAACCCCAAAACGCTTTGTGAAAAATAAAACCCAAATTTTTCTGATTTTTTGAAATCCTTCCCCTTTGGAAGCAGAAAAAGGGGTGGCCGGAACTTCTCCCCAATTGGTTACTTTTATAACCAAATTTCCCTTTAATTCCACAACTGCAAATCCCCCTTTCAAAAAAGCGGCCCGGGGGGATTACCAAGGGAAATTTTTAACGGGGGTGGTAAAAAGAGGCAGAGACCCTTAAAACGGGGGCATCAATGGGCCCAAAACAATACAAAAGTCAATCTGTTAGAAGAAAGTCTCAACAAGGCAAGGGGAAAAAAAAAGGGGAAAATTTTACAACGGGGAAACCCCCTCCCCCTTTGATGCCCGGGGGGAAAATGGTATGAAAAGAAAAGGAAAATGCAAAAATTTTGGGTAACCAGGGGAGCAAAACCCTACGTCTAAAAGATTCCCAAAAAGACAAAAAAAAATTTTATCTCGTAAGGACGGAGGAAGAAAAAAAATCCACTGTGTCCAGAGACCAAATTTTAAAGTGTCCCCGAACCCTTTTTTGGGTTTGGAAAGAGAACTCTGTCACAAACAAAAAAGAAAAGAAGAGGGGGTACACACGATCGGGGGGTTTCCCCGCAGATTGGGGGCCCCCACGGGGGGAAAAAGGGAATAATTCCGTGTTTGCAGTTTTATCGCCACAAAAGGAATTCTACCCCCCCTTGTGCCCATTTGGGCCATTAGCCATTCGGGGTTACTTACCCCGACACCTCACCTGGGGAACCCCAAAAGGGGGGAAAACATCGGAAGCCGCCCCAGCTAGGGAACCCCTGGGGAAGCGACCACACCGCCCAGCCATAAACCCTTTTCCAAACCATAGAAAAATTGAGGCTTTTAGTTTGCCTTTCGAAACATTTTGGTTTTTGAGATTAATATACCTGAAGCCTCCAAGACAGAACGAAAACAAAGGAAGAAACCATTGTTATAAAAAATGTCCTACAAACTATTTTACTAAGTATGGATAATTGTATAAAGTATTTTTAAATTTTTAAAAAATTTTTTTTAAAATGTTTATGGGGGTCGGGCGAGGGACGAGCCCCCCCAAAGAACTGACTTGTAATATCACTTTGTGCATTCTCTACCACCACCTCCCTTGAACTAAAACCCGTTTGAGCACGAGTGGGGTCTGATTCAGGCCGCAGCCCACCCGGAAACCACTTGGGTTTTTGGGGGGGGGTCTTCACAAATATTGATCTTTTTATATAAAAATTCATTTAGTATTTTGTATTTTCTATTTTAATTTTTATAATGCCTTTCAAAAAACCGACCTCCCGGATGGAAGGTTTAAAATGTTTTGTTTAAATAAAAAAAAAAATGTCTTTTTTCTTTATCCACAGCCCGGGGTGCGTTTTAAAAGGGGGGGAATGTGTACCCGGTATTTAAGGCCCGGATCTGGAAGCCAAAGGGGAACTTTAAAAGTTGAAAACCCCTTACACTTCAACCCCCCACAGGGTTGGGGGAGAACTTAGCACAGAGGATGAGTCTAGCTTCCTGTCATCGTAAGACATCAGAGCTTTTCTTCTAACATGGGAAAACCTGTCAGAGCTCGGGTACAAGATTTTTCCTGCCAATTCAACAAAGGGGGAGTCTAGAAACGGATAATTTAACCCGAGTCTGCAGAGTTACCTTTTACTCATCTAAATTTGAAGAAACGAATTTTACTCAGTGGAAAAAGGAAAAAACGCTTTCTATCTTCACGCTTCAGTGCTACATTGGTAAACGGGAAGGGGACGGGAAGGTTCAATGCCTTAAGGTTGGATTATCCTCGCATTGTCACCGGACGGGGGGCCCAAGGCACAAGCTCCAGAAAATGATAAAAAAACCAAGGTTTCTGGGCCTTAGGTTCAAAAGCCGCCCAAAGGGGCCGTACAACCAGTCGGGAAAAGGGGTTGATCGGGCGGGCAAAAAAAGTACTTTTTCACCCTTAAAGGGTTTTACAAAAAGCCGGGGGGACAGCATGGGAAAAGCTGAAAACTAAGGTTAAATTTGCACAGGGGAAACTTGGGCTCACCATCATTTGGAAACAAAGGCCTGTAACCCTGCCAACGTTACCCCGTGCATTATCCACCCCGAAAAGCCCCCCTGGGGCCCGCCAACAAATTTTAAAAAAAGTTGGAAAAAAATTTATGTGTGGGGATGGTTTTTTAATTGCACCCCACAACCCCCCCTAACTACACCTGAGGGAAGGTCCCCCCTGTGGGGACCCCACATCTCTGCCTCACCATCCCCTGGGCCCCCAGGGGGGGAAAAAAAGGGGAGAAGGAAAAAGAAAAACCCCCCCCCCAAAAAGGGAGGAAGAGGAGAAAACCCCCGGAAAAAAGAAAAAGGGGCCGGAAGGGGAAAAAGGGGGGGGAAAAAAAAAACAGGGGAAAGAAAAGGGGAAAGGGAAAAAAAAGAACAAAAAGGGAAAAAAAAAGGGGGGAAAGAAAGCCCCAAAGGAAAAAAGGGGGGAAAAAAGGGGAAAAAAAAGGGGGAAAAAAGAAAGGGGGGAAAGGAAAAGGGGAAAAGAAAAAGAAAAAAAAGGGGGGGAAAAGGAAAAAAGAAAGGGGGGAAAAAAAAGGGAAAAGAAAAAAGGGGGAAAGAAAAAAAAAAAAAAAAAGGGGGAAAAAAAAGAAAGGAAAAAAAAAGGGGGGAAAAAAAAAAGGGGGGAAAAAAAGGAAAGAAAAAAAAGAAAAGAAAGAAAAAAGGGGAAAAAAGAACGAGGAAAAGAAAAAAGGGGAAAAAAAGAACAGAGAAAAAAAGGGGGAAAAAAAAAAAAGGAAAAAAAGGGGGAAAGAAAAAAAAGGGGGAAAAAAAAAAGAAAGAGGGAAAAAAAAGAAAAGAAAAAAAAGGGGGAAAAAAAAAAAAAAAAGAGGGGAAAAAAAACAAGGAAAAAAAAAAGGGGAAAAAAAAAAAGGGGAAAGAACAGAGAGAAAGAAAGGACAGAGAAAGAGAGAGGGGAAAGAAAGAACAGAGAGAAAGAAAGAACAGGAGAGAAAGAAAGAGGGGAAAGAAAGAACAGAGAGAGAAAGAAAGGGGAAAGAAAGAACAGAGAGAAAGAAAGAGGGGAAAGAAAGAACAGAGAGAGAAAGAAAGGGGAAAGAAAGAACAGAGAGAGAAAGAAAGCACAGAGAGAAAGAAAGAAGGGAAAGAAAGCACAGAGAGAAGAGGGGAAAGAAAGAACAGAGAGAGAAAGAAAGAGGGGAAAGAAAGAACAGAGAGAGAAAGGACAGAGAAAGAAAGATGGGAAAGAAGGAACAGAGAGAAAGAAAGGACAGAGAAAGAAAGAGGGAAAGAAAGAACAGAGAAAGAAAGAACAGGAGAGAAAGAAAGAGGGGAAAGAAAGAACAGAGAGAAAGAATGAGGGGACAGAAAACAAGAACAAGAGAGAAGAAAAAAAGAAAGAGGGGAAAGAAAGAACAGAGATGGAGAGAGAAGAAACAGAGAGAAAAAGGAAGAACAGAGAGAGATAAAGATTAGAGAGCAAGAAAGAGGGAAAGAAAGAACAGAGAGAAAGAGGGGAAAGAAAGAACAGAGAGAAAGAAAGAGGAGAAAGAAAGAGGGGAAAGAAAGAACAGAGAGAAAGAGGGAAAGAAAGAACAGAGAGAGAAAGAAAGAGAGGGGAAAGAAAGAACAAGAAAAAGAAAGAGGGGAAAGAAAAGAAAGAGAAAGAAATAGGGTAAAGAAAGAACAGAAAAGAAAGAGGGAAAGAAAGAACAGAAAGAGAAGAAAGAACAGAGAGAAAGAAGAACAGAGAGGAAAAGAAGGGGAGAAAGAAAGAGGGAAAGAAAGAAAGAACAGAGAAAAAGAGAGAGGAAAGAAAAAAAGAACAGAGAGGAAAGAAAGAACAGAGAGAGAGAAAGGGGAAAGAAAGAACAGAGAGAGAAAGAAAGGGGAAAGAAAGAACAGAGAGAGAAAGAAAGGGGAAAGAAAGAACAGAGAGAGAAAGAAAGAGGGAAAGAAAGAACAGAGAAAGAAAGAGGGAAAGAAAGAACAAAGAAAGAAAGAGAGGGAAAGAAAGAACAGAGAAAGATAGAGAGAAAGAATGAGAGGACAGAAAAAAAACAAAGAGAGAAAAAGAAAGAACAGAGAGAGAAAGAAAGGAGAGAAAGAAAGAGGGGAAAGAAAGAACAGGAAGAAAGAACAGGAGAGAAGAAAGAGGGAAAGAAAGAACAGAGAAAAGAGGGGAAAAACAAGAAAGAGAAGAGAAAAAAAAAAGAGAAAAGAAAGAAAGAGAGAGAAGAAAACAGAGAAAAAAGAAGAACAGAGAGAGAAAGAAAGACAAGAAAGAGGGAAAGAAAGAACAGAGAGAAAGAGGGAAGAAAGAACAAGAAAGATCAGAGAGAAAGAATGAGAGGACAGAAAAAAAAACAGAGAGAGAAAAAAAGAGGGAAAGAAAGAACAGAGAGAGAAAGAAAGAGGAAAGAAGAACAGAGAGAGAAAGAAAGAGGGAAAGAAAGAACAGAGAGAAAGAGGGGAAAGAAAGAACAGAGAAAGATCAGAGAGAAAGAATGAGAGGACAGAAAAAAAACAGAGAGAGAAAAAAGAAAGAGGGGAAAGAAAGAACAGAGAGAGAAAGAAAGAGGGGAAAGAAAGAACAGAGAGAGAAAGAAAGAGGGGAAAGAAAGAACAGAGAAAGAAAGAGGGGAAAGAAAGAACAGAAAGAAAGAGGGGAAAGAAAGAACAGAGAAAGATCAGAGAGAAAGAATGAGAGGACAGAAAAAAAACAGAGAGAGAAAAAAGAAAGAGGGGAAAGAAAGAACAGAGAGGAAAGAAAGAACAGAGAGAAAGAAAGAGGGGGAAAAAAGAACAGAGAGAGAAAGAAAGAGGGGAAAGAAAGAACAGAGAGAGAAAGAAAGAGGGGAAAGAAAGAAAGAACGAACAGAGAGCGAAAGAAAGAACAAAGAAAGAAAGAGGGGAAAGAAAGAACAGAGAGAAATAAAGGGGAAAGAAAAAGAACAGAGAGAAAAAGAGTATGCCTCGTACACACACGTCTCAGCTCCGTCCACCTCGCGTGCACACAGCTCCACTCAGAACACACATGGCTCCACTCCATACACCTTGTACACATGCAGCCACGCTCTGTACACCTTGTACACACACGACTCCACTCTGTAAACCTTGTACATATGCAGCTTTGCACCATACACCTCATACACACGCGGCTCAGCTACATACACACATGGCTCCACTCCGTACACCCCGTTTACACACGGCTCAAGCATGGAGCCCTGTGTGTACGGAGCTGAGTGGCTCAGCTCTGTACACACAGGGCTCCATTTCCTACACATACACAGCACTGCTACATCCACCTTGTACACACGGCTCGGCTCCATAAACCTCATACACACGCGGCTCGGCACACCTCGTACGCGCGCGGCTCGGCACACCTCGTACGCGCGCGGCTCGGCTCGCACACCTCGTACGCGCGCGGCTCGGCTCGGCACACCTCGTACGCGCGCTCGGCTCGGCCACCTGTACGCGCGCGGTCGCACACCTCGTACGCGCGGCTCGGCTCGGCACACCTCGTACGCGCGCGGCTCGGCTCCGTTACATCCAACTCGTACACACAAGGCTCCGCTCCCTACATCTCGTACACACTCCAACACTGTTACATCCACACTGTAAAACCCTCCTGACCCCACACATAAACTTACCCTCATCCAGCACCATGACAACCAGCACAGCAGAGTCCTGCACACATACTGAGGAGCCTGATCATGTGACACCTAACTCCTCCTCTCCTGTGACCTCATCACAGGTCCTGTGCTCACAGAGGAGGACAGCCAGCAACGTCATTGCTCTGCTGTAAGAAGCTGAAGTGGAGAGCTGGGAGGGCGAGGATGGGGTGCTTGGGGGGCATGGCGGCTTCTCTCACTGCGGGAAACATAGCGTCCCGAGCGGGACAGCGGCTGGGAGGGTCAGAATCGGGACTGTCCAGCTCAATCCGGGACAGTTGGGAGGTATGCTACACATGTGCACTAATTTAAGTAATGTCGTACCTTGTTTCAGCCAGAAGTTCATGTACGCTGCAGTTCTCACGATGAGCTGAACGCGAGAACTGCAGTGCACATGACCGCCGGGGATTGGGTTATCGCCGGTCACTAGCCAAGTTCTCATGGTCAGCTGACTGCAAGAACTGCAGTGCATGTGACCGACGGGGACCGAGTTTTCTCCGGTCATCAGCTTAAAGCTCCACTGTGTCTGGATGTCAGGCTGAGTGGTGGCATAATGCCACTTTTAAGCCAAAGGCATCCAGATGTAGCAGAGCTGGACTCGTTGAGGGACAGTATGTATATATTCTCGGCGAACAGGTATGGTATACTGTTGCTTTTTTAATTTATTTCTCTTACAGGAGAACGAGGGCTTTGGTGGAATAGGCGAGGCAGTAAGTATGGTTAATTAAGATCTATTAAAGGAGTCTGTCATTATTTCAATTAAAGGACTTTATTCTGGCTTTGTGTTTATTTACCATATAACTACAGGATTAGTAATGAATAGGTGTCTTATAGACGCTTCTCCATTACTAACCTGTGAGCTTGATGTCACCGGACAATACAAACGTGATATTAACCCCACAACTATTACCCCACTTGCCACCGCTACAGGGCAAGTGGGAATAGCTGGGTAAAGTGCGATAATTGGCGGATCTTTGGATGTGCCAATTGTGGGGTGGCTGCCGGCTGCTATTTTTAGGCTGGTGAAGGCCAAAATCTATTGGCCTCTCCAGCCTGAGAATACCAGGCCGCAGCTGTCTGCTTCCAAGGTAAGCAGACTGCTGAGGCCTGGTATTATCAGGTTGGTATGTTCATGGATATTGGATCCTTACCAGCCTGATATACCAGTCCCAGCTGTCTGCTTTACTCTGGCTGGTTAACAAATATAGGGAGACCCCTCACTTATTTTTTTAATTATTATTTATTTATTAAAAAGTAGGGGACCTCTCTCTGTGCTTTCCTCCTTTTCCTGTGTTGTGTACTTCTGGCTGTGTCACAAGATTCACCATTATGTAAATTAGTACACATGCGTAGTAAGCTGCGTTCCCGCACTTAATACGCATGTGACTAAGAAGATAATGCAGTTTTATCACAGCTAATGATAATGTATGGGTAATTTACGCAGCTACATAAATAGACTTGCTGCGGTCTGGAAAGACGCGTCACATATCCGTCTCTGCAGGTGAGCATCGGTACATGCATAGTGGGCATGGGATTTCTTGAAATCCCATCCACTGTGCTGTAACAACTGGACGCTGCGGGTTGGACGCTTCAGATGTATGCAGAGTCCAACCCGCAGCGTTTACTGACCATGGGAACATACCCCAATATATCTGTAAACAGGAAATTACTTTTTTTTCCTTCCCAGAAGCGAATTAGCTTTATTGCAAGTAACCAAAAAAATGCATGCAATGAAAAAAACACATGCGGAAAAAACGCAGGTGACCTGCCAGTGACCTCAGATGCGGATTTGATGCAAATTTCACCAGGGTCAAATCCTGAGCAATTCCTGATCGTGTGCACATACCCTTAAAGGGTTATTTCCAGAATTACAAGTTATCCCCTAATTAGAGAACAGGGAATAATTTACTGATTACTAGGGGAACTGAACTTGTGCGGTCCTCAGCGATCCTGAGAATAGGGGGACAGAACCGCGAGAGGCGTATTTAGGGCGTATGACCCAGAGAATGGGACTTTGCACAGGTGGTGGAGGTGCAGCTGCTTGGCCTTGGCGCTGTCCTCGACTTTCAGACCACCATTGTCAGGATCTGTGGGGGTCCCATCAGTCAACCCTGCAGTGATCAGTAAGTTATGTGACCAGGATCCAGGACGAGGCGCTTGTCGTCCTTAAGAACTATGCCTTTTATAGGTATTTTAGGTTTCTATAGGTTTTGAGCCTCTGTAAAGATGTTTTATATCACAGGCAGCAAGCAGAGATCTTAGATGTGAGGCAGCTGATCCCATGGCCGATCATTGTGCATCCTCGCCTCATGGTCGCCTCCATATATTAACCTTACCTAATGTTCTGCAGCAGTGTAAGTGAGCGGAGGAGCGGAGTCTATGCTCGAGTCGCTGCTTTGTTTCTGCAGAGAACCTGGCGTATTCTGGTCTGTCACAATGGAAATGGCCTTGGGAAGAGAACACTGCGCAGAGCGTCACTGCCTGGGGGATTTACAGCAAAACAGTGCAAATATCAGACACAGATACTTGTGTAATACTGCTAGATTGAACTGAGGCAGGGCCTTAAAGGGGAAGACCAACAAAAAGATCTGTGACATCATAGGGTTCTCCATAATCAGGGATGAACACCGCTTTCTAGAGTGGCTGCAGCACTGTATGGAATGGCCTGAAATCAGGGGATGGATGGATGATGGATGGGCGGTGTGGATGGATGGGCGGTCTGGGTGGATAGATGAATGGGCGGTCTGGGTCGATGGATGGGATGATGGATCAATGGATGGACAGACGGACTGATGTCTTTGGAGTGTTGGAGGAAACTGGAGAACCAGTAGGAAACCCACACAAACACGGAAGTCAGAAAAGAAAAAAAGAGAAAAGTCTCGCACCTGAAATATCTATACTGTCTGTAATCTCTACTGTGAGAACCTTTCTTGCCCGGTTACTCAGTGCATCACACTGTACAGCAGCGCCCTCTTGTGGAATTGTGCTGCTTAGACAGATGAATAGTGGACTACAAGATATTAGTTCTACAATATCACAAACTTTTTGGGGCTGATTATTTATTTGCATTTTTTAAAGACTTTTTTTTGTCTTGTCTCTTTTTGTGTTGGAAAGATGAAAAAACAAGAGGCGCCCACTGTGTAACACCGAGGGCAACAGGTGAGGCTGAGTTGGAGGTTTGGTCGCTCGCCTGGTCAAGTTGTATGTGGCACAACCAGGGCTGCCACTAGGAATTTCGGGGCCCCATACTGGCAAAATTTATGGGGCCCCCCTTGAGACTCCACCCCCAGTTCCGCCTCCACCCTAGCTCCTCCTCCACCACGCGAACCATCCAAAATCCCTCCGCCTTTTCTTGGAAAAACTCCACTTCTGCACCACGCCCTCACCAATGACACATTAACATCAAATCACATGCGTAGACATCAGCTTTTGTTTTGACCAAAAGATTTTTTTAAGCCACCACCACGACAAGGTAATATGGGTGAAATGGTGTGCACTCAAGTCTAGTGTACAGGAGATGCTGGTGAATTGGTCCTAAGCGGCACCAACAAATATAGGAAGAGCAAAATTCGCCGCACACTACAATTGATTACTATGCAGAAAAATATTTTTATTTGAAAAATTATCCAATCCAAAAGAAGAAAGTGTCAGTGCCGTAATAATAATATGTACAATATACAGATACCCAACGTTTCGACCCTCCCGGATCTTAATCATGGGGTACTAGAGAAAAATAGAAGAAACATAGTGTGAGGCAATTATATACAGTGATTACATATATAACATATATATACAGATATGGGCTGGATCATATATAATTGATTGCAAAAAATGTCATGTAGATAATAATCCAGAAAGTAGAATATATCGTTAAAGTACATATGGAGCCTCATTATACAATCTCAACATGGAGATATATATAGAGTAACTATTTATATAATCATAGTAGAACAAAAGCACAATGATATAAGAAACAAAGAAGTAGCGCATTTCTACCTTGTAAAATTAGTACAACAGAGATATGGCACATAGTAGAGGCAATAAATTCCTTGTAAATTCCCTTATAGCAGAGCCAGATGCTGCAGATAATATCAAAATGATTAATTAAATAAATATAGGGAAATAGGGGTCACCATCATTGAAATGTCAGAGATTACCTGCTGTGTACAAAGAGCAGGAGTTAAATGTATCCAGAATAGGGTAAAGTCTGTCCTGAGCGGCGTCCTGATAGCCTGTACAGGGCAAATGGAACACAAATTATAGCCCATTATAGTGGCAGATGGAGTGGACTATTTACATGAAAACATACCTTTGGAGGTGGATGAAATGAGAATATAGGCGGCGCACCTGCGCCCTGCCGTGTACAGAAAGTAGGGGTTAAATGTGCCCTGGACGGGGTTAAAACATGTCCTGGATGGCGTCCACAGAGCCTACATGGGGTAAATGTGGCATAAGTTGCAGCCCAGAGTGATGGCAGATGGGGTGAACAGCTTTGAATCAAAGACATACCTTAAGAAGCGAATGTACAGGTTTACAGGCGGCGCTCCTGCGCCCTGCCTTGTCTGCTGGGTGACCAGGTGTATGGGACGGGAGCAAATGGGGGTTTAAATGCGGAGCCGTGTACCGCCGGACCGGAAGTGCGTCATCCGGACCGGAAGTGACACGGCGCCACATGCAGGCCTCTAGTCTCCTCCCCCTAGATTTTGTCTCATACAGATTAGTGTCTCTCATAGTCCTGCTTATATTTGCCTTTTCCCACCGAAAACATGGCGGCCGCTACCGCTATCGCGCATGCGCGATTACATCAGATCATGTTGCGCCGTGTCACTTCCGGTCCGGCAGTACACGGCGCTGCATTTAAACCCCCATTTGCTCCCTTCCCATACACCTGGTCACCCAGCAGACAAGGCAGGGCGCAGGAGCGCCGCCTGTAAACCTGTACATTCGCTTCTCAAGGTATGTCTTTGATTCAAAGCTGTTCACCCCATCTGCCATCACTCTGGGCTGCAACTTATGCCACATTTACCCCATGTAGGCTCTGTGGACGCCATCCAGGACGTTTTAACCCCGTCCAGGGCACATTTAACCCCTACTTTCTGTACACGGCAGGGCGCAGGTGCGCCGCCTATATTCTCATTTCATCCACCTCCAAAGGTATGTTTTCATGTAAATAGTCCACTCCATCTGCCACTATAATGGGCTATAATTTGTGTCACATTTGCCCTGTACAGGCTATCAGGACGCCACTCAGGACAGACTTTAGCCCTATTCTGGATACATTTAACTCCTGCTCTTTGTACACAGCAGGTAATCTCTGACATTTCAATGATGGTGACCCCTATTTCCCTATATTTATTTAATTAATCATTTTGATATTATCTGCAGCATCTGGCTCTGCTATAAGGGAATTTACAAGGAATTTATTGCCTCTACTATGTGCCATATCTCTGTTGTACTAATTTTACAAGGTAGAAATGCGCTACTTCTTTGTTTCTTATATCATTGTGCTTTTGCTCTACTATGATTATATAAATCGTTACTCTATATATCTCCATGTTGAGATTGTATAATGAGGCTCCTTATGTTCTTTAACGATATATTCTACTTTCTGGATTATTATCTACATGACATTTTTCGCAATCAATTATATATGATCCAGCCCATATCTGTATATATGTTATATATGTAATCACTGTATATAATTGCCTCACACTATGTTTCTTCTATTTTTCTCTAGTACCCTATGATTAAGATCCGGGAGGGTCGAAACGTTGGGTATCTGTATATTGTACATATTATTATTACGGCACTGGCACTTTCTTCTTTTGGATTGGATAATTTTTCAAATAAAAATATTTTTCTGCATAGTAATCAATTGTAGTGTGCGGTGAATTTTGCTCTTCCTACCACGACAAGGTAGAATCTATTGGCAGGGCCCTACTCTACTCTAACCTCTTAAACATTCGGTAACTTTTTTTTTGTATATTTTAATTATCTTTCTTCAAGGGAATGTGTCACATACATTTTTTTTTAACTAATTGAAATCATATATATATATGTATATATATATACATACACACTGTATTTCTGATTGCAGATTATTGTATTCAGTTAATGATGGGCCCCATATAATGCTCCATAAAAGTTATGCCCCCATAAGATGCTCCATATATTTTATGCCCCATATGATGCCCCATAGATTTTATACCCCCATATGATGCTCCATAGATTTTATGCCCCCATATGATGCTCCATAGATTTTATGCCGCCATATGATGCCCCATAGATGTATATGCCCCCATATGATGCTCCAGATTTGATGCCGCCATATGATGCTCCATAAATTTTATGCCGCCATATGATGCTCCATAGATTTTATGCCCCATACGATGCTCCATAGATTATGCCCCATATGATGCTCCAAAGATTATGCCGCCATATGATGCCCCAAAGATTATGCCGCCATGTGATGCTCCAAAGATTATGCCGCCATGTGATGCTCCAAAGATTATGCCGCCATATGATGCCCCATAGATTATGCCGCAATATGATGCTCCATAGATTTTATGCCCCATATTATGCTCCATAGATTATGCTGCCATATGATGCTCCAAAGATTATGCCGCCATATGATGCTCCATAGATTTTATGCCTCATATTATGCTCCATAGATTATGCTGCCATATGATGCTCCAAAGATTATGCCGCCATATGATGCTCCATAGATTTTATGCCCCATATTATGCTCCATAGATTATGCTGCCATATGATGCTCCAAAGATTATGCCGCCATATGATGCTCCATAGATTTTATGCCCCATATGATGAGCAGGCAGGGGGGGGCGGCCACACGCAGCAATCCAACAGGGCCCCAGCCCAGGGCAGGCAGGAGGGGCCCGCAGCATCCACCAACTGGGTCCCCAGGCCCCCTGTTGCTGGATGCTGCGCCTGCGGGCCCCCCCCCGCCTGCCCTGGGGGGCCTTTTGGTGGATGCTGGGCCCCCCCTTCCTGCCCTGGGCCCTGTTGGTGGTGCGTGGTGGATGCTTGCGCTGCAGCTGTCCTGGCCGGGCCCCCCTGCGACAGACTACTCACCCTGCTGAGCTCGCCTGCCGCCTGCACCCGGTACGGTCCGCCGCTCCCAGCCAGATAGCAGTGTGTGTCTGGCACAGCACACCGACGTGACACGCTGCTCGCTCTGCTCCAGAATGAGGAAGTGGAGCAGAGCAGCGTGTGACGTCACGGCTGGACCATGATGCATCAGGGCGAGTCGTAGCTTAAAGCTACAGTGCCTGCCCATTTAATTTACCAGCCAGGAGGTCAGGACTGGGGACAGTGGGGAATATAAAGCAGCGAAGTGCTGCGCCTGCTGCCGGACCGTGCTGCCAGTGTGCTGGGGCGGCGGGCGGGCCCCCCTAAAGCACCGGGCCCCATACATTAGTAAGGGCTGTAATGCCCTGATGGCGGCCCTGGGCACAACTACGTCTAAAGTGCTGTATAATCCAATCATGGCTGCTCCGGCCGCTGTGCTCGCACCAAATGGAGAGGGGACATAACAAGAGAAGGAAAAGCAGTGCTGGGGATCCCGGTGCTGATACAGACAAAGCATAATCCAGGCGGTAAGTATAAAAAAAAAATCCAATTTATTGCAATGTGTTTCGGAGTGGAATCTGCTCCTTCCTGACGCATCAACGAGTAAAATGTAAGTTTTTCAGACTTTAAACCTGGACTATCCTTTGTCAGTGACAGTGCCGGGATCCACCTCGCTCCTCATTATTTCACCTTGTTTTTGTGCTGGCAGAGTTTATGCCATGTTCACAGTTTTCTTTGTATATTTCGATTGTGTTTTTTGCGCTTTCTAAGGTAATTTGCACATGTTCAGTATTTGCAGCTGATTTCTCTGCACAAAAAACAGTGGGATAGCAGGAAAAACACGGTTTGATATTTTATGGATTGAATGAATGAAAAATTCTGAAAAGATGCAATAATGGTTAAAATTCACAAGGTAAAAATAAGCAGTAAAAATTATCTATTATCCATTATCTATCTATTATCTATCTATTGTGAGGTAGGGAGGGGGATTATACGTGAGGATGGATATGTATCCCCAGGATGCGGACGGAGTCCTATTAGACCCGCTGGAGTGCCTTGTGCTCACAGCAGGACGCTTGTGAGTCACAAGGCAAAGTAAAAGTAAGGCTGGGTTCATATTTGCGTAACAGTGTGCAGCGTAGGGCTGCGTACTTCTTTCCTTAAGATCCGCATAGATCCACATGTGTACCTATGTTTAACATTGTGTACACAGGGACATGCGTTGTATGCGGATGCGTCCCCGTGCGTGGTTTCGATGTGCCTGCCGAACACATGTTGCATTGGGCGGGCACGTCAAAACCACGCACAGGGACGCATCCGCATACAACGCATGTCCCTGTGTACACAATGTTAAACATAGGTACGCAAGATGCATGGGATCTTAAGGAAAGAAGTACGCAGCCCTTCGCTGTGCACTGATATGCAAATGTGAACGCGGCCTAAGCATGTACCTGGTCAAGCTATTTGGCCAAGGCATTGTTCACGAAAACTCATTATGGGCTTTTATCTTTTAAATGGACTACAGGAAGTTAGCGGTGCAGTCCATTTCCTGCAGGCCGGGTCTTGCAAGTGGCCCATGGCCACAGGTTCCAGTTTAAAAAAAACCCTGCAGCAAGGGTTTGGGTGTGTCAGTTTGGAGTTTGCAATTTTTGAAACAGACGGCTCTGTAGAAGCTCAGCCTGTGTGATTTTTAACACAGAGCCAGCATAGAGAACACCTGGCACTCTGCAGCATGACACGGTGGTGCAGTCGCCCTTGTTAACCGGACTCCCACGGACTGTTTTGTTTCCCGGCAGCGATATGGAGGATACTGTGTGCTGTACACTGTGTGAGTGTGGACATTAAACAAGTTAGCTGTGAACTTTTCCTGTGGTCGCTGCCTATCTGACACACTGAACCAACCTCGCTGCACTATAGTTGGTGGAGAGTGTGAATTGAGGCATACTCCAAAGCCAGCTGCATGTGTGTCATTAGGCCTGCCAAATTGCAACCTAGACAAGATGGAGAAAATCCTGAGGCAGCTGCTCCTCACGCAACGACAACAGCAACAGACCAATAACCTGTTGCTGCAGCAAATTGCAGTCCTGCATGAGGCACCGCCAGCGCCTACCCCAGAACATTGCGAGGCCCGGGACAAGGTCCGCTCCGCTTTGAGGAAACTGAGTCCGGAAGACAACGTGGAAGCTTTCCTCACCATCTATGAGCTCACTGTAGAGTGGGAGAACCTGCCAACCTCCCAGTGGTCCGAAGTGGTGGCTCAGTTCCTGAAGGGTGACACACTCAGTCGGTAGGATGCCCAGGACTATGCCAAACTAAAAGGTGAGATCCTTGCCCAACTAGGGGTTAATACCTACGAGAGAGCCCAACGGGTGTTTTCATGGACTTTTGTGGAGGGCCAGCCCGACCGATTTCAGGTTTATGACATACTGTAGCTGGTGAAAAGGTGGCTCCAACCTGAGATCTTGACTCCGGCCCAGATGGTGGAGAGGGTGGTGGTCGACCAGCTGGTGAGAGCTCTGCCAACAGCCATACAGAGTTGGGTGGGGCAAGGGGATCCGGGACTCTGGACCAGGTGGTGGGACTGATTGAGTGGTATATGGCCACTCAGGACTTTATACAGGACACGGCTCCATTACGACTGTCACGTCGGGCCCCACCAACCCATGAGCCTGGGAAAAATCCACGTCCCTCTACTGGGCCAATCGTGACCGAGCCCATACGGAGGGGGTGTCCCGAAGGGAGAGTGACAGCAGACCTGTGTCCCATAAATCGGCCCCAATGTCTAGTCGTACCGCAGTTATCAAGTGCCAGGGCCCTGGACATGTGGCTGCCAACTGTCCCCGGACAGCTGAACTCATGGACTGTGGGTATACTTGCCTTGTGTCTATGTACACCCAGCCAGTCTGCACCGCCACTACAGGCACTGTCAGTACTGAACCCCAACTGTGCAAGGTACTCGTTAACGGGTACCAGACGGACGCTTTCTTGGACTCAGGGAGCTTAGTGACTCTGGTACATTGGTCCCTTCTTGCTGGGGACAACCCCAATGGATGGGGATGGTATGCTTACATGAGGAACTCCGAGAGTACCCTACCACAGAGGTTATGTTTTCCACCCCGTGTGGACAGATAAGACATGTGGTGGGAGTGGTAAAGACTGTATTGGGAAGAGACTTACCCTGTTCTGGTCCCTACAGGACTGAATTGCAGCGGTCATGCCTATAATAAAGGAGCGTTTGGTGAATGCTCATGAGTCGCACGTAGCCAGGGCCTGTGGGGTACTCGGCACCGAGCCCGTTCACTTCACTGGGGGATGTCACGGGTAGCACAGCTCGGTCCATTGCCCTGGGCGCTCACTACAAAGGGGATATTTACAGGGGATTATAGAAATGTTCGTGACGCCACCTGTGGTTCCTGGTCAGGGTGACCAGCGCTGCAGGGTGAATCCTCTGAGGGTTGTTACTGGGCAGCAAGGTGTTAAGTCTCCCACAGGTAAGACTGATCCCACAGGGTATATGGCGGTTTAAGGGTGCAGGAGCAATAATCCAGACACACACAAGACAGTCTCTTTCTGTACCTTTACTGGTGGTAGATTCAGGCACGTCCCGGGAAGCTGTCAGGGTGGAGGATGCATATCCAGTAAACCACGGAGTAGGTGTAGGGCCTCCTTCCTTCTTTATGTGTGTGAGTTTCTGACTTGCATAAAACAAAGCCTAACTCTGTCTTTTCAGCTACGCCCGGCTGACCTTGTGGTGGAGCCTTCTTTTGGACAGAACTAAGTCTCTATGTGCAGCGTCCTGCTAGACTCCTGTTCTTCCTGACCCCGGTTACGTATCAGCACTGTTGGGCCCCTGCGATCTGGAATCCAGCAGGGTCTCCGGTTTTTCCTACTAGTCCTGAAGAAGCTAGCAAGCTCGGACCCGGTGTCCGGTAGTGCAGAGTGGAGGTAAGCTATCAATGCTGTCGACCTCTGTCACTCTCTCTTTCCCTTTTTCCACTTGCCTGTCGTCCTACTCACACCTTTAACATAAGCACAACCAGCAGTAGATGTCAGCTTTCTTTGTCTTCACCGCTCTCCAAGCGTCGGCACGCTTACTTAATGAAACGCTCACTGAAGGTATCTCAGTAGACTCAACTTTGACCAGACTAAGTGGCAATCCGTCCCACTATTACTGGACTCCACGATGTAAGCTGAGTGTATGCTGAAGTCTTCAGGCTTTCAAATAAGTCTCTCTTTAGCTAGTCTTTCCCTCTCAGCTCGTCTGAGGTAACTAGCTTGTCCGTCTCTCACCATCTGTCTGACAAGAAGTCTGAGATAGACTAATCTGAGGTACAACCAACAACTAGCTAACGTTCAGCTAGACTGCCTTACAAGATCTGACTGCTGTGTCTCTCCACACCTTTATATACCTGCGTACTCTCCAAGGGCTCCCTCTGGTGGCACCAGGGAAATGTGAAGTGTGAATGAATATCAGGTGATTTGTGGTTTACCTTTCATGCATCCTCCAGGGTAACATGTGGCTCCAGAGCGCAGCTGGGCTACACACTCAGGCAGCGCAGAACCGCGTATATAACAAAAAGGCCACGGTCCGCTTCTTTAATGCGGGAGATCGGGTTTTAGTTTTGGTGCCCACCACCGAAAGCAAGCTTATGGCCAAGTGGCAAAGGCCGTATGAAGTTAGGGAAAAAGTGGGCGAAGTAAACTACAGAGTTTACCAGCCCGGGAAAAGAAAACTCAAAGTTGTATCACGTTAATCTGTTGAAAGCGTGGAAGGACCGGGAGTGTATGCTTACGGAGGTGACTCCCAACATATCATCTGGGACCCTCCAATATCTGCCCGGACAGAAGCCGAAGGAGAGGTAAAGATAGGAGACACCCTCTCGAAACAGCAGGGCGAGAGGTGCAGAAATTGGTACAAGGGAATACAGATGTATTTGTGGCACCCCAGGAGTTTGGCTGCCACAGTGACCTTGCCTTCCTCCAGGGAGGTGATGTCATGCCTGAAAGCAAAGAGGGATCCCTTAACAGGTAACACAGCATACAACACCTTTCCGACTCCAGACCAGAAGGGGGAGCTCAAACACCTGATTTGAGGGAGCTTCCCTGGAATATTCTGGCTGGGGAGGAGTTAGTCTGTGTAGCTGGAGGAACGAGAGAGGAAAAACGTGTGGAGAGACAAGCTGGGGACAGGAGCCATAGCAGGGCTCACCCCCAGGTCTGAGCACCCGAAACCGGACCCCTGGAGTCCGAGGCTGAGAGGGTGAAGTAAAGTCTCAGCAGCAGAATCCAGAGGGCAGAGAACGGCAGGTTCTCTCTCCCAATTAAGACTCTTCCACAAAGCAGCAGCCCATGTGAGCTGGAGACTCCATAAGTGAGTGATTCCTGAAACAGGCTACAGCTGCATGTTATGAGAGTGAACTTCAACTTAAATAAGAGACAGAGAGAGCAAGAGGAACTTGGACGGAGCTTATAGCAGCCAATGCCTCACAGAACAGCACTAGAAAGGAGTCCTCACATCCCACCTGTAATAAGGGGATCCTAAACTGCTTTCAGGCTGACCTACTCCAGTACGACCTGTATTAAATGCCCTGGATGCTTTGCCTGCAAAACTAAGTAAACCTTTGGAAACTGCAACTCACTGACGGTTTCTCAGTTTCTTCCTGCATCACCCATTGCACTCAGCTACATCTCCCAGTACCATTACTACCTTTCATTACATCTACCTGCCCTGGGATCCCATAGCCTCACCTGTGGGAGGCTGTACCAACTCTGCTGCATCCCACCATCTATCCCAGAGGATTTGCACCGCAGCGCTGGTAACCATTGACCAGATACCACAGGTGGTGTCACAAATACCTACACTACAAACTCTAACATCCCCTGTAAATAAACCCCTTTTATTGGACGCCCAGGGCCACGGACCGGGTCACTGCCGCTGTGACACATCCCTTCAATACACCAGCCCGGTACCGAGTATCCCACTGCCCTGGCAGGCGATCCATATTCTCGGGTTTTCCCGGTCATACCGCTGTCATCCAGCATGACATTGTCACCGAGAGTCACGTAAGGGTACAAATAAAACCGTACCGTGTGACCGAGAAACGGAAACAAGCCATCGTGAGGTGAAAGAAATGCTTCAGCTGGGAGAAATTGAGAAATCCCTGATTGACTGGTCTAGTCCGATTGTGCTAATCCCAAAGCCGGATGGGTCACTACGGTTCTGTAATGACTTCTGTAAGTTAAATGAGGTGTCAAAGTTTGACCTTTAACCAATGCCTAGGGTGGACGAGCTGATCTAGCGACTGGGTCAGGCCCAGTACTTTACTACTCTCGATCTGAACAAGCGTCATTGGCAAGTGCCTCTTAGGGAGTCGGCAAAGGAAAAGACCACCTTCATAACACCGAGGAGTCTTTACCACTATGTAGTCTTGCCCTTTGGACTACATGGGGCCCCTGCCACATTCCAGAGGTTGATGGAACCTGTGACGCAAGTCACAGTAGTAAATATTAGTCCCAGAAGTGGAGAACAAGACTACAATAACAGATAGTAAAAAAATATATACTACTTACAGAATAAGGGCCCCGTCACACATAGCGACACACCAGCGATCCCGACAACGATATGAACTTGTCAGAATCGCTGGTGTGTCGCTACATGATCACTGGTGAGCTGCCAAACAGGCAGATCTCAGCAGCGATCAGGACAGCGACTATGCGGGTAACAAGCGATGCACGTCGCTTATTTACCCGCAGTGTACCTTAGATACCAGCGCACTGGTGCAGGGAGCTGGTAACCAAGGTACACATTGGGTTTCAAGGCGCCTAGAAACCCGATGTGTACCTTGGTTACCAGCTCACCTGCACCAGCGCGCTGGTATCTAACGTACACATCGGGTTTCTAGGCATCGAGCGGCGCGTAGAAACCCGATGTGTACCTTGGTTACCAGCCCCAGCGCTGATCGCTGGTCTCCCACCTGCCACACGCAGCGATGCGTGCTGGCCAGCGGGAGACCAACGATCAAAAAAATGTCCAGGACATTCAGCGACAATCAGCGATACCTAGCTGGGGGGCTGATTGTCGCTGCGTGTCACACACAGCGATATCGCTGGGAAGATCGCTGTTGCGTCACAAAACTTGGAAATGGCGCAGAACAACAAAGGGAAGTCAGAGACGAACTCCAATTCACGAACCGAGGTCAGAAAAGCCAGAAAGACAAGACAATTTATAGGGAGCAAGCACAAGAGAAGTCAGGTCAAGCAAAGGGTCAAAGTCCGGGAGAGAATCAAGTCAAGCAGGGTCAGGCGCAGAGCAAAGAGGGATCAGTCTTACACAGGCAGCAGCAAGTGTACGATTGCAGCACAGACCCAGCACAGACTGACAGCCCCAACACAAAGTAACAAAAAGACAGAAACAGAGTGGAAATTGTGACAGAACCCTGTTGTGAATACTCTGGAGGCGACTTCTGAGCTGGGGCTCCCTCCTGTGGTTGCTCAGGGTAATGAACTAATTGCTGAATGGCCTTCAGCTGGCTCTGAATAGTCTGATATAAGTGACCTGAACTCCCTTCAGCCTTGCCGGTAATCAATTGTTCTTCCACGTCTTGCTTGGAGCTCAGCTTGCATTCTTGCTCTCATTCAGATAAGTGATTTGCTGTTTTTTTTCCTCTGGTTGGATTTTCTTGCTGGTTTTGGGCCTGGCTCTGCAATTGTGCTTAGTTTGTGTTACACCAGAGATCTGATTTAGGTGGTAGAGATTGTGTGATTTCAGGTTTTTTGTTAATCAGACGTGTTGGTATTTTTGTCAGGGTTTTTTTGGGTTGCAGTCAGAATTCTTTCCTATACTTTTCTATCTAGACAGATTGGGCCCCAGCGTTTGCTCATTCTATTTTCTGTCTGTGTTCGTATTTTATTCTGGTCTAACCGCCATTACAGGTTTGGGGGCTTCCAATTTCTTTGGGGATTCTACTACGGGGCAGATAGCATTCATCTTTCTGCCTTTAGGTGTAGCTATCTCTCCGGCTATGACGAGCGTCTAGGATCACCGTACAGTCATGGACAAAAGTTTTGAGAATGACGCAAATATTAATTTTTACAAAGTCTACTGCTTCACTTTTTCTAATGGCAGTTTGCATATACTCCAGAATGTTATAAAGAGTGATCAGCTTAACAGCAATTACTTGCAAAGTCAATATTTGGCTAGAAAATGAACTTTATCCCCAAAACACATTTCAACATCATTGCAGCCCTGCCTTAAAAGGACCAGCTAACCTCTTTTCAGTGATTGCTCCATTAACACAGGTGTGGGTGTTGATGAGGACATGGCTGGAGATCAATCTGTCATGATTAAGTAAGAATGACACCACTGGACACTTTAAAAGGAGGCTGGTGCTTGGCATCATTGTTTCTCTTCTGTTAACCATGGTTATCTCTAAAGAAACACGTGCAGTCATCATTGCAATGCACAAAAATGGCCTAACAGGGAAGAGTATCGCAGCTAGAAAGATTGCACCTCAGTCAACAATCTATCGCATCATCAAGAACTTCAAGGAGAGAGGTTCCATTGTTGCCAAAAAGGTTCCAGGGCGCCCAAGAAAGACCAGCAAGCGCCCCAGGACCGTCTCTTAAAAGTGTTTCAACTGCGGGATCGGGCTACCAGCAGTGCAGAGCTTGCTCAGGAATGGCAGCAGGCAGGTGTGAGTGCATCTGCACGCACTGTGAGGCGGAGACTCTTGGAGCAAGGCCTGGTCTCAAGGAGGGCAGCAAAAAAGCCACTTCTCTCTAGAAAAAACATCATGGACAGACTGATATTCTGCAAAAGGTACAGGCAGTGGACTGCTGAGGACTGGGGTAAAGTTATTTTCTCTGATGAATCCCCTTTTCGATTGTTTGGGACATCAGGAAAACGCCTCATTCGGAGAAGACAAGGTGAGCGCTACCACCAGTCTTGTCTCATGCCAACTGTTAAGCATCCTGAAACCATTCATGTGTGGGGTTGCTTCTCAGTCAAGGGAATCGGCTCTCTCACAGTCTTGCCTAAAAACACAGCCATGAATAAAGAATGGTACCAGAATGTCCTCCAAGAGCAACTTCTCCCAACCCTCCAAGAGCAGTTTGGCGATCAACAATGCCTTTTCCAGCATGATGGAGCACCTTGCCATAAAGCAAAGGTGATAACTAAATGGCTCAGGGATAGTGTTGAGCGATACGATACCGCAAGTATCGGGTATCGGCCGATATTAGCTGTTTCGGCCTTTCGATACTTAGTTCCGATATTTTCCATATATCGTATACCGGAATCGGAAGTTCCCATAATTCTTTGAGAGGCAATGTGATTTTAGTCAGCCAATGAGGAATCCTAAGAAGTGTGGGCACATGCTGTACTGCTGCGGTCATGTTAACTAATGGCATGGCTGTGATTGGATGCTGAAATGATGTCAGAATGCACTATAAAAGGCGCCGCCGCCATTTTAGCGTCACTGTGCTGTGAATTCAGTAAGGGACAGAACGCTGCTGTGCTGACTCTGAGGGACAGTTAGAGATTGCGATTTAGTGTACTGTGCTGTAGGCAGGCTAGCACCAACCGCTGTGTAAAGCTTCCTTTTGCCTGCAGTGTTGTTTTAACAGCTCTGCAAGGTGTGTGTGAGTGCAGGTGACGCTGCAGTTTGCTCTGCATGCAACGCTGTCTGTAGGCATCTGCACGAGTCACTCACAGACTCTTTTTTTTTCTTCAGTGTAATTCTTGCTGCTCCATGCAATTTAACTATTAGTGTGACGCGCTTCCATCCGTATCCAATACATTGGTTGCAAACACTATAGAAGTAGACAAAGGAGTAGCCTTTCACAGATTGTGAACAGTTGTGTTTCAGTGTTCACTTCAGTCTGTGTTTTTTATTTTTTGAGTGCACATCACGCTCCAGTTACTTGTTCAAGCACTGCTGCTTGTACTCTGCTGAGCGTGTCTCAGTGCCTCATCCTTTTCATTTCTCTCAATTGGTTCTGCTCCATTCCATTTAAAATAAATATAATCTATTAGTGTGACGCGCTTCCATCCGTATCCAATACATTGGTTGCAAACACTATAGAAGTAGACAAAGGAGTAGCCTTTCACAGATTGTGAACAGTTGTGTTTCAGTGTTCACTTCAGTCTCTGCGTAATAACCACACTTAGGCCTTATAACTTTTATGACTTTCTTTATCAATCTACCAAGATGAAGAAGGCAGGGAGTAAGGCACGTGGTCGTGGCCGTGGAGTTTCAGCAGGGAGAGGACGTGGGGATTCTGTGGCTGCTGCTGCCCTCAGTGACACAGCATCCACCAGTTTTACCCATGAGCGTTCCTTTATGCGCAGTTTGGTAGGAGCTCGGCGTGCCCCCCTGCTGCGGGAAGAACAAATTGAAGCCGTTGTTGGTTGGATGGCAGCCAATGCATCGACTTCAATTCCTTCCACCTCCTCTCAGGAACACAACACTGTTGAGCAACCATCTGTCTGTTCACCGCCTGTCAAATTGCCCAGGCAGTCAGAGAGTTCTGTACAGGAGCCAGCTGAGTCTCTGCTTCTGTTCTCAGAATCTGTTGGCTCGCAAACACGGGCACAGGCAAGCAGCATTCTGCAATTTGAAGAAGAGGGAGTATGCAGTGATGCGCAACAGCTGTGTCTCTCTCAATCTGAAGAGGCGGGTGAGCCAGTGCCGATGGACAGCACACCGCAGAACGCATCTTATGATGATGATGAGACTCAGGTGCCAGGTTTTGTGGAGCATGGTGCTGCCCAGACCATCCAACAGCAGCAGGTGTTGGAAGAGGGTAGTGGAGATGATGAAGTCCGAGACCCAACATGGCGTGAGCAACAGGAAGGTGGTGGGAGCAGCTCTGAGGAAGAGATTGTCCCAACGGTACAAAGAGGAGGGAGAGGTAGGCTGCAGACTCGCTTGCCTGTAGCCTCCAATTTGGCACCTGTTGGGAGCAGTTCTCTTAGAAATGTCAAAATTGGCGCTCCCATGACTTGCACTGCATGGTCCTTTTTTGACAGACTTGTAGATGATATTTGCTATGTTCAATGCAAGCTGTGTAAGCAAAAAGTTAAAAGAGGTAAAAATATCAGTAACCTGAATACCACAAATATGTGGAAACATGTACGGACAAAGCACGTAGCTGAGTTACAAAGACACACTGGAGATGTAGGCCAACCTACAGCAGCACCTACATCTTCATGTCGTGTTGGAGCCTCTACCTCCAGCTCACACACACCTGGTTCGGCTTCCTCACAGGATCTCCATGGAAGAACCTCGGTCACTGTTGTCCATAGACAAACTGTTATTCCACCCACAGCAGCAAGTTCACAGTCATCGTCACACTCCCAGACCACAAAACAGTCATCGGTACCACAGGCATGGGATAAAAGACGGCCATACTCGGCAAACCATCCACGAGCACAGGCTCTGAATGCTGGCATTGCAAAACTCCTGTCCCTTGAAATGCTGTCATTCAGGCTGGTGGAGACTGACAGTTTCAGGAACTTTATGGCATTGGCAGTCCCACAATATAATGTGCCAAGCCGATTTTATTTCAGCAGGCAAGCCGTCCCTGCTCTGCAAAAACATGTCGAGGGAAACATTAAACATGCGCTACTAAACACCGTCAGTAGCAGGGTCCACCTGACCACCAATGCGTGGACCAGTACCCATGGCCAGGGACGATACCTTTCCCTCACTGCCCATTGGGTCAATGTTGTGGAGCCGGGTACAGATCTTGCCAGTGGCGCTGTACGTGTTCTGCCAACTCCAAGGATTGCAGGAATCCAGTCTGTACACATTGATTCCTCCTCCTACTCCAGTTCCTCAGAATCATCGCTGCACGAGCCGTCACGGTATACCTCCACATGGACCCGTGAACGCTTACCTGTTGCGACCGATATGAGCACAGCCGTGGCCAAACGTCAACAGGCCGTCCTGAAATTAATTTCCATGGGGAATCGAAGCCACACAGCGCAGGAGCTCTGGGATGCCATCAAGCAGGAGAGCGACGTGTGGTTTTTGTCAGCTAATCTCCAGCCAGGCTTGGTAGTGTGTGACAATGGCCGAAATCTGGTGGCAGCTCTGGGCCTTGGCAACCTTACTCACATACCATGTCTGGCACATGTGCTCAACTTGGTCGTGCAGAGTTTTTTGAGGGACTATCCGGATCTTGATGCACTGCTGCACAAGGTCCGCCTAGAGTGCGCTCACTTGCGACGTTCCAGCATGGCCAGATCGCGCATTGCAGCTCTGCAAGTCAGATTTCGCCTTCCTGAACATCGCATCATATGTGACGTACCCACCAGGTGGAATTCCACGTTACATATGTTGGAGCGGTTGTGTGAGCAGCAGCCAGCAGTAATGGAGTATCAGCTGCAACAGGCGCAATCAACTCGCAATTTGCGCCGTTCACACTTCACCACTACTGAGTGGGCCTCTATGAAGGACATCTGCGACGTTTTGCGTGCGTTTGATGTCTCAACGCGGATGGCGAGTGCAGATGATGCACTAGTCAGCATGACTGTCCCCCTTATCTGCCTGCTTCAGAAATCACTGAAAGCACTAAAGGAAGAGGTTTTGGAAGAGGTGGAGGATGAGGAGTCACAAATTATACCTTCAGGACAGTCATCGCAACGTGGTTCCTCACAAAGGGCTGGGCAGGGCTCACTTTGTGAGGAGGATGAGGAGGAGGAGTCAATGGAGGATGAAGAAATCCCTACAGAGGGAGGTACACAACGCTCTAGTCAGTATGTAGAGCGAGGGTGGGGTGATGCAGAGGAGGCAGAGATGACGCCTCTTCCAGAGGACAGCCTTTGTTGGCCAGTTGGGAGTCTGCAGCACATGGTTGATTTCATGCTTCAGTGCCTGAGAAACGACCGCCGCATCGCCCACATTCTCACCACGTCAGATTATTGGGTGTACACCCTCCTAGACCCTCGCTACCGGGACAACTTAGAAACCCTCATCACACCGGTGAACCGGGACCGTAAAATGCAGGAGTACCAAGACACACTGGTGCAATCCATACTGTTGTACATTCCAGCCGAGAGAGCTGCTCTGCTGCTACTGCTTTACAAAGCAGCTCTGTGCGTCGAGGCAGTGTAGACACCTCTACAACAAGAGGGAGCACAAGCAGCGCCTCTGCACAGGGCAAGAGCTGTATGTTACAAATGTGGCGAAGTTTTGTGACAGCGCCAGCAAGGTCTACACCATCCGAGACGGCTCCAGTCACCAGGAAGAAACGTTTCCGTAAGATGGTGACAGACTACTTGGCTTTCCCTCTAAGTGTACTCCCAGATGCCTCTTCCCCTTTCAAATTTTGGGTCTCTAAGTTGGATACATGGCCAGAGCTTAGCCAGTATGCATTGGAGGTGCTGGCTTGCCCTGCTGCCAGTGTATTATCTGAGCGCGTCTTTAGTGCTGCAGGTGGTGTAGTAACAGACCGTCGCATGCGACTATCCTCAGAGAATGTAGACCGGCTTACTTTTCTGAAAATGAACAAGGCATGGATCCCACCTGAATTTGCCTGTCCGTTTTCAGATTAAATAACTGTTTGGCAACGTTTTCCATGTCTCCTGTTATGTTCATCTTTCTACCACCTGAACTCTACTCCCTGGGCTACAACACTGCCATTTGTTGCTCGTAAGTAATTGGCAGGGGTACTGACTCCTGGCCAGCCTGGTTACAGCACGACAGCTGTTTCCTGGCAGTGTGAACGTCAATTATCCTCCAATAAGTTGTGCTGTCATGTTGCATTCGGGTTAGCCGACTCTATGGTGCCTGCAGTTTAGGTGATTCCTATGTGTGCTGTGGGATATGTAAATAAAGGCTGTTTCCATTGTGACAATAGGACAAGCACCCACTGTAGGACTGTGTGATTCGGTAACTGCGGACGGCTTGCGTCCTGTCAACTTACATTTTCATGGGTGCGTTCTGCTACCCGTCCGGGGTCCAGTACCGTCAACTGGTTCTCCCCAGTGCCTTTGGCCTAGGTGCCTCCATCTCCGTATCCGAGTTCCACCAACGTCTGCTGGTCCTTGTATGCTTTGGAGCACAGGTACCTCCTGCTTAGTAACCGTGTCACAGTAACGTCAGCTGGTACTCGGTTGTGACATTGCCTCTTTTCCTTCTGCTACCCGTCCGGGTCCAGTACCGTCAACTGGTTCTCCCCAGTGCCTTTGGCCTAGGTGCCTCCATCTCGTATCCGAGTTCCACCAACGTCTGCTGGTCCTTGTAGTGCTTTGGAGCACAGGTACCTCCTGCTTAGTAACCGTGTCACAGTAACGTCAGCTGGTAAATCGGTTGTGACATTGCCTCTTTTCCTTCTGCTACCCGTCGGGGTCCAGTACCGTCAACTAGTTCTCCCCAGTGCCTTTTGCCTAGGTGCCTCCATCTCCGTAATCCGAGTTCCACCAACGTCTGCTGGTCCTTGGTAGTGCTTTGGAGCACAGGTACCTCCTGCTTAGTAACCGTGTCACAGTAACGTCAGCTGGTACTCGGTTGTGACATTGCCTCTTTTCCTTCTGCTACCCGTCCGGGGTCCAGTACCGTCAACTGGTTCTCCCCAGTGCCTTTGGCCTAGGTGCCTCCATCTCCGTATCCGAGTTCCACCAACGTCTGCTGGTCCTTGGTAGTGCTTTGGAGCACAGGTACCTCCTGCTTAGTAACCGTGTCACAGTAACGTCAGCTGGTACTCGGTTGTGACATTGCCTCTTTTCCTTCTGCTACCCGTCCGGGGTCCAGTACCGTCAACTAGTTCTCCCCAGTGCCTTTGGCCTAGGTGCCTCCATCTCCGTATCCGAGTTCCACCAACGTCTGCTGGTCCTTGGTAGTGCTTTGGAGCACAGGTACCTCCTGCTTAGTAACCGTGTCACAGTAACGTCAGCTGGTACTCGGTTGTGACATTGCCTCTTTTCCTTCTGCTACCCGTCCGGGTCCAGTACCGTCAACTGGTTCTCCCAGTGCCTTTGGCCTAGGTGCCTCCATCTCCGTATCCGAGTTCCACCAACGTCTGCTGGTCCTTGGTAGTGCTTTGGAGCACAGGTACCTCCTGCTTAGTAACCGTGTCACAGTAACGTCAGCTGGTACTCGGTTGTGACATTGCCTCTTTTCCTTCTGCTACCCGTCCGGGGTCCAGTACCGTCAACTGGTTCTCCCCAGTGCCTTTGGCCTAGGTGCCTCCATCTCCGTATCCGAGTTCCATCAACGTCTGCTGGTCCTTGGTAGTGCTTTGGAGCACAGGTACCTCCTGCTTAGTAACCGTGTCACAGTAACGTCAGCTGGTACTCGGTTGTGACATTGCCTCTTTTCCTTCTGCTACCCGTCCGGGGTCCAGTACCGTCAACTAGTTCTCCCCAGTGCCTTTGGCCTAGGTGCCTCCATCTCCGTATCCGAGTTCCATCAACGTCTGCTGGTCCTTGGTAGTGCTTTGGAGCACAGGTACCTCCTGCTTAGTAACCGTGTCACAGTAACGTCAGCTGGTACTCGGTTGTGACATTGCCTCTTTTCCTACTGCTGCCCCTCCGGGTTCCAGCACAGTCAGCTGGTCCTCGTTACTTCCATTGTCTCTTGCTCCATCTGATACCCGTCAGGGTTCCAGTAACGTCAGCTGGTTCTCGGAAATTAGACGACCTTAAAGACCACCCAGAAGAAGATGACGACAACAAGGACGACGAGCATGAAGCCAACCAGCCTGAACACCATCACAAAGAAAAAATAAAAGATTACCCAGAAGAAGATCACCAACAGGACAAAGAAGGTTAAGACAAACTACAAGATACAGAACAAGAGACAGAAGAACAATAAGCAGAAGATCAAAAAGCAGAAGAACATGAAGTATAAGACCAAAATGAAGAGCAAAATATATGCTCTAAATTCTAAGCAGAAGAAGACTAAGCAGTGTATGGGGGTGAGTCCGTTCCTCCTCGTGGTGCCCCTGGAAAATGCCTGCTGCTGCAGGCTAAACTGAACACGGACAAATACTGTTGTAATTTAAATCTTTTGTGACAGCAAGAATGGAAGGATGAACAATTCATACTTTTACAGATTACAAGTACAGGAATCTCTGTCACAAATAGAAATATGATGAAGAAGAAGAGGAAGAAGATGAAGAATTTGAATATGAAGAAGATTAATTAGTTTAATAATAACAATATGAGTAATGTAAACAAAAACATGAATAGCAAGAAGTTTAAGAAGAAGATTAAGAAGGTGAAGATGAAGAATAATTTGATGAGAAAGATGATGCTGCTGAAGATTATGAAGGAGAAAGTGTGGCACTGGCAAAAGTTAAAAAGGTGAAGAGCATGGAAGTTGTGAAACATACATATTTGCCAAAATAGAAAAAAGGTTAACAACATTGTCAATTTGTTAGTCAATCCAAACGTATTTCCCAAAAAAAATATATTAATGCTATTCCAATGCATTGGGTTAAACATGTATGCCTTTATTGTCTCCTCAACCTCCCCCAATACATTCTACATTAGTCTTTGTTGTTTTCCTTATGTACAATTAACCAACAAGGCAAGAATGTCTTTTTTTTAATGTCGATATTTGGTTCCCATAGACTTACATGGGACTTCCGGTATCGGAATCGGATATCGACGATATTTAGTGATATCGGCGATACCATTCCGATCCGATATTTTTAGATATCGAGCAGTATCGCTCAACACTACTCAGGGAACAAAACATAGAGATGTTGGGTCCATGGCCTGGAAACTCCCCAGATCTTAATCCCATTGAGAACTTGTGGTCAATCATCAAGAGACGAGTGGACAACAAAAACCTAAAAATTCTGACAAAATGAAAGCATTGATTATGCAAGAATGGACTGCTATCAGTCAGGATTTGGTCCAGAAGTTGATTGAGAGCATGCCAGGGAGAATTGCAGAGGTCCTGAAGAAGAAGGGTCAACACTGCAAAAATTGACTTGCTGCATTAACTCATTCTAACTGTCAATATAAGCTTTTGTTACTCATATGTTTGCAATTATATTTCTGTCTGTGATAAAAACATCTGTCAAACACACATAAAAACCAGAGGGCAGCAGATCATGTGAAAATATAATATTTGTGTCATTCTCAAAACTTTTGGCCATGACTGTAGGTACGCTCCACGGCTACTTCTAGTGTGGCGGTTTGTTTAGGGTCCTGCAATCCAATAGTTTCCAGCCTCTCTGGTGTATTGCTCTTTTGGCTAATTTTGCAATCTCTCCTCAGCTACCGAAACATAACAGTATTAAAGGCCAAACTGAAAATTATATGGTACTCAACAGAAGGGAAAAATAGTAAAGAAAAGAAAAAAGGGAGTTGTCAAAAAATTTTTTTTTTTTCTTTGTTGCTTTTTTTCCCTCTGTATCTTGGGTGCTGGGGAGGATTTTTTCTCTCAATGGAGTTTACACAGTTGTCTGGCTGTGTGGAGCAGCTTGCCACTGAGGTTCAGAGTATTGCTACCTATCTTGCTAGGTTGCCGGTTGTGGAACCCAGGATCCCCATCCAGATTTATTTTTGGGGGATCGGTCTAAATTTCTGAATTTCAAAAATAACTATAAGTTGTTTTTTGCCTTAAAGCCTAAGTCCTCAGGGAACGCAGCACAGCAGGTTCAAATTGTCATCTCTCTGCTGCGCGGCGACCCTCAGGATTGAGCTTTTTCCCTGACACCTGGGGATCCTATTTTGAATGATGTTGATGAATTTTTTCAGGCTCTGGGGTTATTGTACGATGAACCTAATGTCACTGATCAAGCTGAAAAGACCTTGTTGGCATTAAATCAGGGTCGTGAAGACGCTGAGCTGTACTGTCAGAAATTTCGAAAGTGGGCAGTCCTGACCAAATGGAATGATGATGCTTTGGCAGCCCTTTTTCGGAAGGGTCTGTCAGAAAATGTAAAAGACGTTATGGTGGGATTCCCTGTTCCCTCTGGTCTCAATGATTCTATGTCTTTTTTTTTTTTTTTTGTTGAATATGTATTTACTAACACACATGTATAACACATATCAAGGGTATGAACAGTAACAAAACATGTCACATAATATAAGCCAAGCGTCATCATATCAAATCATATTCAATAAAACAAAGCATCATATATCTGAATGAAACGGCGTGATCGAGGATCACTACTAGTATTGCGTGAGATTTGGCACACAAATTGGGTTCCCAAACCAACGAACCCCAATAACATTCTACAAGAACAAAAACTAAGACAAGATATAACAAGAAGACACAGAAAATATAAGAGGAAATAAAGAAAAATAGGGGAAGGAGAAGGAGGGGGGGGTCGCCCTTGGCCTCCGCCCACAGCACACCACGTGGCAGAGAATCTTACATACAAAAATAGTACTCCAATGAATCACTTACACTATGTAGGCGAAGGGGTACGAAAGGCAATCCACGGGGACCAAATGGTCTGGAATTTATCCCGGGTATGGTTGATCCATGCTGACAGGTCTTCCATGTCCCTGATATGGTCCACAGCAACAGTCCACTCCTCCAGAGAAGGCGCCACAGTAGACAGCCAATGCCTAGGCACTAGAAGTTTGGCAGCCGTCAACATAAAGGTCGCCAGTTTGTGCTTAATGGGGTTGTAACCGTCGTCGGCACCCAAAAAAGGACTGAATCCCTGGGTAAATCACAAGGCAGGAGGCAGATATCTTTGATTTTTTGTCGTATCGCATTCCAGAAGGGCACAATAAGGGGACAATCCCACCAGATGTGAACATAAGTTCCTGAACCCGCCCCACATCTCCAGCAGGTGTCAGAGGTCTGTAAGCCATGGCGAAATAGGAAGGACGGGGTTCGGTACCACCTGGCAATCAGTTTATAAGAATTCTCTTTGGTGCGAACGCATCTAGAAAATCCCAGTGCGTGTCTCTTAATACACCCGGCGACTCGTAGAGACAACGGGTGTCCCAGTTCCCGTTCCCAGGCAGCAAGGTAAGTAGGTTCAATATCAGAGCGAAGAGACATAAGCCATTTGTAAATGGTGGAGATCACGCCTTTGACAGGACTCCGTGCCAGCAACAGCCGTTCCAAGTTGGAGGCAGCCCGTAAGGGACGATGTTGCTCCAAAAAGGTCTGACAGACATGATGTACATGTGCTAGCGATAAAAAGTTGGCGCGTGTAGGTCCGAGGATGGATGACAGGCCCTCCATCGAAGGGACATTGCCTCCAGCAAAAAAGGAATTGAGGGGCGTTACCAGCTTGCTCCACAAACCCTGAAAAGTCCAAAAACCCTCATCCGAGCAAGTCAACAAAGGGAGTAAGCGTACAGGCATGAGCGGAGAGGGGAACTTACTCATAGAATCATGATGTAGACAGTTCAGGCATGTGTGAAGCAAACCCTTCAGAAGAGGGGAGAAGCTGCGTGTACGAGGGATCTGAGTATGCACACCCCATAACTCAAGTGCCTCCCTAGGCGAAAGAAGAGCCGTTTCTAGGGAGGACAAGAAAGACCTTTTGTTCCAGCTGTTTATCTCCACCCAACGACGAAGATGGCAAGCGAAGTAATAGTTCTTCAGGTCGGGCATACCCACTCCACCTGCATCTGTGGGCAGAGTCAAAGTCGAAAAAGCGATACGAGCCGGACGTTGGTTCCATAGGAACCGTGAGAACAGAACGTGTAAGGCACGAAAAAAGGAATTGGGAAGGAATATAGGAGCTGCCTGGAATAAGTAGAGGAATTTTGGGACTATATATGTGGACAGATAATTTTTTCGGCCCAACCAAGACATGAACGGTATTCGTAGACGTTGGAGCTGTGTCCTAACCGAGGAGAGTAAGCGTAGGTGGTTCAAAGCGTATAGGCGAGATATATCCCTCGGAATAAGAATGCCTAAATATTTTACATGGTCTGTCTTCCAGGTGAACGGTGACATTCGTTGAAGGCGGGTTAGAGTGTCCCTGGAAAAGCCGATAGCAAAAGCGACCGATTTATTATAATTGATTTTGAAGTTTGAAAGAGTACCAAAATGGTGAAAAAGATCCAGCACAGCGGGTATAGCGGTCTCCGGGTTAGTGATACTAAGCATGTGTGTGACCCGCACCACAATTGTGGGTTACCAGGGCAATGGGGTACTCGAGCCGAGCCCATGGAAGTCTATGGGATTTGTGTCACTGGCAGCGGTGGCTCGGTCCGTGGCCCTGGCGGTCAGGCGTATGATGGGGGGGATTATTTACAGGGGATTGGTAGATAACAGTTCGTGACGCCACCTGTAGTTTTCTAGTCACTAAGACCAGCGCTGCTGTAGATCTCTGAGGGGATGTTATGGCAGCTAGATGACGGGTCCCCCACAGGTGGGACTGGTCCCTCAAAGTCTATGGTGATAATGATGTAGGGTGCAGATAAATTAATCAGTCTCACACCATCCAGCGTCTTTCCATACCTTTTACTTGTCAGATGTTTAGGCAGGTCCCGGGGAGCTGGTCGGGGTGGAGACTGCACGTCCAGGTAACAGCAGAGCAGGTTAGAGGCCTCCTTAACTTTCAATATGATGAGTCCAACTAGCATGGAACTAAGTTAACTCCGAATACTCCAGCTAACTCCATAGCTGTACTGCCCGGTCAGTATTGTGGTGGAGCCTTCTATGTGGTGAGAACAGAGTCCTTCTATGCTAGGCCTAGCTAAAAGTCCTTGTTCCTCCTGACCCCGATTACGTACCGACACTTCAAGGGCTGCTTTCTGCGACCTAAGGTCCAGTAAGACTCTGGTTGTTCCGTTACTATGAGTGAATCAATAGCAACTCCTCGGTCCCCAGTGACCGGATAATTAGTGTAGGCAATTCACTACCTAAGGCACTGCTCCATCCTCTCCACTGTGCCCTTCGCCCTGCTTTCCAGTCTCAACACAGGCACTGCACACTTCCTAAGGTAGTACAAGTCAATCCTTTCTGGCTTCTTCCTTGGAGCTTGCTGACAGATTCTCAGTATTCTCCTAGTTCAGGAACACATCGACTGAACTTCACTGTCCTTGGGACAGGCGACTGAAGTTTCTGCTGCAAACTTTCCTTTTTCAAAGCTGTCTCTGTCTTCTGGTTAAGGAACAGCTCTGACTAGGCTAAGATGAACTGGCTCACCCTTACTAGCCTCCACTTTATGAACTGCTGACAGGAACCAACTGAGTGACTGTCTTTCACTTCACTTCCTGGAAGACTCCTCACTACTCCCCACCTCTGCTGCATGTCACTAGCTTATATACCCATGGGTGTGTCTAAAGTGTGAATGGATGATGTGAGCTTTAACTGTTACCTTTCTGTGCAGACTCCAGGATAATGTGTGCCTTACATACCAGGGCTACACATCCCCCTTGGTAAAATACAGCACTCCCGGGCTGTGAAATAGACAAAGAAAGAATTTTGTTTTGCATTTAAACAATTAACATCAAACTCTTCCCAGCAGGGAGGTGAGAAATTCTTAAACGTTGCAATATGTACAATAGAAAATACAAAAGTATCAAATCATCAAGACATTCAATAAATACACATAGTATTCTTGTGAAGGACCCGCACCAAACCTTCAACGTGGGTCCTGGGTGGGCTGCAGGACATCTGACTGCAGACCTCACTCAGTGCCACACCATACGGGTTTTATGTTCAGAGGTAAGTCAAGGCTTCATGTGAAACCAAGACAAGGCACAAAGTGCAACTATATACAGGATACAGTTTTTGGGCTGGCTCAGTCCTCAGCCACGCAGTCCATTATAAGACATTTTCAAGTAATTCACATTATATCACAATACTTTAAATTCCTTCAAATGCAATAAACTTCTTTATACAACTTTATACAATTGGTCATAAATAATAACCCTTTTCTGAGTCATAATAAACTACTGTTGATAACGAATAGGTAGCTTCCCTTTCGTTGTTCGTTCCGATCTACGTGGAGTAGCATCAGGTATATTGGTCTCTGATCTATCTGTTCTGCGTAACGACAAACTATAATACTGCCTCAATCTTTCTATGGATCTGGCAAGCGTACTGAGGGCTGGGCGGTGTGAGTCAGCTTCACCAGGGGATCCCATAGCATGGGGCGCTGCTTCTGGTGATTCTACTTCTTGAGATTCTGCAGGCTGGGGTTCTGCTGGAATAGGTACCTCTAGAACTGGTTCTGTTGGCACAATGGGTACGACTGGAGGTAGAGTTTCCTCTTGTGGCTGATAAAACTGCAACACAGGAATGATTACCGCATCTCCCAGTCTGGGCCAATCCGCAGGTAAATCTCCCAGATCCGTGTGTATAACCGCTTCAACACTTTCTTCTCGATTGACGACAGGGTTCTCTTCACGAAGCTTTAATGGCTCTGGACACAATTTTAAATGGTCTCTAGACACAGTGGCGGTCGTTCTTCCTCCATCCTTGCTGATGATACAGACTTTTCTGTTATCATATTTGGAATCTTGTACGACATAGGGCTCTTGTTCCCACTGGTTGTCCAACTTGTGCATCTTCCTTTTCCTTTTTAACACCATTTCTCCAGGCATCAAAGGCTTAGCGGGAGCATTCTTGTAAATATTCTCCTGCTTTTCCCGAGCTTTATTAAGACTTTCTTCTACGCAGGCTTGCACTCTTCTGTATTGTTCTTGCCGATTTGTATCCCAATTTCCAACGGTGTCATCTGCCTCTGGTTCCACCACACCAAGTTCCAAGTCCATTGGCAGTCTTCCAGGCCTTGCTCTCATAAGGTAAGCTGGTGTGCAGTTGGTAGAACTCACTGGTATGTGGTTGTACAAGTCAACCAGGTCAGGTAACAATTCTGGCCACCGATTTCTTTCTTCCAGCGGTATGGATTTTAGCAAGTCAACGACAATGTGGTTCATTTTCTCGCAAAGGCCGTTGGTTTGGGGGTGGTATGGCGTCGTTCTAATTTTTTTACACCCATACAAGTGACAAAATTCCTTAAACAGATCCGCTTCAAAAGCAGGGCCTTGATCAGTCAGTACCTGCTCTGGATACCCATGCGGTCTGCAGAAGCTTGCTTGGAAGGTCCTTGCTGCCGTCACTGCTGTCTGATCCTTGACGGGGATGACCACCAAAAATCTCGAATAATGATCCACCATGGTCAGGGCATATGAGTATCCAGACCTGCTTGGCGACAATTTGACGTGGTCCAAGGCCACGATCTCCAAGGGACGAGTCGTCCGGATAGGCTGCAGGGGTGCCTTCTGACTACCGTAGTCCTTTCGTCTGAGACCACAGGGTCCACAGTTCCGACACCACCTCTCGATGGAGCTGCGCATTCCTACCCAGTAGAACCGGCACCTCAACAGAGTCTCCAGCTTTCTCCAGCCAAAGTGTCCTGCTTGATCGTGGTACGCTTCCAACACCATTTGGACGTCTGCCTTGGGGACCACTATCTGCCATACCATCTCATGGGTTCTGGGGTTGACGTATCTCCTGCACAACTTCTCACGGTATAGGAACAACCGGCTTCTCTCATTCCACAGGAGCTTTGCTGACATAGGTGCATCTTTTTCCAAGGAGGAACCTTCCTGTCTTAACAACTCCTTGATACGGCTGACCACTGGATCGCTGTCCTGAGTCTCTTTCCAGCTGTGATGGGGTAAGGGATTTAATGTTGCGCCATACTGCTTTCTGTAGACACACTGCTCATGGATTATCCCATTTCGATGGAACGCAGGTAGCTCAATTTCTTCCAGGTCGTCCGATTCTTCTTCCGTGTCAGATTCATGTGGCATTCGGGACAATGCGTCGGCGTTAGCATTCTTACGGCCTGCCCGGTACTTGATGGTAAACTGGTAATTTGACAACCGAGCCATCCAACGCTGCTCCATGGCTCCCAGCTTGGCTGTTTCCAGGTGCGTTAACGGGTTGTTGTCTGTGTATGCCGTGAACTTGTTGGAGGCAAGGTAGTGCTTAAATCTTTCAGTAATGGCCCAGACCAGCGCCAGAAACTCCAGCTTGAAGCTGCTATAATTTTCCGGATTCCTCTCAGTTGGCCTGAGTTTTCTGCTGGCATATGCGATGACTTTTTCTTGGCCATTCTGCTTCTGACTGAGAACTGCTCCCAAACCTTCATTACTGGCATCGGTGTACAGCAGGAACGGTTGGCTGTAATCAGGATAGGTCAAGATTTCATCACCTGTAAGGATCTCTTTCATCTTTTGGAATGCTTCAGCCTGTTCCTTACCCCAATTAAAGGGAGGGTTTCTGCTCTTTAGGGATTGTCCTACTAGGAGGTCCTGTAGAGGCGCTGCCTTCTTCGTGTAATCTTTCACGAACCTCCTGTAGTAACCCGTTAGTCCCAGGAACTGTCGCACTTCCTTGAGGTTCTTCGGCTCCGGCCATTTCTGGATGGCGGTGACTTTCTCTGGGTCCGGCGCTACTCCCTCTGAACTGACGATGTGCCCCAAGTATTGTACCTTCTGTTTAAGTAGATGGCATTTTGAGGGTTTCAACTTCATCCCGTACCTGGACAGGGACTCGAATACTTCTGCCAGGTGCTTCAGATGGTCCTCATATGTTTTGGAATACACGATGACGTCGTCTAGGTATAGCAGCACGGTTTCAAAATTGAGATGTCCCAGGCAGTTCTCCATCACTCTCTGAAATGTTCCCGGGGCACTACTGAGCCCAAACGGCATTCTGTCGAACTCACAGAGCCCCATTGGGGTGGTGAAAGCCATTTTCTCACGATCCTCCTCAGCCACAGCCACTTGCCAGTACCCACTAGTCAGATCAAGGGTAGAAAAGTAGTTAGCCGTTTTCAGAGCAGCTAAGGACTCCTCAATTCGTGGTAATGGGTAAGCATCTTTATGTGTTATGCGATTCACTTGCCTGTAATCCACACACATTCTCATACTACCATCTTTCTTTTTAACCAGAACTAGAGGTGCTGCCCAGGGGCTACAACTATCCCTTATCACCCCAGCTTCCTTCATATCATGTAACATTTCCTTAGCTTTCTGATAATGGGCTGGAGGTATAGGCCTGTACCGCTCTTTGATGGGAGGATGACCACCTGTAGGGATATGATGCTGTACTCCCTTAATGGCCCCAAAGTCGAGGGGGTGTTTACTAAACACTTGTGCGTACTCTTGTACCCCCGTAATACCCCTTGTTTCTGGTGGGCGGGAGTGGTGTCTGTCCCGACATGGAGTTGCTGACACCAATCCGCCACCTGAGTTGCCGGGTCATTATCCTCCGCTAGTTGGCGGGAGTCTAAGGACTCAGTCGGGAGAATAGAATTATTATCGACGGCATGTAATTTAGCAACTGTTGCATAACGGGGTAAATTTACTTCATCATCTCCCCAGTTGAGAAGCCGTACCGGTACTCTCCCATTTATCACTTCCACTACCCCCCTCGCTGTCATGAGTGTGGGTCTATGTTCTGAGCAATGGGGTTCTACTACTGCTTGGTAGTTTTGTCCTCTCAGACCTATGGCTGCCCTACACCATATTATCATTTCACTCATTGGGGGTATCACAATAGGATTCGAGTCGGTGACCCGTACATTACCAATCTCGCCGTCTGTAAGCTTCGCTTGCTGCTGACACATCAGGGCCCGGATCTCTCTCTGGATCACTCCCTTCTGCCTTGGTCGGGCAATCTCAGCGAGCTGTTGGAGTAGAAACACAACTTCTCCCAGACAGTTACTGATAATGTTAGTACCCAAAATTATATTTAAACCGTTCTCTTCATTTACAGTCTTTACTACTAGAAGCCCCTGGTCTTTCAACTCCTCTCTGCCCACTTTCACATCCACACTTTTGGTCCCGAGTACTTCCACAGGGAGACCATTAGAAGCATACACGGTAAAGTCAGGGCTCGGGGGTTGAAGACTATCCATAGACCAGAACTTCATATATAGGGCATCAGGTATTATGGTCACCTGAGACCCAGTATCTAGCAACGCCGGGACTGCAATCCCGTCCAGAATGATGGACAGGTAGGGTCGTCCACCCACGAACCTGCGGTTCCAATCTAAGGGGCCTGACGAGTCTCCACCTGGGTGTTGGCCCTCGGACCCAGGTTCTGCCCGTTTAAAGGACACTGTGTCGACATATGACCTTTCCGGTTGCAGCGGTAACAGATGATCTCCCGGCGAGGAGGGTGCTGGTCAGGGGTTGCTCCTGGGGGTGGCGTTGTCCTCCTCCGGTGGGGCGACGTCCTCCTTCTCCTCCGGTTCATCCATGGGACATCCTCCGGGCAGTCGGCTAATAAGATCTTTCCTTCTTCCTCTTTCCGCAGCTGCAGGGCACTCATCACAGCAGCCAGATTTTTAGTCAACTGGCGCACTTCTGAGCGCAGACAGTCCAATTCACTAGGAGGCGTCACCTGCGTTTTGGCTTCTGCCGCTAGCGGGGAAAAGGTGGGTACTGCCGGTTCCAGAGTGATTTCACCCTGGTGAAGTTGGGTTGCCACTTCAGGTTTGCCCAGGGGTCGCAGTCCTTTTATTGCCATGTCCTTTAGGGCATCAAAGGTGGCATCTGGATGATCTAAAGACCACCAATTTACAGTTCTGCGTTCCGCTTGGGACCTCAGTCCTTGCACAAATTGTTCTTTCAGCATCTTATTTTCATCAATGACACTTATGGTATTAACCTGCTTGAGGGCTCGCAGGGCCCCTTGCAGTCGGCAGGCATAGTCCCTTATGCTGTCACTTGGTTGCTGTGAACAGTTGTAGAATGCCATCCGGAGATCTGTTTCGGTGCGATCTTCAAAAATGGCCTGTAACTTTAAGAGGATCGCAGGCACCAACTCCTGGTCCGTGGTAGCCCAAGTCTCCACTTCTCTCTCAGCAGCGCCAGTTAGCTGCCCTATTAATACTGCAGCTTTTTGCCTCTCAGACATAGAGTACATTTCCAGGACACTGCATATCTTCCGTTTGAATCCTGCTAAAGTGCCTGGCTCGCCGCTGTACTGGGGGAGCCATTTCGCCCCAGGCATATATGGGAGCGTTAGTGGCATGAGCGGAACTACCGGGCCGGGTGCTGGGCCTGCGCCCCCATCCGGCGCTACAATGCCACGCGGCGCGGGGTCGGGGCCTCCGGCTGGGGCCGCACTGTCGGCCGGTTGTTGCGACATATTAGTGCCCCCTTGGTTAATCGGGGCCTACCGTTTCCAGAAGCTGCCGCTCCACAAGCACAGCGATGGGGACAGGACCTTCGTCGCAGGCGCTCTGATGTCAGAGCGTTCACTTCCTGTCGCAGGACCTGCCGCTGAGTCAGAGCCGGAGGCGTGTCCGAGACTCTGCGCGCCTTTCAGGTACGCCCACCTTCTTCTCCAGCGCCTCAGGGCGCGAATATGGCGGCAAATATGGCGGTATTTGGCGCCAAAAGCACAGACAGTCTTTTTCACCAAAACACTCCACAGGCACACAGGGCTCGCAATGCTGCAAGTTTCAGATCCTGTTCGTGACGCCAAGTTTGTGTGACCCGCACCACAATTGTGGGTTACCAGGGCAATGGGGTACTCGGAGCCGAGCCCATGAAAGTCTATGGGATTTGTGTCACTGGCAGCGGTGGCTCGGTCCGTGGCCCTGGCGGTCAGGCGTATGATGGGGGGGATTATTTACAGGGGATTGGTAGATAACAGTTCGTGACGCCACCTGTAGTTTTCTAGTCACTAAGACCAGCGCTGCTGTAGATCTCTGAGGGGATGTTATGGCAGCTAGATGACGGGTCCCCCACAGGTGGGACTGGTCCCTCAAAGTCTATGGTGATAATGATGTAGGGTGCAGATAAATGAATCAGTCTCACACCATCCAGCGTCTTTCCATACCTTTTACTTGTCAGATGTTTAGGCAGGTCCCGGGGAGCTGGTCGGGGTGGAGACTGCACGTCCAGGTAACAGCAGAGCAGGTTAGAGGCCTCCTTAACTTTCAATATGATGAGTCCAACTAGCATGGAACTAAGTTAACTCCGAATACTCCAGCTAACGCCATAGCTGTACTGCCCGGTCAGTATTGTGGTGGAGCCTTCTATGTGGTGAGAACAGAGTCCTTCTATGCTAGGCCTAGCTAAAAGTCCTTGTTCCTCCTGACCCCGATTACGTACCGACACTTCAAGGGCTGCTTTCTGCGACCTAAGGTCCAGTAAGACTCTGGTTGTTCCGTTACTATGAGTGAATCAATAGCAACTCCTCGGTCCCCAGTGACCGGATAATTAGTGTAGGCAATTCACTACCTAAGGCACTGCTCCGTCCTCTCCACTGTGCCCTTCGCCCTGCTTTCCAGTCTCAACACAGGCACTGCACACTTCCTAAGGTAGTACAAGTCAATCCTTTCTGGCTTCTTCCTTGGAGCTTGCTGACAGATTCTCAGTATTCTCCTAGTTCAGGAACACATCGACTGAACTTCACTGTCCTTGGGACAGGCGACTGAAGTTTCTGCTGCAAACTTTCCTTTCTTCAAAGCTGTCTCTGTCTTCTGGTTAAGGAACAGCTCTGACTAGGCTAAGATGAACTGGCTCACCCTTACTAGCCTCCACTTTATGAACTGCTGACAGGAACCAACTGAGTGACTGTGTTTCACTTCACTTCCTGGAAGACTCCTCACTACTCCCCACCTCTGCTGCATGTCACTAGCTTATATACCCATGGGTGTGTCTAAAGTGTGAATGGATGATGTGAGCTTTAACTGTTACCTTTCTGTGCAGACTCCAGGATAATGTGTGCCTTACATACCAGGGCTACACACATGATGTCATCAGCGTATGCAGACACGAGGGCTTCGCCTTTAGGCGTGGACGCACCTTGGATGTCTGGGTGTGTACGAAAAGCCTGTAACAAAGGCTCCAGGCACAGAGCGAACAGACTGGGAAACAAGGGGCAGCCCTGACGGGTTCCATTGGATATAGAGAATGGAGCCGAAAAAGAATTGTTCACCTTGACCCTGGCAGTGGGCGAAGTGTAAAGTGTAAAAATGGAGTCTATAAAACGATCGGGAAAATTAAATAGGCGTAGGACCGACTTCATGTAAGACCAATCTATGCGGTCAAACGCCTTTTCGGCATCAGTACTTAACAGCAACAAAGGCGTTTTTCGGGAAACTGCCCCATGGACCAGGTGTAAGATCTTTGTGGAGTTTTCCCTCCCCTCCCTACCCAATACAAACCCAGCCTGATCGCTCTGCACCAGGAGGGGAACCAAGTGAGACACCCGGTTCGCCAGAACTTTCGCCCAGAGCTTCAAATCACAGTTAAGAAGAGAAATCGGCCGATAACTACTACATTGTGCTGGATCCTTGTCCTCCTTATGGATTAAAGCTATATCCGCAGAAAGAGATTGGGGAGGAAAGGAGGAGCCAGTCATCAAGGCGGTAAAAAGTCGGGTGAGGTGTGGGAGAAGGGTAGTTTTAAACTTTTTGTAGTAAAGTATTGTCAGACCATCTGGGCCAGGAGATTTTCCCGATGGAGTAGACTTCAGAGCATCCTCCACTTCCTCCACTGTAATTGGAGATAACAATTCCGCGTGATGGGAAGGTTTCAATTTAGGGAGGTTCAGGGAGGAGACAAAGTCCACAGTAGCAGGATGGGGGTCTACAGTAGGGGCAGATTCATACATGGGGTTATGTAAGTTATATAAGGCGGCGTAATATTGATGAAAATCTTGCGCGATTTGCGCCGTCTCAGTGTGTGCGGCACCCGAGGGGCACCTCGTCTCAGCGATGAATGTACGCGGAGACGTTTCTTTGACGTAAGCGGACATAAGTTTCCCACCTCTGTCACCTGAAGAATAAAGACGGTGTTTTGCGTGTAAGAAATTTTTCGCAATTTTTAGGTTTAGTAGGGATTTAGGGCCATACGCAAGGACAGGAGATCGGAGAGGTGTTGCTGGCATAGAGATCGCTTGTGGAGCGACTCCAATTTGCAAATTTGAAGGAGCAAGGCATCGGTTTGTTTCTCCCTAGATTTTTTAAGTCTAGAGGCCAGTGAGATGAATTCCCCCCTGACAAAAGATTTGTGAGTTTCCCAGACGATGGGGATTGACATGCCTGGAGTGTAATTTCTATGGAAGAAGTCCTGAAGGGGTATTTCAATGGCATTTATGTTATCTTGAGCGTCCAACAGTGTCTCATTGAGTCGCCAGATGTACCCGAGACCACCCACCCCAGGTAAGGCCAGTGTTAAGGATATAGGTGTATGGTCCAATACTGTCATGGATCCAATATCCGCCGTAGAATAACACCCCCGGTGGCGTCGGGATAGAAAGAGGTAATCAAGTCTTTGGTATGAGCGATGCGGCGTCGAATAAAACGTATAATCCCTAGAGTCAGGATGGAGGACTCTCCAGGTGTCCACCAAGGACAGCTCCGCCAATAGCAGTTTGAGTCGTCTGAGATTCCGAAAAGAAATGGCGGAGCGGCCCGTGGAGGAGTCCACCAGAGGCTCCATAGTGAGGTTAAAGTCTCCACCCAGTACCACTAGCCCCGACATAAATTGCTGTAAAAGACGTAGAGTAGATAATAGCCAGTCGACTGTGCGAACATTGGGCGCATAAATATTAGCAAAAGTCACTAAAGTGTTTCCCAGTTTACCCTTCAAGAAAAGATATCGACCATCTGTATCTGCCAACTGCGCTTGCAACTGAAAGTGAAGATTGCGGCAAAAAGCTATACTCACCCCTCTCGATGCATGGGAGTCGCTGCAACTGTGGAACCATACTGGGAATGAAGAGCGAGACAGTTGTGGAACATGATTGTGACGGAAATGTGTTTCCTGCATAAAAATAACAGAGACACCATCTTTTTTAAGGAGTCGCAAAACCTGAGCACGTTTCGCAGGCGCATTCATACCCTTAACGTTATAGGATTGAATAACAATATCACGTGGAGTCATCATGGGGGTGTATTGGGAGGATAGATAAGCGATAAAGCGGTGTACCGTAGCAAGGACAGAGCGACCCCAGGGAAAGAGGAGTGTGACAGGAGGACACAAGAGGGAAAGAACACAAAAAAAACAAAATCAGAACAGAGACAAAAAAATAAAGCACCATAGGTAGCGGTGCTTGTGAACATTTGGAGACATGTGAATTAGGCGGATCCACAAGGGGAGCCGGGAGACACTGCACCCCTCCTGAAGAAGTAGGAGGGGGCAGTGGAGGCTATGCAATGTTCGCATAAGAGCCTACCTGCAATAACCTCCAGCCAGCTTGTGAAACCCAAGAAAACTTGGGTCATAGTAAAATGTACTTGTCCAAAAATGGGGAGGAGAGTGGGGAGAGAGAGACAAGGGAGAAAAATACGGGCCTGAGTGAACAGAATCATAAGTTGGATATAACCACAGTGAGTTAACAATTCAACAGGAAGGCTGCAAAGTGGAAAATGTAAACCTCAGGTTTCAGGTAGAAGGAGGGCATAAGACCTCCAGAACAAAGGCATTACACCGGGTCTACCATGTCCTGGTAAGAACAAGAGCAGCAAGCTAGTCCGGTAACAGTTCAGTCTCCAACTGGGTCATCGCGTGCAGATAGAGAGCGACGATGCGACTTGTTCTTGGAGCGGGTGACTTGCCAATCGTCCGGGCGCGGCTGGATCGGTGGTATGGACGACTCAGGAACAGGTAGCCAGGACGGCACAGGTAGTGAAGGGATGGATAAGGCCTTCCACAAAGTAGGTAAGTCCTCTGGATGACGTATAGTAACTTTCTTGTCGTGGCGTGCGACAAAGAGCCCAAAGGGGAACAACCATCTGTACTGGGCATCTTGTTCCTTCAGGTGGGTCAGAAGAGGTTTTAACAAGCGGCGCTTCTGGAGGGTAGAACTGGCCAGATCTTGGTAGAAGGCCTCTGGGGACCCGTCTAGCATCGGGGACCCCTGCTCCCTCGCGGCAGTGAGAAGTGCAGCAGTATGATTGTAGTCCAGTATACCACAAATAACGTCCCTAGGGGGATCAGTGTCCCTGGGGCGAGCTCTGAGGGCCCGGTGAATGCGCTCCACAACCACAGCTTCAGCAGGTTCTTCCCCCAGTAATGCAGAGAATAAAGTGCGTGCCACAGAGCGCAGGGCCTCGGGAGCATTGGACTCAGGGATGCCTTTCATACGCACATTGCGGCGGCGATTCCTGTTCTCAAGGTCCTCAGCAGCACCGAGGGCCGCATTAAGATGCTTGGAGTGTTCCTGGAGCGTAGTACAGATACCATCGCCGAATTCCACATAGGAAGTGTGTGCCTGCTCCAGCTCCTCCACACGGCGTCCCACGTGTGACACCTCGCCTTAATGCTGGCCAGCTCCTGTAGCACTGGAGCAATGGTCCGGCGGATGAAAGAGCGGGTGACCTGGTTGGAACGCTCCGGCCTGTGGGGTGATTGCCCTGAGCAAGCATCAGTGTCGATATCCGAGTCCTCTGCGTCAGACAGAGAGAGGGTTCTGGTCGCCATCTTAGATGAAAGCACTGGTGCAGAAGCTGGCTTTCTCCGGAGATAATGATCCAAATCCCCCGTCTTTTTTGGGAGTTTTGGGGTGCCAGTAGAGTCTTTAGCCTTTTCTCTTCCTGATTTCCCCATCTTGGGCAAAGATACGCTATGACAATGCTAAAGCTGGTTGGGTTGAGGAAAGGAGCTCACAGGTTCAGTTCCTTCCTCATGTGCAGCTAGGCTCCGCCTCTCATGATTCTATGTCTTTGGCTATTCAAATTGACAGACGTTTGCGTGAGCACAGAGGTATGCGTGAGATAGTGTTGATTTGCGAGCCAGCTCCTGAGCCCATGCAGTGTGATGGAGTGACTTCTGGGGCTCAGCGTCATGAGTTTCGAAAGCGCAATGGGTTATGTTTCTACTGTGGTGACGCTTCTCATGCTATTTCCGTCTGCCCTAAGAGGGGAAGACGTTTTGCGCTCTCAGTTGTCTTGGGTAGTGTCAGTTGTCAAATTTCTGTTGACTGTTACCCTGATTTGCTCCCTGTCCACATTTTCGGCTCAGGCTTTTGTTGATTCAGGAGCAGCTATTAACCTGATGGATTTTGACTTTGCCAAACGTTGTGGGTTTCCCATGATACCCCTGCGGAAGTCTATTCCTTTACTGGGCATTGAGTCTACCCCTTTGGCGGAGAATAAACCCCAGTTTTCTACTCGGGTGATAATGAGGGTTGAACCAGATCATCAGGAGAGTTGCAAATTTCTGGTGTTGTATAATCTGCATGACATTATTGTACTGGGTTTCCCTTGGTTACAGACTCATAATCCTATTTTGGATTGGAAATCTGTGTCTGTGACCAGTTGGGGCTGCCAATGCGTTAATACTGACACTACTGTTTTTTGTGCCTTCCCCAGTCTCAGTATGTCCCTGACTTTTTGACTGATTTTTCGGATGTGTTTAGTGAGAGTAAGTCTGCATCCTTACCTCCTCACAGGAGCTATGACTGCGCTATTGAGTTAGTGCCTGGTGGTAAATTTCCTAAGGGTCACCTTTTTTAATTTATCTGTACCTGAACACGATGCTATGCGATCTTATATCAAGGAGTCTTTGGAGAAGGGTCATATCAAACCATCCTCTTCACCCTTGGGTGCCGGTTTTTTCTTTGTGGCCAAAAAGGATGGTTCATTGAGGCCGTGTATTGATTATCGCCTCCCGAATAAAATCACTGTTAAATATCAATATCCGTTACCCTTGATTTCTGACCTATTTTCCAGAGTGAAAAGTGCTAGTTGGTTTACCAAGCTTGACCTCAGGGGGGCGTATAACCTTATTCGCATTAAGCACCAGGATGAATGGAAGACGGCGCTTAATACCCCAGAGGGGCATTTTGAGTACCTAGTGATGCCTTTTGGGCTTACTAATGCCCCTTCCGTCTTCCAATCCTTCATGAATGATATTTTCAGGGATTTTGTGGATAAATTTCTGATTGTTTATTTGGATGATATCTTGATTTTTTCCAACGACTGGGACTCTCATGTGAAACATGTTTGGACTGTGTTCCAGATTTTGAGAGAGTATGCACTGTATGTGAAGGGATCTGTTAGGGTTCGATTTCCCGCTGCTGCACAAGGGGAGTCTCGAACCCGTCCCGCTGCGGTCTCCCATTCATCTCCGGCTGCAGTGGAGCCTGCTCAGCAGAGACGTCGGTCCACGCGTCTTGCCCACTCCTCTACTGTGCAGTGACTTGCTGCTGCCTTTCCTGGATCTGCTATTATAGCCAGTGCTGGAGCAGTCGTCTTTGAGACAAAGTCCTGCGTTTTCCCATCTGAGCATGCCCAGAGTGAGATCTCTCATTGGAGATCAGGGGTCACATGTTCAGGTGCTGCAGCGGCTCCTATTGGTCCGCCAGGAAGGTCATGTAGCTACGTTTGTTTGTAACAGCTTCTCATTGGTCCTTGTTCCTGGAAGGTCCTGTAGCTGTTGCTATAAAAGGGTAGCATGGCTGGGCCGCCATGCGCTAATATCAGTCATTGTATGCTATGCGCCAGTGTGGTCATGTGTATGTGTGGATAGGGACCCGGCTGAAATAAGCCACTAGAATACCGACTTAATCGGTGAGGAGTTTGGTATGGTAGCTGGTCAGGGTCGGTGTCCTAGATGCCCTAGATTACCGGCATAACCGGTGAGGATTTGATTGCCGTATTCAGGGCCTGGCGTTCAGACGCCATAGATTGCGGGTGACTCCCGCGAGGACATTAGCGCATGATCACGCTTTATGTGCGCTTAGCACTTAACTGTGTATCTGGGAGCCTTACAGGACAAAGTGCTTTTTCTCAGCGGCCCTGTGACGTAACAGGGTTCGCTTTCAACGCTAGTCAGCGCCTAGCGTGTTATCTTTGCCACTCAGTTGTGTCTAGTGAGTGCGCACACATCGCCATATAGCGTTGCGGCTCCTCTTCTAGCGGCTCTGTGGAGTAACAGAGTTCGCAGTCATTGCCACAGCGCATTACGGCGTTTATGTTGGCAGCTCTGCGGGATAACAGAGTTTGCTTCTTGTGCCTTTTTGCCAGCAGCGGGCTTCGCCTGCACGGTGGACCCCGGCTGTGAACGCACTTATTATTTATATTATTTTGTGCGTTCCGCCAGCCTTAACATAATATTAGCGCCAGGGTCTGGCTGGTAAAATGGCAGACGACCAGCGTCTGCAGCGGTATATCCAGCAGCTGGAAGGTAGGTTGGCGACTCTAGAGCGCACAACCTCAGCGGTGGATGTTACCGCAGTCGCGGTTCAGGCTGCTAGTGTGGCCGCCGCCAGTTTGTCCTCTGCTACCCCTGCTCCGACTATTTCCCGCCTCCCACTTCCAGACAAGTTTACCGGTGACAGTAAACAATGTCGGGGTTTCGTCAGTCAGTGTTCCATACATCTAGAGCTTCTGGCTGCACGTTATCCCACGGAGCGGGCGAAAGTGGGTTTTATCATATCCCTTTTGTCGAGCAGGGCGTTGGAGTGGGCAATGCCGTTATGGGAGCGCGATGATTGTGTGGTGCAGAGTGCTCCTCTCTTCTTGGACACTTAAACAGGTCTTTTTAGGACCTCGTGTCACCCACGATACGGCTCTTCAATTGTTGGCTATCACTCAGGGTTCATCCATGGTCAGCCAGTTTGCCGTCCAATTTCGGACTCTGGTCTCTGAGCTGGATTGGCCAGATAAAGTCCTTATACCCGTGTACTGGAGGGGACTGGCAGACCATGTGAAGGACGCCTTGTCCATCAGGGAGATTCCTGCCACACTGGAGGAGCTCATTACCATATCTACCCGCATCGACCTTCGTTTTAACGAGCGGAGGTTGGAGCGGGCCCAGTGTAGGCAGAGGTTCCGGCTGGCGCCCACCTTCGCCAGACCTCTGGAATCTTCCATTCAGGCGTCCGATTCCCCTGAGGCCATGGAGATTTCTCGAGTGAGACCTAAGTCTCGGGCTGCTCGAGTATCTGTGACCTGTAATGCCTGCCAACAAATAGGGCATTATGCTAACAAATGTCCACGGCGGTCGGGAAACGACCGCGTCTAGTAACCATTGGAGGGGGTTCACTAGACACAGCAGTACACGCCTCCAAGTTGTCCTTTAGGGGGACAATCAATTTTGGCTCATCCACTTTAACAGTCACGCTTTGTGTGGATTCTGGAGCCGAAGGAAATTTCATGTCTTCTACCTTCGCTCTCCGCCACTCTATACCTCTGGTGATGCTCGCCAAACCCGTGACTGTTCGAGTAGTGAATGGGTCGACACTGCCTTCACCAATCACACATCAGACCATCCCTTTCACGTTGTCAATGTCACCTTCCCATCAAGAGATTATCTCACTTTTAGTCATTCCCGAGGGAATAGACGAGATCTTGTTAGGGATGCCCTGGCTCCATTTCCATTCCCCACACATTGAGTGGAACTCTGGGAGGATATTGGGTTGGGGTGAGTCATGTAAAGGCAGATGTATGAGGGAATGCATTCAGGTGGCCACTACAGAGATACCCGCAGATCTTACTTCTCTTCCTAATTACTATTGGTCATATGCAGACGTATTCTCCAAAAAGGCTGCAGAAGTCCTTCCACCTCACCGTCCCTATGACTGTCCTATTGACCTCTTGCCTGGAGCAGAACCTCCTCGGGGACGGGTCTATCCCCTTTCTCTCCCGGAGACCGAGGCTATGTCCCAATATATCCAGGAGAACTTGGCAAGAGGATTCATTAGGAAGTCAGTGTCACCTGCAGGGGCGGGGTGCTTCTTCGTGCAGAAGAAGAACGGAGAGTTACGTCCATGCATCGATTACAGGGGTCTTAATGCCATCACCGTTAAGAATAAATACCCATTGCCTCTAATTTCTGAGCTATTTGATAGGCTACGGGGGGCAAGGATATTTACGAAGTTAGATCTGCGGGGTGCTTATAACCTGATACGCATCCGTGAGGGGGACGAATGGAAGACGGCTTTTAATACCAGGGACGGGCACGATGAATATCTGGTGATGCCCTTCGGGCTCTGTAATGCCCCAGCCGTCTTCCAAGACTTTGTTAATGACATCTTCGGGATATGCTCTCCACCTCAGTCGTAGTCTATCTGGATGATATTCTCATCTTTTCCCCAGATATTGACTCCCACCAGAGAGATGTTTGCAGAGTCTTCGACCTCCTACGGGCAAATTCCCTCTACGCAAAGTTGGAGAAATGTGTGTTTGAGCAGGAGTCCTTACCTTTTCTGGGCTATATCATCTCCGCCCAGGGATTGGCTATGGATCCTGCCAAACTACAAGCGGTGATGGACTGGCAAGAACCCCATTCTCTAAATTCTCATTAATTACTACCGCCAGTTTATTCCTCACTTCTCAACTTTGGTAGCTCCCGTGGTTGCCCTCACCAAAAAGGGAGCTAATCCCAAATTGTGGTCTGAAGAGGTCTCCAAGGCCTTCACGTCTATTAAGTCCCATTTCGCTAGCGCTCCCATCCTACATCGCCCCGATGTTGATAAGCCATTTATATTGGAGGTGGATGCCTCGTCCGTTGGTGCTGGAGCAGTCCTCTTCCAAAAGGTTGCTCAAGGTCGGAAGCATCCATGCTTCTTTTTCTCCAAGACCTTCACACCAGCGGAGAGGAATTATTCCATCGGGGACAGGGAGTTGCTAGCAATGAAGTTGGCCTTCTCGGAGTGGAGACATCTGTTGGAGGGGGCTCGCTTTCCCTTCCAAGTCTTCACGGATCACAAAAATTTGGTATATCTTCAGATAGCCCAGCAGCTTAATTCTCGCCAGGCCAGATGGTCCTTGTTCTTCTCCCGGTTTCATTTCACACTGCATTTCCTCTCGGGAGAGAAGAACATTCGTGCCGACGCTCTCTCTCGCTCTGTGGTGTCCTCGGAGGAGGAGGTGGAGGAGCCTCGGCTTATCGTCCCTACAGAGAGCCTGAGAACAGTGGCCCCGGTTTCGCTAGAGTCTGTGCCCCCGGGCAAGACTTTTGTGCCTACCAATTTGCGACCTGAGGTACTCTCTTGGGCACATTCGTCCAGGGTGGGTGGACACTTTGGGACAAAGAGGACATCTGAATTGCTGGCGAGGACATACTGGTGGCCGCATATGGTCCGTGACATTGGGGACTATGTTCGGGCGTGTGTCTCCTGCGCCAAGAATAAGTCTCCACGACAACGGCCAGCTGGGTTACTTTACCCTTTGCCGGTGGCAGACAGGCCCTGGGAGATGGTTGGGATGGACTTTGTGGTGGGCTTGCCCAAGTCTCGGGGTTGCACCATCATTTGGGTAATCACCGACCATTTTTCCAAAATGGTGCATTTGGTGCCGCTTCCACGGTTACCTTCTGCACGGGCTCTGGCAGCGTTGTTTGTTAGGCACATCTTCCGTCTACACGGCATGCCGGACAAAATTGTCAGTGACCGAGGTCCCCAGTTTGCGTCTCGGTTCTGGAGAGAGCTTTGTCGTCTACTCAGTATTGAGTTAAATCTCTCTTCAGCGTATCATCCTGAGACGAATGGGTTGGTAGAGAGGGCCAACCAGACCTTGGTCACCTATCTACGACATTTTGTCTCTGCCAGGCAGGATGACTGGGCATCCTTGCTACCATGGGCTGAGTTTGCATTAAACAATGCTGTGGCTGACTCCACCGGACAGACTCCTTTCCTTCTGAACTACGGTCAGCATCCACGGGTTCCGGTGCCCATGCCCGTGTCTTCCACCGACTCCAGGGTGGCAGACTGGGCTGTGGAGGCACGGGACATTTGGGACCGTACCCAGGATGCCATTCAGGCGTCCAAGGAGAGGATGAGGTCCTCCGCCGACGCACATCGGCGCCCCGCTCCAACATTTGCTCCTGGGGACTTGGTGTGGCTCTCCCCGTACATCAGTGCGAGTTGAGTCCACAAGTGCCCCCGCTACCTAGGTTGTTGTGAATAGGCTTGAAATGGTTCTGAGCTGAAGCTCCCTCTGGTGGTTACAAACGGTACTGGACTGTCCAGTGAAGATTGTGAGGATTGGGAATCAGGTGTTACTGACTGGTCTTATATAAGGGAGTCGCCTTCCCATCAGGGTTGCCGGTGATCAATTGTTCTGGTCTCAATCCTTGATTCCTGTTTCCTTGGAAGCCTGCTGTGTCGTGTCTGAATCTCCTGCTAACAGATAAGACATTTTCTTCTTTTTGTTTTTGTGCTTGATTTTTGCATTTTGTCCTGCACTTCTGTGGGGGCCTTCAGGGTCCCCTCTGGGGGCTTTTGCCTCTCAGTTCAGTTCAGCCACTGATGTTTGTACTTTTACTTTTTCCAGTTTTTTCAGTGGCTGCTGTTTTGTTTTTGGTTACACCAGAGAAATAATTTAGGTGGTAGAGGTCGTGTGATCTCAGGTGTTTTTGAAATTAGTAGAGTTCGTGCTTTTCAGGGTTTTTTGGGATTGCAGTAAGTGCCCTTCCTATCCTTTTCTATTTAGTAAGTTTGGGCCCCAACGTTTGCTCATACTATTTTCTGTCTGTGTCAGTATTTCTTCTTGTCTAACCGCCATTACATGTTTGGGGGCTTTCTATGTTCTTTGGGGATCTGCTCCGGGGCAGATAGCTTTCCTCTTTCTATCTTTAGGTGTAGTTAGTTTCTCAGGCTGTGACGAGGCGTCTAGGACCAACGTAGGAACGCTCTACGGCTGCCTCTAGTTGTGGTGGTTAGTCAGGGTACTGCAATCTCATAGTTTCCAATTGCTCTGGTGTATTTCCTTTTTTGCCTGCTCTCCTCAGCTACCAAATCATAACAGTATCACCGGCCTAAACTGAAAATTATATGGTACTCACAGAAGGGAAAAATATTGTGGAAAGAAAAAAAAAGCTGTCAGAGTTGTCAGAGATTTTTTTTTCTGTTTGTTGCATTTTTTTTTTCCCCTCTGTATCTCTGGGTGCTGAGGAGGATTTTTTTTTTTCCCTCTCAATGGAGTTTGCACAGTTGTCTGGCCGTGTGGATCAGCTTGCCACTGAAGTTCGGAGTATTGCTACCTATCTTGCTAGGTTGCCTGTTGTGGAACCTAGGATTCCCATGCCAGATTTGTTTTTAGGGGATCGAGCTAAGTTTCTGAATTTCAAAAATAACTGCAAATTGTTTTTTGCCTTAAAATCTAAGTCCCCAGGGAACGCAGCGCAGCAGGTTCAAATTGTCATCTCTCTCCTGCGCAGCGACCCTCAGGATTGGACTTTTTCCCTGACACCTGGGGATCCTGTTTTGAGTGATGTTGATGCGTTTTTTCAGGCTTTGGGGTTGTTGTACGATGAGCCTAATGTCACTGGTCAGGCTGAAAAAACTTTGTTGGCATTGGATTAGGGGCTTGAGGACGCTGAGTTATACTGTCAGAGATTCCGTAGGTGGGCAGTCCTGACCAAATGGAATGACAACGCTTTGGCAGCTCTTTTTCGGAAGGGTCTGTCAGATAATGTAAAGGATGTTATGGTGGGATTCCCTGTTCCCTCTGGTCTCAATGATTCTATGTCATTAGCGATTCAAATTGACAGACGTTTGCGTAAGCGGAAAGGTATGCGTAGAATAGTGTTGCCTTGTGAGCCTGCTTCTGAATCCATGCAGTGTGATGGAGTGGTTTCTGGGGCACAGCGTCATGAGTTTCGAGGGCGCAATGGGTTGTGTTTCTACTGTGGTGATGCCTCTCATGCTATTTCTGTCTGCCCTAAGCGGGGAAGACGTTTTGCTCGCTCAGTTGTCTTGGGTAGTGTTCAGACTAAGTTTTTATTAACTGTTACCCTGATATGCTCTCTGTCCTCATTTTCTGCTCAGGCTTTTGTTGATTCTGGAGCAGCTATTAACCTGATGGATTTTGATTTTGCTAAACGTTGTGGGTTTCCCTTGATACCCCTACGGAAGTCTATTCCCCTACTGGGGATCGATTCTACCCCTTTGGCTGAGAATAAACCTCAGTTCTCTACTCAGGTGATAATGAGGGTAGAACCTGATCATCAGGAAGTTGCAAATTTTTGGTTCTGTATAATCTGCATGACATTATCGTACTGGGTTTCCCTTGGTTACAGTCTCATAATCCTGTTTTGGATTGGAAATCTGTGTCTGTTACCAGTTGGGGCTGCCAATGTGTTAATACCAACACTCCTGTTTTTTCTGCCTCCCCCAGGCTCAGGATGTTCCTGACTTTTTGATTGATTTTTCTGATGTGTTTAGCGAAAGTAAATCTGCATCCTTACCTCCCATAGGAGCTATGACTGCGCTATTGAATTAGTGCCTGGTAGTAAATTCCCTAAAGGTCGCCTTTTTAACTTGTCTGTACCTGAACATGACGCTATGCGGTCTTATATCAAGGAGTCATTGGAGAAGGGTCATATCAGACCATCCTCTTCACCCTTAGGTGCCGGTTTTTTCTTTGTGGCCTAAAAGGATGGTTCATTAAGGCCGTGTATTGATTATCGTCTCTTGAACAATATTACTGTGAAATATCAATATCCGTTACCCTTGATCTCTGATCTGTTTTCCAGGGTGAAAAACGCTACTTGGTTTACCAAGCTTGACCTCAGGGGGGCATATAACCTTATTCGCATTAAGCACGGGGATGAATGGAAGACGGCATTTAATACCCCTGAAGGGCATTATGAGTACCTTGTGATGCCCTTTGGGCTCACTAATGCTCCTTCTGTCTTCCAGTCCTTCATGAATGACATTTTCAGGGATTTTGTGGATAAATTTCTGATTGTTTATTTGGATGATATCTTGATTTTTTCCAATGACTGGGACTCTCATGTAAAACATGTTCGGACTGTGTTCCAGATTTTGAGAGAGAATGCTCTGTATGTGAAGGGATCAAAGTGTCTTTTTGGCGTTCAGAGGATCTCATTTCTGGGATTCATTTTGTCCCCATCTGTTATTGAAATGGACCCGGTCAAAGTTCAGGCTATCTGTGATTGGGTCCAACCTACTTCATTAAAGGCTCTTCAAAGATTCTTGGGTTTTGCCAATTTTTATCGTAAATTTATTGGTAATTTCTCTGTTATCGTTAAACCATTAACTGATTTGACCAAGAAGGGTTCTGATGTGGTGAATTGGCCTCCTGAGGCAATCTCTGCATTTCAGGAACTTAAGCAGAGATTCACTTCTGCTCCTGTTCTACGGCAGCCTGATGTTTCTCTAACATTTCAGGTGGAGGTTGATGCCTCTGAAATTGGGGCAGGTGCCGTTTTGTCCCAAAGAGATCCAGAGACCTCTAAAAGTAACCTGTTGTGAATGGGTTTGAGATGAGTTCTGAGCAGAGACTCCCTCTGGTGGTTACAAGCGGTGCTAGTGAAGATTGTGAGGACTGGGAATCAGGTGTTACTGACTGGTCTTATATAAGG
>JARQOD010000001.1:377891706-378012388 GCA_033576555.1 Oophaga sylvatica | reverse complement strand
TATTTTGGCCAAAATATTAACTAATACCCCACTATTTTTGTATTTTTAGCACTTTATTTTTCGGGGTGCAGCCAGGCCCAGGCACGTCTGGTCTCGCATGAGGGGTGTTCACACTGGTGTGATTTGAGAGTGTACTGGCCAGCCCACCTATTCGAATAGTAGGGGCGTGATTAATAGGCTGTGAACCAGACACTGTGCAGTATCCTTGTGTGAACGGCGCCATATGTGGACCTCTATTGTGCAATTGTATACTGGGCAGTCACCCCCTCCTTGAATAGGTATGTGGAAAGTTACTGTTTAATCTGGTATTTTGCACCTGTGCTGCTAACATTTTGCTTAATGGGCTGGCTGCATCCTGTAGTGCATTTGTTCTGAGATCTGGGCAGGTGAGTGTTGCTGCCTTTTTTTGCTGTTTTATATTGAATTTTTGGAGACCTTGAGTCTCCTTTAGTGGCTTTGTTTGATAGTGTAGTGTAGGACTTGTAAGCGTGGGGACCTTTGGCGCAGGTTACAAGCTTACGTATTTTGGCCAAAATATTAACTAATACCCCACTATTTTTGTATTTTTTGCACTTTATTTTTCGGGGTGCAGCCAGGCCCAGGCACGTCTGGTCTCGCATGAGGGGTGTTCACACTAGTGCGATTTGAGAGTGTACTGGCCAGCCCGCCTATTCGAATAGTAGGGGCGTGATTAATAGGCTGTGAACCAGACACTGTGCAGTATCCTTGTGTGAACGGCACCCTATGTGGACCTCTATTGTGCAATTGTATACTGGGCAGTCACCCCCTCCTTGAATAGGTATGTGGAGAGTGACTGTTTAATCTGGTATTTTGCACCTGTGCTGCTAACATTTTGCTTAATGGGCTGGCGGCATCCTGTAGTGCATTTGTTCTGAGATCTGGGCAGGTGAGTGTTGCTGCCTTTTTTGCTGTTTTATATTGAATTTTTGGAGACCTTGAGTCTCCTTTAGTGGCTTTGTTTCATGGGGGTAAAGTTGTGGATGGCAGTAAGGGACCCCAGGCTGGAGAATAGTGCAGTGGGGTACCAGCTCAGCAGGATTATCCCCAGGAAGAACAAGAGGCTGACAGGGAGCTGGTGATGCTGAAGGTACAGATGGGACACGAATTGTCCAGAGGGACTGCCCAGATGGCAGAGGAAAGGTAATCGCAGAGAGAATAGAGTCTGCCTGTAAGGCAGGGAAAGTACAGGAAACGTTGCCCTGTGTGAACTGTGCTGCTGATGTGATGGATGCCTTGCTATTTAGTAAAGTTTAACTGTTGGAAAAATACTGTGACTCTGTGGTGCTTCTTCATAGGACTAAAATTCCAGCAGACACAGTGAGTACCCATCTCTCCATGTGCAAGGTGCAGGGGTGTTCACTGACTGTTGCTTAATAGACTCGCCCATGACTACCACCCTGTGCCACCTTGTTACATTTGTACACAATGACTGCACCAGCAGAATAGTAAGTGCAGTTCTGGGGCATAATAAAGGATGTAACTCAGGATCAGTGCTGGGTCAGTAATGTCTGTGATAGACCTTATCGCAGTGATCAAAAGAAAAAAATTGTAAATCAAATCCCTTTTGTTATAAAAAATGATAATTTTTTTTTTTTTTTTTTTATTCGTTGCAATTAGGGTTAGGGCTGTGTTAGATTTGTGTATAGGGTTCTTTTTTTTTAAAAAAAAGGTGATATGATGGCAAGTGTTGAGCGCAAGTGCTTGCTACTCGAGTTTGCATCGGGTACTTGGGTATGCACGACGTATCGCGGATCCTCACATGGTTTTTTTTGGGTGTCTAACAGCCACGAAACATGCTGGGCAGGTACTCGAGCACCCGTGAGATTAGATGCATTCCCGAGCACCTGATGCAAATTGGAGTAGCGAGTACTTACGCTGAACACTAATGATGACGTATTCAATATGACAACCTAATGTTATCAAATTCTGTGTAGTACCTGTGGGTTCAAAATGCTCACTATAGCCCTGGATAAAATTATTATTATTTATTATAGCACTATTTATTCCATGGTGCTTTACATGTGAGGAGGGGTGTACATAATAAAAGACAAGTACAAAAATCTTAAACAATACAAGTCACGACTAGTACAGGAGGAGAAGGACCTGCACGCAAGGGCTCACAAGGGATGGGTGAGGATACAGTAGGTGAGGGTAAAGCTGGTCATGCAGTGGTTTGGTCGATCAGTGGTTGCTGCAGGTTGTAGACTTGTCGGAAGAGGTGGGTCTTCAGGTTCTTTTTGAAGGTTTCCATGGTAGGCTAGAGTCTGACATGTTGGGGTACAGAGTTCCAGAGTAGGGGTGATGTGCAGGAGAAATCTTGTATGTGATTGTGGGAAGAGCAGATAAGAGGGGAGTAGAGAAGGAGATCTTGTGAGGATAGGAGGTTGCGTGCAGGTAAGTAGTGGGAGACTAGGTCACAGGTGTATGGAGGACACCGGTTGTGGATGGCTTTGTATGCCATGGTTACTGTTTCGAACTAAAGTTTCTGGGTAATGGGGAGCCAGTGAAGGGATTGACAGAGGGGAGGGGCCAGGGAATAGCAGGGGGACAGGTGGATTAGTCAGAATTTAGAATAGATTGGATGGGTGCAAGAGTGTTAGAAGGGAGGCCACATAGCAGGAGGTTGCAATCGTCAAGGCAGGAGATGATGTGGGCATGACTAGGGTTTTAGCAGATTCTTGGTTGAGGAATGTACAGATCCGGGAAATATTTTTGAATTAAAGTCGACAGGAAGTGGAAAGGGCTTGGATATGTGGTTTGAAGGAGAGATCAGTGTCAAGGATTACCTCGAGGCAGCGAGCTTGTGGCAAAGGGGAGAGTGAGCAGCCATTTACTTTAATGGATAGGACTGTTGGGGGCAGTGGCGTAGCGTGGGGGGGCGGTCCCCCCAGGCGGCACATGTGTGGGGGCGGCACGGAGGAGATCGGAAGTACTCACATCTCCAATCGTTTAGCACTCGCTTCCATATTCTTTCCGATAAGCAAGGGAAATCATTGACGATGATGCCGGCTGATGTCTCCACAAGCGCTGACAGCCCGCAGGCAGGGGCGGAACTATCGTGGAAGCAGCTGCCACAGGGCCCGGGCTAGAAGGGGGCCCGTCCCTGCTGCAGCTGTCTCCCCTGCGGCTGCGTTCTGCCGCCCCCGGCCTGAGAGTCGGCGGCTCCCTGTGCCGGCTGTCAAGCTGACAGCCGGCGCAGAGAAGCTGCTGCGTGCCGGCTCCCAGGAATCAATTGCACTGGCGTCTATACAGACGCCAGTACAATTGAAGCTCTGACCGCCGGGTCAGAGCGACGTCTGCAGCGTGATCAGGTCATGTGATCACGCTGCTGACGTCACTCGTAGTCGGCGCCCAGAAGGGTGAACATTTGTGGTGAGTGTGCTCCATTATGGAGCTGAAGATACCACAGAAGATAAATGGGGGACATACTGTGTGAGTGTGTGTGTATGGGGGGGGTTTCGAGTGAGGATGGGGGTTCTTTTATGTGTGGAGGGATTTGGAGTGGGGGTGGGGGATACATTATGTGTGGGGGGGATTTGGAGTGGGGATGGGGGTTCTTTTATGTGTGGGGGGTTTGGAGTGGGGATGGGGGATACATTATGTGTGGGGGGATTTGGAGTGGGGATGGGGGTTCTTTTATGTGTGGGGGGGTTTGGAGTGGGGATGGGGGATACATTATGTGTGGGGGGGATTTAGAGTGGGGATGTGGGTTATTTTATGTGTGGGGGGATTTGGAGTGGGCATGGGGGGATTTAATGTGTGTGGGGGGATTTGGAGTGGGGATGGGGGGTTATTTTATGTGTGGGGGGATTTGGAGTGGCGATGGGGGTTATTGTGTAACGGGTCTGGTAGGTGAAACCACTGAGCTTTATTATACAAGACAGTATACTTGTAAGAGAGCAGGTGGCGCCCGGGGAATACGGACAGGAATTCACGGGAAGTGACCAGGGCAGTCTCTGGGTAGGCAGGTTGTCACAGCAAGTGACCGGGGCAGTCTCTGGGCAGGCAGGTTGTCACAGCAAGTGACCAGGGCAGTCTCTGGGCAGGCAGGTTGTCACAGCAAGTGACCAGGGCAGTCTCTGGACAGGCAGGTTGTCACAGTAAGTGACCAGGACAGTTTCTGAATAGACAGGCTTATACGACCTGAGATGTTGGAGCCTCCTGGTAGGCTGCAGTCTGATGGCAGATGATCGCTCCCAAGCGAGCAGGCAGGAGTCTCTGGAGTAGCCGGTGATCACTGCTGATGAAGTCCGAACCTTCGGATAGAGCTGCAGTCGGATGGCAGATGATCGCTCCCAAGTGAGCAGGCAAGAGTCTCTGTAATCGCCGGGGATCACTGCAGGTGATGTCCGAACCTCCGGGGAGGGCTGCAGTCAGATGGCAGACAGCAAACAGACGGGTAACAGGCAGGCAACTGGAAACAGGAGCTGAGGGCTGAAGCAGAGTTATACAGTGCAACAACAACATTGCTCGGGCACCTCCATTAAGGAGGAAGCCCTTAATATAGGGTGGAGTCCTCCGGCATTGGCCGGAGACTAATTTGGAAAATGCGCGCGGCTCCTTTAAGAGCGGGGGAGGGGCGGGCGCGCGCCTTAAGTCCAGCAGCAGGGAAGGAGCGCGCGGGCCCAGCAGGGCGGAATGAGGACGCCGAGGATGCTGGGGGTGCTGAGGACGCTGGGAGCGCTGAGGACGCTGGGGGCGCTGAGGACGCAGAGCGCTGGTAAGGGGAACGGCGTCCCTGCCTGGCAGAGGGCCGGGACGCCGATGCTACATATTGTATGTGTGGGGGGATTTGGAGTGGGGATGGGGGTTCTTTTATGTGTGGGGGGATTTGGAGTGGCGATGGGGGCATTTAATATGTGTGGGGGATTTGAGGGTACTGAAGAGTATGTATGAGGAAACAGTATGGGGGATGGGTGCAGACAGTATGGGGAGCGAACGGGTGAATGCATGTGGACACAGTATGGGGAGTGAGGGTGATGGGATGTGTGCAGACACAGTATGGGGAGTGAGGGTGATGGGATGTGTGCAGACACAGTATGGGGAGTCAGGGGTATGTGTGAGCAGACAGTATAGAGAGTGAGGGGGTAAATATATGAGGAGACAGTATGCTGAACAGGGGGGATGTGAGAGGAGACAGTGTGAGGAGGGAGGAGAATAGTGTGAGGTGACAGTATATTGCAGATATTTTTATTTAGGGGCATTATAATGACTCTTCTGTCTTTAAGGGCATCGTGTGGAGAGTTGGTGCAGAAGAGCGGAGAAGATGGAAATCTGCAGAGACGACTGTGGATGAGAAAACTCATCATGGGATCTGGACAAGATGAAGAAAAGGAGAACGACTCCAGAGACAGCGTCATCTATAAGGTACCTGGATGTAAATATTATTTGTGAAATTGACTAATTCTCATGTCTTTATTTGTTACGATACGATACACTTTATTGATCCCGGGGGGAAATTACAGGGGCATTAAAGGGGTTCTCCAGGTCTGTGTCACATAGAATGACTGCAGACTCAGCACACACCTGGACAACCACTTTAATGCTCCTAACATAAATAAAAACATGAGAATTAGTCAGTTTCAGAATTCTCACAGTGATCACTGCACACTGTTAGGATTTTCTCGTGCCGGTGATTGACATACATGCGGTCACATGCTGACTAGACATGTGTGGCCTCACTCAATGAAAATGAACGGAGCGAGGCCGGGCACGTCTAGTCAGAATGTGGCCAGAAGTGTATAAATCACATGCTTATGCTGACATGACCGTGTACTCTTGCCACCGGTAATGAAGAATCCTAAAAGTGTGCAGAGCATTCGTTGTGAGAATTCAGAAGCTGCAATGTCAGGATTCAGCTCTGCAGGTTCCAGCAGTCGTCACATGGACACTTCACTTATATGCGATTTTTATACTTATGGTCCTGTGACATCGAGCTTCTCTTCCTGCTTCTCTCAGTTTTTCACTGTACATTGAGAGCATTAGGGAGAGCAGCTCGTGGGTACATGACTAAGTGTGCAAATCGCATGTGTGCTTGGGGGGGGGGTCCAGGACACAGCTTGCCACATTAGAGGCCCCAAGAAGCAGCAGGCCCCTAATGGGGCCCTAGGAAACAGCAGGCCCCATTAGGGGCCTAGGTCCAAAGGAAGCAGCAGGCCCCATTAGGGGCCTAGGTCCAAAGGAAGCAGCATGCCCCATTAGGGGCCTAGCTCCAAAAAAAAAAAAAGGCCCCATCAGGGGCCTAGGGTCCAAGGAAACAGCAGGCCCCTAATGGGGCCACGAAAACAGCAGGCCTCTTTACAGTGCTGCAGATGGCGACCAAAATGGTCGCCAAAGTGGCTAAAAATTTGCAAATGGCGACTGGATTATTCAAACCATTCGCCGTTTGCGATTAGTGATTTTTAAAAATATATTTTTTTTTTTTAAAATGGCGGCCGGAGGCGGGGGGGCCATTGTGAAGTTTGCTGTGGGGCCCTGCCGTTCCTAGTTACGCCCCTGCCCGCAGGCTTTGTCCCGGTTGGAAGCAGTCCGCAGCCGCTATGAGAGCCTGCAGATCTCGGATGAGCTTTCCGGGGAATCGGAGGACAGCAGCGCTCACCCATTCTACAGCACGTCTCCGGATTCATCAGAAGCCAGCTCCTGTGAGCACGATGATGATGCGGCAGAAAAGCTGGCGAGCTGTCAGGAGGAAGTCCGCCGCAATCGCAAGGAGCCGGCAGGTGTGCACTGTGCCATCAGGCCTGAGGTGGGAGAAGAGCAGCTGAGCTGGACAGCAGGAGGCGCCAGCTGTGCCTGTCACACCGCCGGGAGTGTGTGCGATGCTGCGTGCCACAGCAAGCTCCAGCAGGACCAGGGGGATGAGGATGGGTGGTCCTCCAAGCTTCACCATATACTTACGCCTAGCTTTGACCAGACTTCTGGTAAGACATCCGCTATCTCTGACTGTGTCAGTCAGTCACCTATACCCATTGCTCTGAGTCCTGTCACACGAGCTTTATCTTGTTTGCATTAAGGCTGTGTTCACACTGGTTTCTGACACAAGCTCTTATTCTAGAAGGCAAAAAGCTATTTCACCTCCATAACAAGTCATCATGTCTGCGCCATGGCCTTACAGGTGCAACAACTATTTGCCTGCAAGATTGAGAAATTGCCCCAGAAAAAAAACCCAGGAAAGAACGTAGCGCTAGATGGCTGCTGCCGTTCAAGGCTGCAGCATGCACATTGCATGTGAACGCAGCCTGAGGCCTTATTCAGACACAGATAGAACACGTGACCATTAAAGTCTATGGTGCTGTTCACATGTCCCTGTTTTTTTTTTTTTTTTTGTGGGCTGTGTGTCCACAAGAAATCATTGAGACATGTCAGTTTTTGATCAGAATTACAAATTAAAATTACCTATACAAGATTCTGGATCTGTGAAAATTACAGACAGTGCACACATTGCATTACGGTACAGTCCGTGTGCTGGCCGTGATTAAAGGGAACCTGTCCTGTCCTCACACCTGTGTTTATAATTATTGTTTATGAAACAGTGTGATCAGCAGTGCTAAGTGGGTGTGGTCAGGGCGTGGATATGGGTGTGACCAGTGAAATGGGTGTGGCTAGGGTGTGGCCTAAAATTTGCCGCCCTGGGCGCCACGAACAGTTGCTACGCCACTGGTTGGGGGGGGGTAGAGTGAGATAGGGAAAGATGATGAATTCTGTTTTGTCTATATTAAATTTTAGAAATCTAGCACAGAAGAAAGATGAAACAGCGGACAGACATTGCGGGATTCTGGTTAGTAGGGAGGTGATATCAGGTCCAGAGATGTAGATCTGTGTGTCATCGGCATAGAGGTGATATTGAAAGCCGTGAGATTCTATGAGCTGTCCGAGGCCGAAGGTGTAAATGGAGAAGAGCAGGGGCCCTAGGACTGAACCTTGTGGAACTCCAACAGATAGGAGGCGAGGTGAGGAGATGGTGTGCGAGTGGGAGACGCTTAATGTCCAGTCTTAGGTATGACCAGATCCAAGATAGGGCCAAGTCTGTGATACAAAGAGATGAGAGGGTCTATAGTAATAGGGAATGGTCCACTGTGTCAAAGGCAGAGGACAGGTCCAGGAGTAGGAGGACAGGGTACTGTCGCTTGACTTTGGTGGTTAATAGGTCATTGGTGACTTTAGTCAGGGCAGATTCAGTGGAGTGATGCGGCCGGAAGCCAGATTGTAAGCGGTCGAAGAGGGAGCAGGAGGAGAGGTGGTTCAAGATGGACGTGTTGTTCCAGTAGTTTTGCGGGGTGTGATTTCCAAAATGGGGTCACTTGTGGGTGTTTCCAATGTTTAGGCACATCAGGGGCTCTCCAAACACAATATGGCATCCGCTTATAAGCTTATAATAATTATTATTCCAACAAATGTTGTATTCAGAAGATCAAATGGTGCTCCTTCCCTTCCAAGCCCTGCCGTGCGCCCAGACTGTGGTTTTCTCCCACATATGGGGTATCGGTGTAAGGAGATGAACAGGAACAGTGTTGTCGGTTTGAGATGCGCTCTGGAGCCAAAACTATCGGAGCTGTCATCACTGTTGCAGGGGGATGACTTGTCTGTGTGGAGAAGGCCTGAGCACCTGACAGAAGGGGACGTAGGGGACATAAAAGGGGCTGAGCGCGGGAAAGGGAGAGACTTGGTAGGAAGGCGACTACAGAGTAGGACGAAGGTTGACTCCCTCTCCTCAGCTACCGCCACTGACGCCAGCTCTTTACAGAATCACCGACTCTTACATCCCTTACCGGGTGCCCCTCCACGTACCTTGTCCCTAACGTGCAGTGCAGCAGACGTACCATCTTTTCCTGAACTGTGTGATTCCGTGCGAGGCCATGTCACTCCTACTGCCTGTACGGCGTTGTTCTCCTGGTGTACAGCATCACCCTCAATGAACCAGCAGAAGGAACTTTACCCACGCTCCAACGGACCCAAGATCAATGGACCCAAGACCAGCAGATTCGGATACTTCGGCACGGTCAGGAGACAGTGCATCTCGTACCTACTCAGCAGAGCCAGAGACTTTGTCGGCGGATTGCGACGTTGTCGGGAATTGTTCCAACCGTTCCCCAACAAGAACTCCAATCAATAAGTCATTACCTTGATTTCTCCCCTTCTTATTTTGTTAATTGTGTAGTGTGCATTCGGTTGTTATTTGCCTAAACATCTCCCTTGGTGGAGATTTCCCTGAATACTTGCTCAGAAATTGTTTAAGTAAATTCTAGTCAATCCCTTCTCTGCCTCCTGCTCTTTACTGCATCCGACGAACCTTTACATCGGCATGCTCAGGATTAATTGAACAACAAATTTTTTGGTTGATTTTCTCCTGTTACTCTTGTGAATATAATAAAAAAATTTGATCTAAATTATATTTTTTGCAACATTCCAAAACTTCCTGTGAAGCACCTGGGGGTTAACAAACTTCTTTAATGTGGTTTTGAGCACCTTAAAATTGGGCTGATGTAAAGTAGACATGTGGGAAACGTTATTTATTAACTATTTTATGTGACATATCTGTGATTTAAGGGCATAAGAGTTAAAAGTTTGAAAATTGCTAAATTTTCCAAGTTTTCGCCAAATTTCAGTTTTTTTCACAAATAAACGTAAGTTACAGTACAGACCAAAAGTTTGGACACACCTTCTCATTTAAAGATTTTTCTGTATTTTCATGCCCTATGAAAATTGTAAATTCACACTGAAGACATCAAAACTATGAATTAACACATGTGGAATTATATACTTAACAAAAAAGTGTGTAACAACTGAAAATATGTCTTATATTCTAGGTTCTTCAAAGTAGCCACCTTTTGCTTTGATGAGTGCTTTGCACACTCTTGGCATTCTCTTGATGAGCTTCAAGAGGTAGTCACCGGCAATGGTTTTCACTTCACCGGTGTGCCCTGTCAGGTTTAATAAGCGGGATTTCTGGCCTTATAAATGGGGTTGGGACCATCAGTTGTGTTGTACAGAAGTCTGGTGGATACACAGCTGAAGTCCTACTGAATAGACTGTTAGAATTTGTATTATGGCAAGAAAAAAGCAGCTAAGTAAAGAAAAATGAGTGGCCATCATTACTTTAAGAAATGAAGGTCAGTCCGTCCGAAAAATTGGGAAAACTTTGAAAGTGTCCCCAAGTGCAGTTGCAAAAACCATCAAGCGCTACAGAGAAACTTGCTCACATGAGGACCGCCCCAGGAAAGAAAGACCAAGAGTCACCTCTGCTTCTGAGGATAAGTTTATCCGAGTCACCAGCCTCAGAAATCGCAGGTTTACAGCAGCTCAGATTAGAGACCAGGTCAATGCCACACAGAGTTCTAGCTGCAGACACATCTCTACAACAACTGTTAAGAGGAGACTTTGTGCAGCAGGCCTTCATGGTAAAATAGCTGCTAGGAAACCACTGCTAAGGACAGGCAACAAGCAGAAGAGACTTGTTTGGGCTAAAGAACACAAGCAATGGACATTAGACTAGTGGAAATCTGTGCTTTGGTCTGATGAGTCCAAATTTGAGATCTTTGGTTCCAACCACCGTGTCTTTGTGCGATCCAGAAAAGGTGAACTGATGGACTCTACATGCCTGGTTCCCACCGTGAAGCATGGAGGAGGAGGTGTGATGATGTGGGGGTGCTTTGCTGATGACACTGTTGGGGATTTATTCAAAATTGAAGGCATACTGAACCAGCATGTCTACCACAGCATCTTGCAGCGGCATGCTATTCCATCCGGTTTGCGTTTAGTTGGACCATCATTTATTTTTCAACAGGACAATGACCCCAAACACACCTCCAGACTGTATAAGGGCTATTTGACCAAGTAGGAGAGTGAGTGGGTGCTACGCCAGATGACCTGGCCTCCACAGTCACCAGACCTGAACCCAATCGAGATGGTTTGGGGTGAGATGGACCGCAGAGTGAAGGCAAAAGGGCCAACAAGTGCTAAGCATCTCTGGGAACTCCTTCAAGATTGTTGGAACACCATTTCCGGTGACTACCTCTTGAAGCTCATCAAGAGAATGCCAAGATTGTGCAAAGCAGTCATCAAAGCAAAAGGTGGCTACTTTGAGGAACCTAGAATATAAGACATATTTTCAGTTGTTTCACACTTTTTTGTTAAGTATATAATTCCACATGTGTTAATTCATAGTTTTGATGCCTTCAGTGTGAATTTATAATTTTCATAGTCATGAAAATACAGAAAAATCTTTAAATGAGAAGGTGTGTCCAAACTTTTGGTCTGTTATGTATATCTAAGCAATTTTACCACTATCATGAAGTACAATATGTCACGAAAAATGATTCTCAGAATAAGTGGGATCCTTTGAAGCATTCCAGAGTTAATACCTCATAAAGTGACAGTGGTCAAAATTGTAAAAATTGGCTCAATCATTAAGGTGTTAAAGACAATGGATTGTGGCTTATTATTACAGTGGATTGTTTGGCACAGGTCATATACGAGGGAAGATTCAACCTACATTCCTTTGGGCATTCAAGAAAAACTCACAATAGTTCTGGAATTGTATGATTTAAATTAAATTAAAAAGCACCAGGCAGTTAATTCCCAACCAAATAAACAGGAAATATTTGACACTTCAAAATCTGCAGAAAGGTGGCAGTAGGAATGATACTACCCAGCATGTGGATCTGACGTTGTTATTATGTCATGGTCAAAAACAACTCGCAAACACATGAACGAAAGAATCAAGAGCGTTATATTCTTGTACATGGGGGCAGTATTATAGTAGTTATATTCTTGTACATAGGGGCAGTATTATAGTAGTTATATTCTTGTACATAGGAGCAGTATTATAGTAGTTATATTCTTGTACATAGGGGCAGTATTATAGTAGTTATATTCTTGTACATAGGGGCAGTATTATAGTAGTTATATTCTTGTACATAGGAGCAGTATTATAGTAGTTATATTCTTGTACATAGGGGCAGTATTATAGTAGTTATATTCTTGTACATAGGGGCAGTATTATAGTAGTTATATTCTTGTACATAGGGGCAGTATTATAGCAGTTATATTCTTGTACATAGGGGCAGTATTATAGTAGTTATATTCTTGCACATAGGGGACAGTATTATAGTAGTTATATTCTTGTACATAGGGGCAGTATTATAATAGTTTTATTCTTGTACATAGGAGAGGATAGACATGTGTTTGTGAGCTTCCAGCAGGGCGGAGGAATGGCTTCTGACCCAGGTGGAGGGGAGGGAAGCTGGGCTGATGATCCAGGGAAAGCCCTCAGCCTGAAGTGTGACTTGCAGCATGGACCTGGTGGTGATGGAAAGCTGGAAATGGTGGCTGGTGAGTCTTCTAAACCTGCTTGTTATGTTGCTGGATTGAGTGGTAAAGTTACAAGGCAAAGTATTTTTAAGCTGGAAATGCAAATCAGCAAATTGCAAGATGAAATTAACAAAGAGACTGATCCAAAGATAAAACTGATGAAAAGTGAAAGCCTGGATGATTGCAGGCGAGAGCTGGGCATTCGGAAAGAAAACTTGGACAAAGATGTAAACTCTGTGCCCAGAAAGGAAACTTGGGCAATGGAGAAAAAGAGGGGAAGCAGAGCCCAGAAGATGAATAGAAAACAAGTAATGGGTAATAAAGACATTAAATATAAAACTGTGCACGGTGAGGAGCAAGGAAGTCTGGTAAGAAATGCATCACTTATATCAGTCGCACAATGTGAGGGGTCTGAGGCAGCAGACAGTGCTCCAGAGGAAAGTGTCAGCAAACGTGGGGTTAACTGCAGTGCCCTCTGTATGCCGCAATGTAGTGAGCACAGCTCCCATGAGTGATAAAGTAAGTGCCCCCTGTACTGACACTGTGTATGAGACTCCGCTCAGTGCTGTGTGTGAGACCCCGCTCACTGGTGTCGTATGTGAGACCCCGCTCACTGGTGCTGTATGTGAGACCCCGCTCACTGGTGCTGTATGTGAGACCCCGCTCACTGGTGCTGTATGTGAGACCCCGCTCACTGGTGCTGTATATGAGACCCCGCTCAGTGCTGTATGTGAGATCCCGCTCACTGGTGCTAGCGATTGCCTGTCTGTAACAGATAATACAAACATTATAAAGGACTCTGAACCCTTCATGTCAGTGAATGGAGACAATGTTGTGCAACAGTCAGTGGTAATGGAGTCAATGTCATGCATGTCAGTGAATGGAGACCACACTGCAGTAATAATGGACTTGAATCCTCCATGTCAGTGAATGGAGACCATATTATGAAACAATCAGTAGTGGATCTGGGCATGTTTGCAGCACAAACGGTGTCAGTAATCATGGGGCCAGAGAAAGCTCCAGCGTTGATCCTTCAGCAGCGGTGGAGATTTCCAGCACTGATCCTCCTGTGGCTGGGGAAAGCTCCAGCAATGACCCATCTACTGACCAACATCAGTTCAGGAGACTGTTCTCCAATGTCACGAGACTAGTGAACCCTCCACCTCAGAGGAGGAACGCAGTCAGGATAAAGTACACAGGACCAGAGGAGAAAATCCCATCCAGAATCTATATTGGAAAAGTTCTTCTGAAAGAGTTTATGAAGTTTAAGGCGTCTGAGGTCTACGCTCTTGTAGAGCCCAGCTGCGCTTGAAAATCTCATTTCCCAGAGGGATGCACCGAAGGTAATAACCACTAGAGGATCCAATATGCATACACACATCTTCACCAATCCCTAGAGCCACCAGAGGGAGCCTTTGTAGTGTATATAAGGATGGTGAAGCCACAGGAAGTTAGTTAGTCTGAGGGCTGCAGTCAGTAGTCACCTCAGAGAGCTCACAGACAGTTTAGTCTGAGTTTAGTTCTCTTGGAGAGAAGAGAGAGAGAGAACAGCAGTTGTTGAAAGAACCTGAAATCTGCAGCTCCTAGCTTAGTTCAACGTGTGGAAGCTATTACAAGTGGAAAGCAAGCCACTCCAGCCTAGTCAGAACTGAGTCAACCGAGTGCAGTTCAGTGAGCAAGCGTGCCAACGCTTTGAGAGCGGTGAAGAAAGGAAAAAAGCAGTCCACCATCTGCTAGAGTGTGCTTATGTGAGGGTCGAGTAGGACGAAAGGCGAGTGGATAAGAAGAGAGTGACAGAGGTGGAAATAGCATTGATAGCTTACCTCTACTCTGATTAGCCGGACGCCGGGTCCGAGCTTGCTGGATCCTTCACGACTAGCAGGAGATACCGGAGATCCTGCGGGACTACAAGTCGCAGGAGCCCATAGGTGTTGATACGTGGCTGGGTTAGGAAGACAGGAGTCTGGCAGGAACAGCCATTAGAGACTGTGTTCTTCCAATAGAAAGCCCTATACAAAATCAGCCGGGTGTAAAGTTGAAGACAGAGTTAGACCTCGTTTCATACAGGTCAGAGACTCGCATTACAGGAGTAAGGAGGCCATACACCTACTCAGTGGGAAGAACTGGACGTGCATCCTTCACCCTGCCAGCACCCCGGGACGTGCCTGCCATTCCATCAGTAAAGGTACAGAAAGAGACTTTTGTGTGTGCGTTCCCATTATTACTCCTGCGGCTGAACTCCCCTTCTCCATCCTGCACCCCTACACTCCGTTTACTCTGAAGGACCTCAGCCTTGCCTGTGGAAGGCTTAACACCTTGCTGCCCAACACCAACCCTTCAGCGGATCTGTATAGCAGCGCTGGTCACCCTGACCAGGTACCACAGGTGGCATCACGAACATCCTACAAATACTTTAATCCCCTGTAAATATCCCCCTTTTCAGTGAGCGCCCAGGGCCACGGACCGAGCCGTGTCATCCCCCATAGAAGTGAACGGGCTCGGTGCCGAGTACCCCACGGCCCTGGCGGGCGACTCATCTTTTGGCGTCACGAACAGGATTCTGAAGCTCGTTATAAGCGAGTCCTGTGTGCCTGAGTTGGACTGTTTTGTGCAAAAAGACTGTTTTGGTATTTGTAAAGATTTCCCGCCATTGTCCGCCAAATTGCAGCGTTACGGCGCGAAGGAGGCGTACCTGTAAAAAGCGCGCTGAGTCCCGGACATGCCCCCAACGCTGACGCGGCGGCAGGTCCTGTGGAGAGCTTCAGTGAGCGCTGTGACGTCAGAGCGCCGTCGACGCAGGTCCTTGTACACTGTTGTGCCCTGCGGAGCTGCGGTCTTCAGAGAAGGTAGGCCACGCTTAACTAGGGGGCGCAGACATGTCGCAGCAGCAAGCTGACAGTGCGGCCCAGGCTGACCGCCCCAATGACTTACCCCTCGGCGCTGCGCGCAGGATGGAAACGCTGGCCCCTCACCAGGTCCTGTGGCCCCGATAGTACCGCTGACGCTGCCATACATGCCTAGAGCAAAGTGGCTCCCTCAGTAACGGGCAAGCCAGACACCCTGTCAGGGTTTAAGCGCAAAAAAAAAAGAAAAGCAGAGAGCTGCAGTGGTAGTGGGACAACTGACTGGTGCTGCAGAGAGGGAAGTAGAGACTTGGACAGCTGCAGATCAGGAATCAGTGCTTGCAATTTTCTTAAAGCTCCAGACTATCTTTGAGGACCGCACTGAAACAGATCTCCGGATGAGGTTTTACCAATGCTCCCAGAAACCAGATGATAGCATTAGGGACTACGCCTGCCGACTACAGGGGCCCTGCGAGCTCTCAAACAGGTTAACCCATAAGTGTCATCAATGAAAATAAAATGTTAAAGGAACAATTTGTACGGGGACTGAGGTCTCAAGCTGAAAGCAGAACTGTGCATTGGTGGTCCTTGGATCATCCTGATGCTACCTTTGATGCCCTTAAGGATATGGCTATAAAAGGACTGCGACCCCTGGAGACACCCGAGATGGCAACCCAGTGTCACCCGGGTGAAGCCACCCTTAAGCCAGCAGCCTCCACCTTTTCCCCGCTGGTTGCGGAAGCCAAAACGCAGGTGGCGCCCCCTACTGAGCTGGACTGTCTGCGCTCAGAAGTGCGCCAGCTGACCAAAAACCTGGCCACTGTAATGAGTGCCCTGCAACTGCGAAAGGAGGAAGAAGGAAAGATCCTGCTAGCTGACTGCCCAGAGGATGTCCCTTGGATGAGCCGGAGGAGGAGGACGTCGCCCCACCGGAGGAGGACAACGCCACCCCCAGGAGCGACCCCCGACCAGCACCATCCTCGCAGAGAGATCATCTGCTACCGTTGCCACAGAGAAGGTCACCCAGCACGTCGGTGTCCTTTAAACGAGCAGACCCTGGATCCGAGGGCCAACACCCAGGACTAGACTCTTCAGGCCCCTCAGACTGGAACCGCAGGTTTGTGGGAGGAAGACCATACCTGTCCATCATACTGGACGGGATCACAATCCCTGCCCTGCTGGACACTGGATCTCAGGTAACCATTATACCTGATGTCCTGTATAATAGATTTTGGTCCATGGACAGTCTCCAGCCCCCGAGCCCTGACTTTGCAGTATACGCCTCTAATAGCCTCCCTGTTGATATACTCGGAGCCAAAACGTGGACGTAAAAGTGGGTAGAGTGGAGCTGAAGGACCAGGGACTCTTAGTAGTAAAAACTGTAAATGAGGAAAATGGCTTAAATGTGGTTTTAGGTACCAACATTATCAGTAACTGTTTGGAGGAAGTTGTGTTTTTGCTCCAACAGCTCGGCGATGTTGCCAGGCCAAAGCAAAAGGAAGTGATCCAGAAGGAGATCCGGGCCCTGATGTGCCAGCAGCAAGTGAAACTGACCGGTGGTGAGATTGGTAATGTACGGGTGACAGACCCGAACCCCATTGTGATACCCCCAATGAGTGAAATGCTTATTTGGTGTAGAGCAGCAATAGGTCTGAGAGGACAGAACTACCAAGCAGTAGTAGAGCCCCATTGTTCAGAACATAGACCTACACTCATGACAGCTAGAGGGGTAGTGGAGGTACGAAATGGGAGAGTGCCAGTACGTCTTCTCAACTGGGGAGAAGATGAAGTGAACTTACCACGATATGCCACTGTTGCTAAATTACATGCAGTAGATAACAACTCCATTCACACGACGGAGTCCTTAACCTCCCCACAACCAGCGAGGATAACGGCCCAGCAACCCAGGTGGAGGATTGGTGTCAGCAGCTCCATGTCGGGACATACACCACTCCAGCCCACCAGTAACAGGGAGTACTTCGAGTGGTACAGGAGTACACACCGGTATTCAGCAAACACCCACTTGACTTTGGGACAATTAAGGGAGTGCAACACCATATCCCTACAGGCAACCACCCCCCCATTAAAGAACGTTACAGGCCTATACCACCAGCACACTACCAGAAAGCCATGGAGATGTTGCGTGACATGAAGGAGGCAGGGGTGATAAGGGATAGTTGTAGTCCCTGGGCAGCACCTCTAGTCCTAGTCAGTAAAAAGGATGGAAGCATGAGAATGTGTGTAGATTACAGACAAGTAAATCGCATTACACATAAAGATGCATACCCTTTACCACGCATTGAGGAATCCTTAGCTGCATTAAAGACTGCTAATTACTTTTCCACCCTTGACCTCACTAGTGGGTGCTGGCAAGTAGCTGTGGCTGAGGAGGATCGGGAGAAGACGGCTTTCACCACCCCGATGGGACTCTGTGAGTTTGACAAGATGCCGTTTGGACTCAGCAGTGCCCCTGGAACGTTCCAGAGAGTGATGGAGAGCTGCCTGGGACATCTCAACTTTGAAACAGTGTTACTGTACCTGGACGACGTAATTGTGTACTCCAAGACGTATGAAGATCACTTGAAGCACCTGGCGGAGGTATTCGAGTCACTGTCCAAGTATGGGATGAAACTGAAGCCTTCCAAGTGCCATCTGCTCAAACAAAAGGTACAGTACTTGGGACATATTGTCAGCTCAGAAGGAGTAGCGCCAGACCCGAGAAGGTCACCGCCATCCAGAAATGGCCGGAGCCGAAGAATCTCAAGGAGGTACGTCAGTTCCTGGGACTGACAGGATACTACCGGAGGTTTATGAAGGACTACACCAAGAAAGCAGCGCCTCTGCAAGACCTCCTGGTAGGACAGTCCCTCAAGAGCAGAAATTCTACATTCCACTGGGTAAAGAACAGGCTGAGGCATTTAAGGAGATGAAGGAGATCCTGACAGGCGACGAGATCTTAGCCTACCCTGACTACAGCCAGCCGTTCCTGCTGTACATTGATGCCAGCAACGAAGGATTGTGAGCTGTCCTCAGTCAGAAGCAAAATGGCCAAGAAAAAGTCATCGCATATGCAAGCAGGAAGCTCCGGCCGACCGAGAGGAACCCATAAAACTACAGCAGCTTCAAGTTGGAGTTCCTGGCACTGGTCTGGGCCATTACTGAAAGATTCAAGCATTACCTAGCCTCCAGCAAATTCACTGCCTACACTGACAATAACCCCTTGACACATCTTGAAACAGCTAAGCTGGGAGCCATAGAGCAAGGTTGGATGGCTCAGCTGTCAAACTATCAATTTACAATCAAGTACCGAGCGGGCCGCAAGAACGCCAATGCTGATGCCCTGTCCAGAATGCATCATGAGTCTGACATGGAAGAGGAATTGGATGACCTAGAAAAGATTGAACTACCTGCCTTTCACAGAAATGGGATGATCCACGAGCAACGAGCCTGCAGGAGGCAGCGTGGTAAGACGTTAAATCCTTTACCTCACCATAGCTGGAAGGAGACCCAGAACAGTGACCCGGTTGTCAGCCGTATCAAGGAGCTGATAACTCAAGAAGGTTCCTCCTTGGATAAGGATGCGTCCCAACAAGCAAAGCAGCTGTGGAATGAGAGAAGCCGGCTGTTTATCTACCGTGAGAAGCTGTGCCGGAGGTACGTCAACCCAGGGACCCATGAGATGGTATGGCAGATAGTAGTCCCCAGGACGGACGTCCAGATGGTGTTGGAAGCCTACCACGATCAAGCGGGGCACTTTGGCTGGAAGAAGCTGGAGACCCTGTTGAAGTGTCGTTTCTACTGGGTGGAAATGCGCAGTTCCATCGAGAAATGGTGTAAACGCTGTGGACCCTGTAGTCTCCGAAGAAAAGACTACAGCAGCCAGAAGGCACCCCTGCAACACATCAAGACGACTCGTCCCTTGGAGATTGTGGCCCTGGACCATGACCTTGTCACCCAGCCGGTCGGGATACTCCTATGCCCTGACCATGGTGGATCACTACTCCAGGTTCCTGGTGGTCGCCCCTGTCAAAGATCTGACGGCAGAAACAGCAGCAAAGACGTTCCAAGCGTATTTCTGCAGGCCCCATGGGTATCCTGAGCAAGTGTTAACTGACCAAGGCCCAGCCTTTGAAGCCGAATTATTCCAGGAATTCTGTAATTTGTACAGATGCAAGAAGATAAGAAGCACACCGTATCACCCCCAAACAAATGGACTCTGTGAAAAGATGAATCACATTGTCATTGATCTGCTGAAGACAGTACCACTTGAGGAGAGGAATCGTTGGCCAGACCTACTACCTGATCTGGTAGATCTTTACAATCACATACCTGTGAGTTCCACCAATTGTACCCCAGCCTATCTTATGCGGGCAAGACCAGGAAAGCTGCCCATGGATCTGGAACTTGGTGTTGTAGAAGAACCAGAAGCAGATGTGACTACTGAAGATTGGGACACAAACAGACAGGAACAGTACAGGAGAGTACAAGCCTGCGTGGAAGATAGTCTCAATAAAGTAAGGGAAAAACAAGAGGATAACTACAACAAAAGTGCGCCAGCTGAACCTTTTGTGCCTGGAGAAATTGTCCTGAAAAGAAAAAGGAGAATGCACAAATTAGATGATCAATGGGAAAGAGAGCCCTATGTCGTAAAAAATTCAAAGTTTGACAACAGGAAAACGTGTATCATTAGTAGAGATGGAGGAAAAACGACTACAACTGTATCCAGAGATCACCTAAAACTATGTCCAGATCTATTAAAGCTTCAAGAAGAAGAACCTGTCATTGACAAAGAGAAGCAAGGTGGAATCATACATACGGACTTAGGAGATTTTCCCGCAGATTGGCCTCGTATTGGAGAAGCTGTAATAATTCCCGTACTCCAATTCTATCAACCGCAAGAAGCATTCCAATGTCAAGTTGAGCCAGTTGTTGCAGAAGAAATAGTTCAAGAGGAACCTGCTCCAGCAGAATCTCAAGACGTGGAACCTCAAGATGTTGGGTCTCAGGAAGAAGAATTCCCTGGCGAGACAGAACCGCATCACCCAGCTGCAAGTATACTTGCCAGATCCCTAGAGAGGTTAAGGCAGTATTACAGTTTACCTGCACGTAGGACAGACAGGTCAAATGCTACCTCGCCTAACGCAACACCACGTAGGTCAGTACGCATGACAAAGGGACAGTTACCTGTTAGGTACCGAGAGTAGGCCTAACAAATGTAAGCAGTTAACTAGAGTCACAATGTATATAACTGTAATATAAATTATTGTGTAAATATATGTACATATGTTACTTGTTAGCAACTGTTAAAGATTCTTGCCTCCCGTAAGGGAATAGTTCACTTATTTGATGTTAACGTTGTATTTAAAAATGTCTTTCAGCCCGGGAGTGCTGATGTTTACTAGGGGGGATGTAAAGCCCAGCTGCGCTTGGAATCTCATTTCCCAGAGGGATGCACCGAAGGTAATGACCACTAGAGGACCCAATATGCATACACACATCTTCACAAATCCCTAGAGCTACCAGAGGGAGCCTTTGTAGTGTATATAAGCATGGTGAAGCCACAGGAAGTTAGTTAGTCTGAGGGCTGCAGTCAGTAGTCACCTCAGAGAGCTCACAGACAGTTTAGTCTGAGTTTAGTTCTCTTGGAGAGAAGAGAGAGAGAACAGCAGTTGTTCAAAGAACCTGAAATCTGCAGCTCCTAGCTTAGTTCAATGTGTGGAGGCTATTACAAGTGGAAAGCAAGCCACAGCCTAGTCAGAACTGAGTCAACCGAGTGCAGTTCAGTGAGCAAGCGTGCCGACGCTTTGAGAGCGATGAAGAAAGGAAAGAAGCAGTCCACTATCTGCTAGAGTGTGCTTATGTGAGGGTCGAGTAGGACGAAAGGTGAGTGGATAAGAAGAGAGTGACAGAGGTGGAAATAAACGAAAAAAGATTGGTTTGGTACCGTGTTAGCCAGTAGAAAAAAACATATAGAGTGCTTTCAGTGGGAGAAGCAAAATAGGAATCTTGTGAGTATGATACCTTTTAATGGCTAACAAAATATAGTTTAAGATATTAGAGGGCGAGCTTTCGAGACTGCTTACGTCTCTTCATCAGGCTGGTATAGCAAAATATTTGAAGAAACAATTATATACAGTGAAAAGCACAGGGATGGCACAGGGATGGTGTGATACATGGACATTTAAATAAACAAACACTGAAATAAACAAACACTGAGCTTAAAGAGAGAATCCTTAATTAGGTAAGATTAGATAAGTGGTGTGAAAGTTTCATGGACCCCCATATGCATGTGAGTATCATAAGGGACTGATGTGTCTCCATTGTTTTTGGAGGAAGTTGCTCAGATTTGGTATGGGACAGGCAACCTCCTGACAAATTGAGTCCTGTGTGAATAGAATCAAAGATGTTAATGAATTTGCTTTCCCAAACTCTGCGATGGTTTTGCGATTGGAAATTGCCTCTTAGAATGAAAATTTTCATATTGTCTATGTTGTGTCCTGGACCACAGAAATGTTTAGCCACTGGTAGATGGTTTTTTTTGTCTGTAATCGTATGACGATGAGACCTCATCCTTGCTCTCAGTCTCTGTCCTGTTTCTCCAACATAGAGGCCACCCACAGGACATATATTGCATAGTGCATAGTGCTATGCAATATATGTCCTGTGGGTGGCCTCTATGTTGGAGAAACAGGACAGAGACTGAGAGCAAGGATGAGGTCTCATCGTCATACGATTACAGACAAAAAAAACCATCTACCAGTGGCTAAACATTTCTGTGGTCCAGGACACAACATAGACAATATGAAAATTTTCATTCTAAAGGGTATGCCACACTAAACAATATCGCTAACGGGATCGCTAAAAAACGTCACTATTTAGCGATCCTGTTAGCGATGTTGTTCAGTGCGGCAGCTTCCAGCGACGAGCTTCCTGCTGTGATCTCGCTCGTCGCTGGAATCGTTCCGGACCCTATTTTCTCGTCGGCGCTCCCGCTGGGTAAGTATCTAATCGCTGTGTGGCACCTTTTCTTAGCGATTTAGCGGTACTTTTGTACCGCTAAAGTCGTTAAGATCGCTAACGGCGATAGCGTCGTTAACTATATCGCTAAATGTGGCCGCATTTAGCGATATAGAAACAATCCCGCTAGCGATCGCATTAGTATGCGTCGTTATTGTGATCGCTAGCAGGATTGTTTAGTGTGGCAGTACCTTAAGAGGCAATTTCCAATCGCAAAACCATCGCAGAGTTTGGGAAAGCAAATTCATTAACATCTTTGATTCTATTCACACAGGACTCAATTTGTCAGGAGGTTTCCTGTCCCATTACCAAATCTGAGCAACTTCCTCCAAAAACAATGGAGACACCATCAGTCCTTTGATCTCACATGCATATGGGGTCCATGAAACTTTCACACCACTTATCTAATCTTACCTAATTAAGGATTCTCTCTTTAAGCTCAGTGTTTGTTTATTTCAGTGTTTGTTTATTTAAATGTCCATGTATCACACCATCCCTGTGCCATCCCTGTGCTTTTCACTGTATATAATTGTTTCTTCAAATATTTTGCTATACCAGCCTGATGAAGAGACGTAAGCAGTCTCGAAAGCTCGCCCTCTAATATCTTAAACTATATTTTGTTAGCTATTAAAAGGTATCATACTCACAAGATTCCTATTTTGCTTCTCCCACTGAAAGCACTCTAGAGGTGGAAATAGCATTGATAGCTTACCTCTACTCTGATTAACCGGACGCCGGGTCCGAGCTTGCTGGATCCTTCATGACTAGCAGGAGATACTGGAGATCCTGCGGGACTACAAGTTGCAGGAGCCCATAGGTGTTGATACGTGGCTGGGTTAGGAAGACAGGAGTCTGGCAGGAACAGCCATTAGAGACTGTGTTCTTCCAATAGAAAGCCCTATACAAAATCAGCCAGGTGTAAAGTTGAAGACAGAGTTAGACCTCGTTTCATACAGGTCAGAGACTCGCATTACAGGAGTAAGGAGGCCATACACCTACTCAGTGGGAAGAACTGGACGTGCATCCTTCACCCTGCCAGCACCCCGGGACGTGCCTGCCATTCCATCAGTAAAGGTACAGAAAGAGACTTTTGTGTGTGCGTTCCCATTATTACTCCTGCGGCTGAACTCCCCTTCTCCATCCTGCACCCCTACACTCCGTTTACCCTGAAGGACCCCAGCCTTGCCTGTGGAAGGCTTAACACCTTGCTGCCCAACACCAACCCTTCAGCGGATCTGTATAGCAGCGCTGGTCACCCTGACCAGGTACCACAGGTGGCGTCACGAACATCCTACAAATTCTTTAATCCCCTGTAAATATCCCCCTTTTCAGTGAGCGCCCAGGGCCACGGACCGAGCTGTGTCGCCGTGACATCCCCCATAGAAGTGAACGGGCTCGGTGCCGAGTACCCCACGGCCCTGGCAGGCGACTCACTCGGAACCATGTCCCATCCAGCAGGATCTATGACATCAGCTTTAAGCTCCAGTGTGATCTGGATCTGTTCTGGAACATCTATAATGACACTAGAGAAGATGAGATCTGGGATCATCTCCAGTGTATCCAGCTGTCTAAGCCACAGGAAATAATGGCCACTGTTCTGTTCCAGTCTGAGGTGGTGGCGCTGGCGGATCTGCAGCACTGGCTGAGTCGGCAGTGCATGGTGAGAAGTCATCCCGAGAAGATCTATGATGAGGAGCAAATATGGAATGGAGGATATTCTGTGAAAATCCAGCTTCTACAAGAGAATGGTGTAACCAGACATCTGCCGCATTCTTTCTACCTGGGCACAGAGAGGGGGATATGCTACTACCCCGGTCAGCTACCTCTGTGCCATAGATGTGGGGGCAGGCACCTCGCCATGAACTGCTCTCATATCACATGCTCATTGTGTGGACAGTTCGGACATACAAAGGACAAATGCACAGGACCCGTCATCTGTAACCTGTGCTCAGGATCCGGGCATACGTTCCGGGATTGCCCTCATGCAGAACATAATAAATATAATGGCCAGACCTCATTGGAAATTATGCAAAAAGATATCACCAGAGGTGCAGATGTTGTGCAAGAAGTCAGCACTGATGAGGTGATAAATTATAGAAACAGTGAACCTGCTCCAGAGTCTGATGTAATATTAATGGATGCTGCACTACTAGGACCACCAGCCACTGAAGAAATGCCTAAAGCACCACCAGACACTGAGGAAACATCTAAAGTGCCATCAGCCACTGAAGAACCATATAAAGTACATTCAGCCGTTAAGGAAAGACGTAAACCACCATCATTGGCCATGAAAGTAAGATCTAAACAATGGTCAGCCACTAAAGTCGGGCCTAAAATACCAGTAACTAAAATGATACCTAAGGTGTCCAGGAAACCTGTCGCCAAACCGTCCAACCAGCTTCCCAGTACATCTGTAGAAACAGGTAATGTGTCTGCAGTGTCCAGTGTGGATGTGGGAGGTTTTGTGACTATAAAAAGGAGAAAAGCCTATGTGATGCCTTCAGAGAATTCTTACCAGTGCAGAAAACCTCCGATCCTCCAGAGCTGGCGATAAGTCCGGGACGTTACAGTGTACTGGGAGAAGACAAAGAAGAAGAGGCACAGATGGAGCGGGGTCCTTCATACATCATAGAAAATGTCTCTGATGAGGTGGATCCTGACCCTCCAGTGTCCACGAAGAGATGGGGCACTGCAGGTGACAGCAGTGGAAGGAGGAGGAAGACCAGAAAGTCTAAGTGATCAGGATGCCGCAGAGAATAAACTCTATTAATGTGAACAGTGAGACGTATCTGAAGGGCAATGTAATGTGAATACGGCCAAGAGAGACTGGAGACCGGGTCCTCATTCTGGTCCTTCAGTCTGGAGAGAAATGACGGTGTGGGGATTCTTTGTAATAACATGGATGGCAAAGTGGACGGAGTCCTGGAGATCTGTCTGATGCTGGACTCCATACATTATAGAGAGATAAACATTTATGTTCTATAGATCAGGAAAGAGCGGAGTGAACTGTTGGGATCTATTAATGTGTTCTGCTATTATTGTGTCTGTGATGTAACAATGTAATATTTATTTCCCTTATGTATTATTTTGTGATTTTCATGTAAATATTCTGTATATATGGTTGTGAGTTTTTTTTTTAATAAAAAGATCATTATAGTAGTTATATTCTTGTACATAGGGGCAGTATTATAGTAGTTATATTCTTGTACATACGGGCAGTATTATAGTAGTTATATTCTTGTACATAGGGGCAGTATTATAGTAGTTATATTCTTGTACATAGGGACAGTATTATAGTAGTTATATACTTGTACATAGGAGCAGTATTATAGTAGTTTTATTCTTGTACATAGTGGGCAGTATTATAATAGTTTTATTGTATATAGGGGACAGTATTATAGTAGTTATATTCTTGTACATAGGGGCAGTATTATAATAGTTTTATTTTTGTACATAGGGGACAGTATTATAGTTGTTACATTCTTGTACATAGGAGCAGTATTATAGTAGTTATATTCGTGCACATGGGGCAGTATTATAGTAGTTATGTTCTTGTACACAGGGGGCAGTATTATAGTAGTTCTATTTCTGTCCATAGGAGAGGATAGACATGTGTTTGTGAGCTCTCTGCAGGGAGGAGGCATGGCTTCTGACCCAGGTGGAGGGGAGAGAAGCTGGGCTGGCAATCCCAGGAAAGCACCCAGTGTGGAGTGTGGTCTGCAGCATGGACAGAGGTGTATCTAGGCTTTCTGGCACCTGGGGCAAGAATTCATTCGGCGCCCCCCCCCCCAAGCACACATGTGATTTGCACACTTAGGCCGGCGTCACACACAACGACAAAAAATCGGTCCGTTTTAGACGGTCGATTGTCGGATCAAAATGCAAACATCACACATCCTTCTGGCATCCGATTTTCCTTCAAAGATGCGATTTAGTCGCATGGTGTGTACCTTGTAACATCCGATTTTCATCCGACTTGCGAGAATTTCTCGCAGGCTTGCAAAACTGACATATAATGGATCCAAAAGAATAGTATTTCAATCACAAAAAAAAGAATAGATATATACACATAGAACACATATATATATACATGTCATTGTGACATATATATACATATATTTATAGTTCCTAGACTTCTACATACTGTTATAGCCGCAAATTCAATTACCGGCTTTTGTGAAATCACAGAAGCCGACATGAAATGATACATTGTTTCCACACAGTTAACCATGTCATTTCCTGTATTTTGATATTTGTTTAGAACTTACAATTACATGAGTGTATTTGTGCAAAATTTCAGACATGTAGGGGTTAATTAAAGGTGTAAATTCGTTGAAAAAAAATGCGTGGGCTCCCGCTGTATTTTCTCCACCAGACAGACAAAGCAAGAGAGTGGGGGCAGATAATAATAGCCTAGGGAGGGTACTTTTTTTTTGTGCCCCCCCCTGGCTACTAACATCTGCCCCCAGACACCCCAGAAAGGGCAAATCTATAATTAGATTCGCCCTTTCTGGCACTTTGCCCATCTATTCCCATTGCCCTGTAGCGGTGGCGAATGGGTTAATAATCTCACCTTAATGTCACCTTAGTATTGAAAGGTGACCTTAAGGCAGGTTAATAATTGATAGCTGTCAATTAGACAACTATCAATTATTAATCCTATTGTATGAAAGAAAAATCAAACACACACAGTTTAATAAAAAAGAATTTTAATGAAATAATCACACAGTTTTTGACAATATTTTATTTTCCTGCTAAAACCATTTCCTGTAATAAAAATAAAATAAAAAAGCAAAATCATACTTACCAATCCGATGTACAGTCAGGTCCCACGCTGTAATCCATCAGAAAGGGTTAAGAGGTTACAGTTAGCAGAGAGATAATTCTGTCTCCTAGCTGTAACCCCCTGAATGAATAAGTTCCTCTACCACAGAAAGTAGAGGAAGTGAATCATGAATGGAGCTTAATTGATTTATTGGCAATTTAACTTTAGTGACCTGACCTAAAGGGAAAGTGGACACAATCAATTAAGCTTCATTCATTAAACACATCCTCTCCTGTCGCCAGGAGAGGAACTTATTCATTCAGGAGCTTTGAGCTGAGCATGCAGGATTACTTGCACTGCTTGGCTCAAAGCTAGTTAACCCTTTGTGAAGGATTACAGCGTGGGACGTGACAGATCGGCGGAATAGGTAAGAATAATGTTGTTTTATTTTTTTTTCTTTATTTTAGGAGATCAATGGCTTCGCACGGATTAAGTGTAAAATAAAAGATGGTCAAAAAAATGTGTTTTTATTTCATTAAAATTAATTTTTATTAATGTGTCTGTGTTTTTTTAATTTACTTCAATAGGATTAATAATTGATAGTTGTCTAATTGACAGCTCTCAATTATTAACCTGCCTTAAGGTCACCTTTCAATACTAAGGTGACATTAAGGTGAGATTATTAACCCATTCGCCACCGCTACAGGGCAATGGGAATAGACGGGCAAAGTGCCAGAAAGGGCGAATCTAATTATAGATTTGCCCTTTCTGGGGTGTCTGGGGGCAGATGTTAGTAGCCAGGGGGGGCACAAAAAAAAAGTACCCTCCCTAGGCTATTATTATCTGCCCCTACTCGCTTGCTTTGTCTGTCTGGTGGAGAAAATACAGCGGGAGCCCACGCATTTTTTTGTCAACGAATTTACACCTTTAATTAACCCCTACATGTCTGAAATTTAGCACAAATACACTCATGTAATTGTAAGTTCTAAACAAATATCAAAATACAGGAAATGACATGGTTAACTGTGTGGAAACAATGTATCATTTCATGTCGGCTTCTGTGATTTCACAGAAGCCGGCAATTGAACTTTTGCGGCTATTACAGTATGTAGAAGTCTAGGAAATATAAATATATATATATATATACATGTCACAATTACATATATATATATATGTATTCTATGTGTGTATATCTATTCTTTCTAGTCTTTATTAAAGCTGTCAGTGTGATTTTACAGTATAGCCGGGGATGAATTGCCGGCTTTTCTAAAGGACATCGATGCGATTTATCGCAAGTCACACTGCGGTCCGTTTGTAATCCGATTTTTCATCGCTCCCATAGACTTGCACTAGCGATAGTCGACCCACAATCGGTGACAATCGCAGCATGCTGCGATTGCACACGGACTTTAAAACGGACCACAAAAAATCTGATACTGGGAGCTGCTCCATAGATCAACATAGGGCAGACTGCAATGCGATATTTCATCGCATTGCAGTCGTCCGATTCTGTCGCCAGTGTGACGCCGGCCTTAGTCATGTACCGACGAGCTGCTCTTCCTAATGCTCTCAATGTTCAGTGAAAATCTGAGAGAAGCAGGAAGAGAAGCTCATTGTCACAGGACCATAAGTATGAGAGTCGCATATGTGTGAAGTGTCCATGTGATGACTACTGGAACCTGCAGAGCTGAATCCTGACATTGCAGCTTCTGAATTCTTAGGATTGCTCTGCACACTTTTAGGGTTCTCCATTACCAGTGGCAAGAGTACATGTTCATTTCAGCACAAGCATGTGATTTATATACTTCTGGCCACATTCCGACTAGACGTGCCCGGCCTTGCTCTGTTCATTTTCATTGAGTGAGGCCACACATGTCTAGTCAGCATGTGACTGCATGTATGTAAATCGCCGGCAAGAGAGAATCCTAACAGCGTGCAGTGCGCACTGTGAGAATTCAGAAATCTGCACAACCCCTTTAATGCTCCTCCTAACATAAATAAAAACATGAGAATTAGTCAGTGTCACAAATAATATTTACATCCAGGTACCTTATAGATGACGTCGTCTCTGGAGTCGTTCTCCTTCTTGTTTTCATCTTGTCCAGATCCCATGATGAGTTTTCTCATCCACAGTTCGTCTCTGCAGACTTCCATCTTCTCCGGTCTTCTGCAGCAAATCTCCACACGATGCCCTTAAAGACAGAAGAGTCATTATAATGCTCCTGAATAAACAATATCTGCAATATACTGTCGCCTCACACTATTCTCCTCCCTCCTCACACTGTCTCCTCTAACATCCCACCTGTTCAGCATACTGTCTCCTCATATATTTACCCCCTCACTCTCTATACTGTCTGCTCACACATACCCCTCACTCCCCATAATGTGTCTGCACACATCCCATCACCCTAACTCCCCATACTGTGTCCACATACATTTTTCCCATCGCTACTCATACTGTGTCCACATACATTTACCCGTTCGCTCCCCATACTGTCTGCACCCATCTCCCCACTCACCATACTGTGTCTGCACCCATCCCCCATACTGTTTCCTTATACATGCCCTTATACATACTCTTCAGTGTCCTCAAATCTTCCCACACATTAAATCCCCCCATCCCCACTCCAAATCCCACCACACACATTAAATCCCCCCATCCCCACTCCAAATCCCCCCACATATTAAGTACCCCCATCCCCATGCCAAATCCCCCACACATTAAATAACCCCCATCCGCACTCCAAATACCCCCACACATTAGTTACCCCATCCCCACTCCAAATCCCCCACACATAAAGTATCCAACATCCCCACTCCAAATCCCCCCACACATAACGTATCTCCATCCCCACTCCAAATCCCCCACACATAAAGTATCCCCATCCCCACTCCAAATCCTCCCACACATAAAGTATCCCCCATCCCCAATCTAAATTCCCCCCACACATTATGTTCCCCAATCCCCACTCCAAATCCCCGCACACATTATGTCTCCCCTCCCTTAATCTTCTGTGGTTTCTTCAGCTCCACAGTGGAGCACACTTAACACCAGTGTTCCCCCTTCTGGGTGCCGGCAGTGAGTGACGTCAGTAGCGTGATCACATGACTTAATCACGCTGCTGGCATCGCTCTGACCCGGCGGTCAGAGCTTCAATTGTACGGGTGTCTGTATAGACGCTAGTACAATTGATCCCTGGGAGCCAGCACATGGCAGCTTCTCTGCGCCGGCTGTCAGCTTGACATCCAGCACAGGGAACCACCGACTCCCAGGCTGTGGGCGGCAGAATGCCGCCGCCGGGGGAGACACTGCGGACCGCCGCGTTAGGTGGCCAGACTGCGCCCCCCTGCCGCCTGCGCCTGGGGCACATGCCCCGGCTGCCTCCCCCTGGATACGCCTTTGATCATGGACCTCATGGTAATGGAAAGCTGGAAATGGTGGCTGGTGAGTCCTCTAAACCTGCTTGTTATGTTGCTGGATTGAGTGGTAAAGTTACAAGGCAAAGTATTTTTAAGCTGGAAATGCAAATCAGCAAATTGCAAGATGAAATTAACAAAGAGACTGATCCAAAGATAAAACTGATGAAAAGTGAGAGCCTGGATGATTGCAGGCGAGAGCTGGCATTCGGAAAGAAAGTCTGAACAAAGATGTAAACTCTGTGCCCAGAAAGGAAACTTGGGCTATGGAGAAAAAGAGGGGAACCAGAGCCCAGAAGGAGAGTAGAAAACACGTCATTGGGAATAAGGACATTAAATATAAAACTGTGCACGGTGCGAAGCAAGGAAGTCCGCTAAGAAATGTAACACTGATATCTGACGCACAATGTGAGGGGTCTGAGGCAGCAGACAATGCTGGGAGCGCTGCAGAGGAACGTGTGTCAGCAAATGAGGGGTTAACTGCAGTGCCCTCTGTAAGCAGCATTGAAGTGACCACAGCTCCTGTGAGGGATAAAGTAAGTGCCCCCTGTACTGACACTATGTGTGAGACCCCGCTCAGTGCTGTGTGTGAGACCCCGCTCAGTGCTGAGCGTGAGTCCCCGCTCACTGGTGCTGTATGTGAGACCCCGCTCACTGGTGCTGTGCATGAGACCCCGCTCCCTGGTGCTGTGAGACCCCGCTCACGTGCTGTGCATGAGACCCCGCTCCCTGGTGCTGTATGTGAGACCCCGCTCACTGGTGCTAGCGATTGTCTATCTGTAATAGATACAAACATTATAATGGACTCTGGACTCTGAACCCTCCATGTCAGTGAATGGAGACAATGTTGCACATCGGTAAGTGGTAATGGAGTCTATGTCATGCATGTCAGTGAATGGAAACCAAACTGCAGTAATAAAAGACTCTGAACTGTCAGTGGTAATGGACTCTGAACCCTCCGTATCAGTGAATGGAAACCACATTGTGCAACAGTCAGTAGTGGATCTGGGTGTTTTCGTAGCACAAACAGGTTTCAGTGATCATGGGGCTGAGGAAAACTCCAGCACTAATCCACCTGTGGCTGGGGAAAGCTCCAGCAATGACCCATCTGCTGACCAACATCAGTTCAGGTGACTGTTTTCCAATGTCACGAGACTAGTGAACCCTCCACCTCAGAGGAGGAACACAGTCAGGATAAAGTACACAGGACCAGAGGAGAAAATCCCATCCAGAATTTATATTGGAAAAGTTCTTCTGAAAGAGTTTCTGAAGTTTAAGGCGTCTGAGGTCTACGCTCTGATCCATGTCCCATCCAGCAGGATCTATGACATCAGCTTTAAGCTCCAGTGTAATCTGGATCTGTTCTGGAACATCTATAATGACACTAGAGAAGATGAGATCTGGATCATCTCCAGTGTATCCAGCTGTCTAAGCCGCAGGAAATAACGGCCACTGTCCTGTTCCAGTCTGAGGTGGTGGCGCTGGCGGATCTGCAGCACTGGCTGAGCCGGCAGTGCATGGTGAGAAGTCATCCTGAGAAGATCTATGATGAGGAGCAAATATGGAATGGAGGATATTCTGTGAAAATCCAGCTTCTACAAGAGAATGGTGTAACCAGACATCTGCTGCACTCCTTCTACCTGGGCTCAAGAGGGGGATGTGCTACTACCCCGGTCAGCCACGTCTGTGCCATAGATGTGGGGGCAGGCACCTCGCCATGAACTGCTCTCGTATCACATGCTCATTATGTGGACAGTCCGGACATACAAAGGACAAATGCACAGGACCCGTCATCTGTAACCTGTGCTCAGGATCCGGGCATACGTTCCGGGATTGCCCTCATGCACAACATAATAAATATAATGACCAGACTTCCCTGGAAATGATGAAAAAAGATGTCACCAGAGGTGCAGATGTTGTCCAAGAAGCCGGCACTGATGAGGTGATAAGTCATAGTAACAGTGAACCTGCTCCACAGTCTGATGTATTAAAACCTGCACTACTAGGACCACCAGCCACTGAAGAAATGACTAAAGTACCACCAGACACCAAGGAAATATCTAAAGTTTCATTAACCATTGAAGAACCATATATAGTATATTTAGCCGTTAAAGAAACACGTAAATCACCATCATTGGCCACTAAAGTAAGATCTAAACAATCGTCAGTCACTAAAGTAGGGCCTAAAATACCAGTAACTAAAATAATACCTAGGTTGTCCAGAAAACCTGTCGCCAAACCGTCCAACCAGCTTCCCAGTACATCTGTAGAAACAGGTAATGTGTCTGCAGTGTCCAGTGTGGATGTGGGAGGTTTTGTGACTGTAAGAAGAAAAAAAGCCTTTGTGGATGCCTTCACAGAGGTCACAGCAGCAGAGAACACCTCTGATCCTCCAGAGCTGGCGATAAGTCCGGGACGTTACAGTGTACTGGGAGAAGACAAAGAAGAAGAGGCACAAATGGAGCAAGGTCCTTTATAAATCATAGAAAATGTCTCTGATGAGGTGGATCCTGACCCTCCGGTGTCCACGAAGAGATGGGGCACTGCAGGTGACAGCAGTGGAAGGAGGAAGAAGACCAGAAAGTCTAAGTGATCAGGATGCCGCTGAGAATAAACTCTATTAATGTGAACAGTGAGATGTATCTGAAGGGCAATGCAATGTGAATACGGCCAAGAGAGACTGGAGACCGGGTCCATCATTCTGGTCCTTCAGGCTGGAGAGAAATGACGGTGTGGGGGATTCTTTGTAATAACATGGATGGCAAGGTGGACGGAGTCCCGGAGATCTGTCCGGCCGCTGTCTGATGCTGGACTCCATACATTATAGAGGCAAAATCATTTATGCTCTGCAGACCAGGAAAGAATGGAGGGAACTGTTGGGATTTGGCAATGTTTTCTAATGCTATTGTGTATGTGATGTAACAATGCAATATTTATTTCCTGTATTATGTTGTGATTTTACTGTAAATATTCTGTAATATATGGTTGTGAGTTTTAAATAAAAAGATCATTATAGTAGTTATATTCTTGTACATAGGAGCAGTATTATAGTAGTTATATACTTGTACATAGGAGCAGTATTATAGTAGTTATATTCTTGTACATAGGGGCAGTATTATAGTAGTTTTATTCTTGTACATAGGAGCAGTATTATAGTAGTTATATTCTTGTACATAGGAGCAGTATTATAGTAGTTATATACTTGTACATAGAGGCAGTATTATAGTAGTTATATTCTTGTATATAGTAGCAGTATTATAGTAGTTATATTCATGTACGTAGGGGCAGTATTATAGTAGTTATATTCTTGTACATAGTAAGCAGTATTATAATAGTTATATTCTTGTACATAGGGGCAGTATTGTAGTAGTTATATTCTTGTACAAAGGGGCAGTATTATAGTAGTTATATTCTTGTACATAGGGGGCAGTATTATAGTAGTTATATTGTTGTACATAGGAGCAGCATTATTGTAGTTATATTCTTGTACATAGGAGCAGTATTATAGTAGTTATATTCTTGTACATAGGGGGCAGTATTATAGTAGTTATATTGTTGTACATAGGAGCAGCATTATTGTAGTTATATTCTTGTACATAGGGGCAGTATTATAGTAGTTATAGTCTTGCACATAGGAGCAGTATTATAGTAGTTATAGTCTTGTACATAGGAGCAGTATTATAGTAGTTATATTCTTGTGCATAGAGCAGTATTATAGTAGTTATATTCTTGTACATAGGGGCAAGTATTATAGTAGTTATATTCTTGTACATAGGAGGCAGTATTATAGTAGTTATAGTCTTGTACATAGGAGCAGTATTATAGTAGTTATATTCTTGTACATAAGAGCAGTATTATAGTAGTTATATTGTTGTACATAGGAGCAGTATTATAGTAGTTATATTCTTGTACATAAGAGCAGTATTATAGTAGTTTATATTCTTGTACATAGGAGCAGTATTATAGTAGTTATATTGTTGTACATAGGAGCAGTATTATAGTAGTTATATTGTACATAGGAGCAGTATTATAGTAGTTATATTCTTGTACATAGGGGCAGTATTATAGTAGTTATATTCTTGTACATAGGAGCAGTATTATAGTAGTTATATTCTTGTACATAAGAGCAGTATTATAGTAGTTATATTGTTGTACATAGGAGCAGTATTATAGTAGCTATATTCTTGTAAATAGGGAGCAGTATTATAGTAGTTATATTCTTCTATACAGGGAGCGGTATTATAGTAGTTATATTGTTGTACATAGGGGCAGTATTATAGTAGTTATATTGTTGTACATAGGGGCTATTATAGTAGTTATATGTTGTACATAGGGCAGTTTATAGTAGTTATATGTTGTACATAGGGGCAGTATTATAGTAGTTATATTGTTGTACATAGGGGCAGTATTATAGTAGTTATATTGTTGTACATAGGGGCAGTACTACAATAGTTTCATGCTGGTACAGAGTATTATTGCATTGTATTACTGGCGATCAGATGCTGTAGGATTGTGATCTGTGATTCATTCTTCCCCCATTGTCGGCTCGCAGTCTTGGGTCTATGACTGGACACGTTTTCTCACTGTGAGACATTGACATCTAATTCCCCGATATCACGACATCCCCAGTACATGGCAGCTTCGGGGGCGGCTTGGGTTCCTCCGTGTTTGCAGCCTCACACCTCGTATCGGAGACATCACAGCTGCGCTACATCTGATGTTTTCTGTCTGACGTTCTTATTTCCCGTCTATAAATACGTCGCAGGTTTGTCATATGGAAGATGACAGATTGATCCTTCTCGCGGTGTTTACTGGAGATACAGGAATAGTGCGAGGTAAACCCCATGTGGCGGTCGCTTACATTCCCCATCCAGCAGAAATTCACCCAATAAATCACGACAAGTAATAATTACAAAGGAACCGACAGGAACACAAGTGTAGGGACAGGAGGGATACTGGGAAAGGTAAGGAAATCACAGGCTTGGGTACACAGCTCAGCAGACAGTATCACACAGGACAGGATTAGATACACAGCTCAGCAGACAGTATCACACAGGATAGGATTAGATACACAGCTCAGCAGACAGTATCACACAGGACAGGATTAGATACACAGCTCAGCAGACAGTATCACACAGGATAGGATTAGATACACAGCTCAGCAGACAGTATCACACAGGATAGGATTAGATACACAGCTCAGCAGTCAGTATCACACAGGATAGGATTAGATACACAGCTCAGCAGACAGTATCACACAGGATAGGATTAGATACACAAGGTCAGATAGTCAGTAATCACACAGGATAGGATTAGATACACAGCTCAGCAGACAGTATCACACAGGATAGGATTAGATACACAGCTCAGCAGTCAGTATCACACAGGACAGGATTAGATACACAGCTCAGCAGACAGTATCACACAGGATAGGATTAGATACACGCTCAGCAGTCAGTATCACACAGGACGGATTAGATACACAGCTCAGCAGACAGTATCACACAGGATAGGATTAGATACACAGCTCAGCAGTCAGGATACACACAGGAGAGGATTAGATACACAGCTCAGCAGACAGTATCACACAGGATAGGATTAGATACACAGCTCAGCAGCAGTATCACACAGGACAGGATTAGATACACAGCTCAGCAGACAGTATCACACAGGATAGGATTAGATACACAGCTCAGCAGTCAGGATCACACAGGAAGGATTAGATACACGGCTCAGCAGACAGTATCACACAGGATAGGATTATGATACACGGCTCAGCAGACAGTACCACACAGGATAGGATTAGATACAATGCTCAGCGACAGTATCACACAGGATAGGATTAGATACACGGCTCAGCAGCAGTATCACACAGGATAGGATTAGATACATGGCTCAGCAGACAGTATCACACAGGAAGGATTAGATACATGCTCAGCAGACGTATCACACAGGATAGGATTAGATACATGCTCAGCAGACAGTATCACACAGGATAGGATTAGATACAGGCTCAGCAGACAGTATCACACAGGATAGGATTAGATACAGCTCAGCAGACAGTATCACACAGGATAGGATTAGATACACGGCTCAGCAGACAGATCACACAGGAGAGGATTAGATACACGCTCAGCAGACAGTATCACACAGAGAGGATTAGATTACAGCTCAGCAGACAGTATCACACAGGAAGATTAGATACAGGCTCAGCAGACAGTATCACACAGGAAGGATTAGATACAGCTCAGCAGACAGTATCACACAGGATAGGATTAGATACAGCTCAGCAGTCAGATCACACAGGAGAGGATTAGATACACGCTCAGCAGACAGTATCACACAGGATAGGATTAGATACACGGCTCAGCAGTCAGTCACACAGGATAGGATTAGATACACGGCTCAGCAGACAGTATCACACAGGAGAGGATTAGATACAGCTCAGCAGACAGTATCACACAGGAAGGATTAGATACATGGCCACTCAGCAGACTAGTATTTACAACAGGATAGGATTAGATACATGGCTCAGCAGACAGTATCACACAGGATAGGATTAGATACATGGCTCAGCAGACAGTATCACACAGGATAGGATTAGATACATGGCTCAGCGACAGTATCACACAGGATAGGATTAGATACACGCTCAGCAGTCAGTATCACACAGGATAGGATTAGATACACGCTCAGCAGACAGTATCACACAGGACAGGATTAGATACACAGCTCAGCACAGTATCACACAGAGAAGGATTAGATACACAGCTCAGCAGTGGTATCACACAGGAAGGATTAGATACACGCTCAGCAGACGTATCACACAGGATAGGATTAGATACACAGCTCAGCAGACAGTATCACACAGGATAGGATTAGATACATGGCTCAGCAGACAGTATCACACAGGATAGGATTAGATACACGGCTCAGCAGCAGTACACACAGGATAGGATTAGATACACGGCTCAGCAGACAGTATCACACAGGAAGGATTAGATACACAGCTCAGCAGACAGTATCACACAGGATGGATTAGATACACGCTCAGCAGTCAGTATCACACAGGATAGGATTAGATACACGCTCAGCAGATCAGTATCACCAGAAGGTAGGATAGAGATACACAGCTACAGCAGCAGTATCACACAGGATAAGATTAGATACACGGCTCAGCAGACAGTATCACACAGGATAGGATTAGATACACAGCTCAGCAGACAGTATCACACAGGATAGGATTAGATACACGCTCAGCAGACAGTATCACACAGATAGGATTAGATACACGGCTCAGCAGACAGTATCACACAGGATAGGATTAGATACACAGGCTCAGCAGACAGTATCACACAGGAAGGATTAGATACACGCTCAGCAGTCAGTATCACACAGGATAGGATTAGATACACAGCTCAGCAGACAGTATCACACAGGATAGGATTAGATACACGCTAGCAGTCAGACGTATCACACAGGACAGGATTAGATACACGGCTCAGCAGCAGTATCACACAGGATAGGATTAGATACACGCTCAGCAGATACAGGTATCACACAGATAGAAGGATTAGATACACAGCTCAGCAGACAGTATCACACAGGATGGATTAGATACACGCTCAGCAGCAGTATCACACAGGATAGGATTAGATACAGGCTCAGCAGACAGTATCACACAGGATAGGATTAGATACACGCTCAGCAGACAGTATCACACAGGATAGGATTAGATACATAGCTCAGCAGACAGTATCACACAGGATAGGATTAGATACACGGCTCAGCAGACAGTATCACACAGGATAGGATTAGATACATGGCTCAGCAGACAGTATCACACAGGATAGGATTAGATACACAGCTCAGCAGACAGTATCACACAGGATAGGATTAGATACACGGCTTAGCAGTCAGTATCACACAGGATAGGATTAGATACACGGCTCAGCAGACAGTATCACACAGAATAGGATTAGATACACGGCTCAGCAGACAGTATCACACAGGATAAGATTAGATACATGGCTCAGCAGACAGTATCACACAGGAGAGGATTAGATACACAGCTCAGCAGACAGGATCACACAGGATAGGATTAGATACACAGCTCAGCAGACAGTATCACACAGGATAGGATTAGATACACGGCTCAGCAGTCAGTATCACACAGGATAGGATTAGATACACGGCTCAGCAGACAGTATCACACAGGATAGGATTAGATACACGGCTCAGCAGTCAATATCACACAGGATAGGATTAGATACACGGCTCAGCAGACAGTATCACACAGAATAGGATTAGATACACAGCTCAGCAGACAGTATCACACAGGATAGGATTAGATACACAGCTCCGTAGTCAGTATCACACAGGACAGGATTAGATACACAGCTCAGCAGTCGGTATCACGCAGGATAGGATTAGATACACAGCTCAGCATTTGGTATCACACTGGATAAGATTAGATACACAGCTCATCAGTCGGTATCACGCAGGATAGGATTAGATACACAGCTCAGCAGACGGTATCACACAGAAGAGGATTAGATACACAGCTCAGCAGACAGTATCACACAGGATAGGATTAGATACACAGCTCAGCAGTCAGTATCACACAGGATAGGATTAGATACACAGCTCAGCAGACAGTATCACACAGGATAGGATTAGATACACAGCTCAGCAGACAGTATCACACAGGATAGGATTAGATACACTAGTATGAACACGTCACTCCTTGTAATTTTCGTGATGGTGCCTCGATTAGGGGTGCCACTCCCATATAAACATATCATAAAGATGAACCTGGCACTCATGATAGTGACAAAGAAAAATATTTTATTTCAGAAGAGCAATCCACAACATGTGACGTTTCGGTCAAAATACAAGACCTTCTTCAGACTATGGAAAAAATAAAAATAATAAAACAAAATAAATGGGTTTGTCTCTGTGAGTCAATGTATTATTTCATACATAAGAAAATAAAAAAATTAAAAAATAAAGTTCAAGAAGAAGCTAGTTATACATATCTATAATGTGTGGCCCAGCTACGCCAGGCACACATATTCCAGGAAAATGCACAAGAAGGTAACCGTGAAGCTTGATATTCATTCACGTCACTTGCATTTCCCAACACACCCACTAGGGGTATAAAAGGTAGTGACATGTAGCAGTCAGTGTTCATTCAAGCTTCCTGTCTTAGGACAGTGCAAGTCAGTCTGGACTTGGAGGGAGAGGAGTTCAGTCAGAGTTCAGTCTAGTTCCTGTCTCAGGACAAGACACACCGTTCAGTATCACTACAGTCTAGTCTTGGAGGAAGAGGAGTGCAGACTAGATTCTGGCAGAGCAAGTTCATAAAGTGGAGTCTGGTTTGAGTGTAAGGAGTCACTCTAGCCCAGTCAGAACTACAAAGCCAGTACCTCAGCACAAGCTACCTGTGTTCCTGAGAAAGGAAAGAAAGAAGGGAATCACAGGAGCTACAACAGTGAGTGTACTAGGAACTGTTCAGTGAGCTCTAGAGAAAAGCTGACATTCACAACATCGCTACTTGTGCTTATGTTAAGAGCAAGAGTAGGACGAGAGGCACAGTGGAGAAAGATAGAGACAAGTGCATCAGGTACCGGATTACCCGCACTAATTCACCGGACACCGGGGTCCGAAGCGTTGCTAGTGCTTTACGCCTAGTAATAAGAAACACCGGAATCCTCCTGGACTTCAAGTCACAGAAGGTAGCCCTAAGCGCTGATACGTAAACGGAGTCAGGAGGAACAAGGACTTTTAGCTAGGCCAAGCATAGAAGGACTTCGTTCTTGCCAACATCTGAGCATCAGAGACACAGAAGGCTCTACCACAATGTCGGCCGGGCGTTGCAGCTATAGAACAAGCTGGAGATTAACAGAGTTAACTTGACTTCATGCAAGTTTGTACTCACATACATACAGAGTTAAAGGAGGCCTCTAACCTGCTCAGCGGTTATCCTGAATGTGCATGCTCCACCCCGACCAGCTTCCCGGGACCTGCCTGAAACATCTACAAGTAAAGGTATGAAAAGAGATTGCCTTGTGTGAGACTGTTTCATTTACTACACCCTGCATCACCATAGACTTCCAGGGACCAGTCTCGCCTGTGGGAGACTTACCATCTAGCTGCCCCATAACATCCCCTGTGAAGATCCATATAGCAGCGCTGGTCCAATTGATCAGATACCACAGGTGGCGTCACGAACTAACTACAAATCCCCTGTAAATACATCCCCCATTGAATGACCGCCCAGGGCCACGGACCGAGTCCTGCTGCCAGTGACAAACCCCATAGACTTCCATGGGCTCGGTGCCGAGTACCCCATAGCCCTGGTACCCACACCACTTGGTGTGTGCGACTCAATAAGAATACGCTAGTTAAACATATCTATAAGAATACATCTCTGCAAATATGACGCACTAAACGGCGTTTACTACATGGCGGTATTACATTTGGTACAAGCGTTTACTATATGGCGGTATTATATTTTGTACAGGCGATAGTATATAAGTAGTCATACAGGCTTACGATAAAAAGTATTACAGGTTCATATTTAGACAAGGATCATGCGGAATCATTTAAGTCACCAGGGGGATCTGACATTCAATACACATAGATATAAAGACGATAGTTATAAGTGAATTGTGAATGCAAAGTGCTAAATAAGTCTCTGACTGGTGCAAGGTAAAGAAGTGTCAGCCTTACCAGATTGCAAAGGAGATCGTTTAAAGAAGCATAATGGTGGATACTGTGGAATAAAATATACACAAATTGCTGCTATGTATCAAACGCTATACATAGGAGTGCACTGTCCTCCATATGGAGTTGTAATGTGCAGGGCAAAAAGTGGGAAGTGAAGTCTTACCATATCCATAAAGATTTCTTAGGTAGGAAGCGCTATATAGGAATTGCAGTAAAGTAGTTCTGCTGTGAAGTAAGGCGCTCAAAATGGACTGTGCACATGTGGGCTATAACTTCTGGCGTTACCATGTGACCGGAAGTGACGTCAAATCCATGAGACTGTCTGCTGGAACGCAAGTGAAGCGCATACAGAGTATCTGGACCGGAAATAGGTCATCATTAGTGTCCCAGGGCAGTGCAACAAGGTGAGACGCACAGTGAAACGCAAGCTAGCCGTGCTCTGTGATAAGACATCAGAATAGCGCTGGAGCAATGTGCAGGAAAATATCAGTGACAGGCAGATTTATTGGTTCGCCTAGGAAATGAGAAAAACAACAATTAAGAAGTTATATGGAACATAATGAACATTTTTAAACATTTTTAAACATATAGCACTTTAGATCGCATTTTCAATGTAAATAATGTCCATAATACTGTACATTTTTGAAAAGTATATAGTATAGAATATATACAGAACAATCAGAACTAAACTAAGGATTGGAGACAACACCATAGGTATACAGAAAGAGGTGGAACACGCTAATGGTATTAAATAGTAAATCAGTGGGTTAATCTTCCCCATAATGTAAAATCGGCAAGGAATATTAGTATAAACCGATCATATCGTACTCCCTGTTTAGGCCCCTGGGCTCCAGGGTCTGTAACAGATGTATCCAAAAAGCTTCTCTATGGCGTAATTTTTGAACAAGGTTTCCACCTCTTCTGTTTAATTGTACATGTTCCAAAACCAGAAATCGCAATTGCGCTATCGTATGTCCTGCTGTGTTGAAATGATAGGGGACTGGTAAATGATTTTTCTTACACACGTATGCCCGATTTGTGATGGGATATTCTGTCCTTTATGGCTTGTGTGGTCTCACCCACATACATTTTGCCACATGGGCATTTGATGGCATAAATGACTGATGTTGAGTTGCAGGTAAAATAACCTTTAATCTGGATATTGGTGCCCGTGCAGGGATGTGAGAAATTGGGACCTTTAAAGACGTTTGAACACTGCGCGCAATGTAGACAAGGAAATGTGCCTTTCTTTTGGGTACGGAGAAAAGTCTGTCTGGGTATAGTCTGAGTTGATCCAATGTCGGCCCTAACAAGTTTATTTTTAAGATTAGTGGGTCTTCTAAAACAAGGCAAAAATGGAACCTGAAATTCAGGAATATCAGGAAAGCTGTTACTGAGAACATGCCAATGTTTCCGTATTTTATGATGAAGACCATACATGAACGGATGGTATGTATGGACAAATGGAATCCGTTTGCCTGTTGGTAACCTGGAAACGGTTCGTGGTGTACGGGAATCGCGTAGTAGTGATCTGGAATAGCCTCTGTCTATGAACTTATTTTCCATCTCTTCCAAGCGTTGGGTTCGTATGGAAGGATCACTAACAATTCTACGCACTCGGTCGAACTGTGAGATTGGGACCGACCTTTTCACTGCCCTAGGATGGCAGCTTTGAAACATTAAGAGGTTATTACGATCTGTTGTTTTTACAAACAGATCTAAAGAAAGGTTCCCTTGGTAATCCAGTAGTACTTTGGTATCCAAAAAACTAATTTCCCTGTTGTGATAGTTCAGGGTAAAATTCAATTCAGGCCAAACAGAATTTATAGTATCAAAAAATTCAATTAAAGTTTCAACCGGGCCTTGCCACAGGCAAAAGACGTCATCTATATAGCGACGCCATAATAGACAGTGTTTTCTATACAAATCATTGGAATAGATTAAATCAGTTTCAAAACCTGACATGTAGCAATTCGCGTAGGGTGGCGCTACGTTTGACCCCATCGCAGTACCCTGTATCTGCAAGTAAAATTGGTCTTCAAAGATGAAGAAGTTCTTTGTAAGAACTAGTGTAAGGAGATCCAGTAAAAAAGTGACGACTCTATCAGGAAGGGAGGAAGAACCTTCTAGTACTCTCCGAGTGGCTGCAATGCCCTTTGTATGTAGGATGGAAGTATATAAATTATTTACATCAAAGGTAACAAGTAATGTATTGGGAGGGAGTATCCCTATCCCTTTGATAAGTTGTATGAAGGACCCTGTGTCTAGGAGAAAGGATGGTGTAGTTTTAACTAATGGGGTTAAAACCTTTTCTAAAAGGATAGACAATGGAGAAAGTATAGAATCAGTGGATGCCACTATCGGGCGTCCTGGTGGTCTATCTAGTCTTTTATGAATCTTGGGTAACACGTAAAAGACGGGAATAAGTGGATCACTTTTTGTTAAATATTCAAATGTTTTTGAATCGATGATATTGTTATCTAAGGCCCTAGATAGAACACAAGTGATCTGTTCTCTCAACTGTAATGTTGGATTATGGTAAAGTGGTAGATATATCTCACGATTACCAAGTTGTGATTCTATCTCGCTGATGTAGAAGGAACGGTCCATGATGACCGTGGCACCCCCTTTGTCCGCTGGTTTTAAAATAATATCCTTATCTTCCATTAGTGTCCTAAGTGCCAAGTGTTCCCCAGGACTGAGATTAGAACTAAGTGTGTAATCGCCTCTGGAAATTTTCTTAGTATAGTTCGTCACTTCTCTGTCTATTAGTGAGATGAATGTCTCGACAGGATGATTAGTCTTCGGGGGTGAAAAATTGCTACGTACTTTTAGATTTAGATCTTTAATGTTAATAGGTGTTGGATGTACTAAGGGTGTAGGTAGAAATGGTTTGTCATGAAAGTGCGCTTTCAATCTGATGTTCCTGTAGAACCTATGGAGATCCAAATCCAATTGAAAAGAATTGAATCTGTATGTGGGACAGAATGAAAGACCTTTTTGTAATAGACTTAACTGCGTAGTGTTCAGACATTTGGAAGATATATTGATTACAAGATTGGTATTACCTGGGACCTCGTGTAAGCCCCTTGTCGATTGGTGTCTATGGCATTGGCCCCCCCGCCTCGTCCTCTTCGTTGTTGGAATCTCTTGTTGGAGCCTAAAAAAGAGGAAGAAGAGGAAGACAATACAGATGATCGATTGAAGTCTCCTCGGTCGCTGTCGGAACTCGAAGCCGAGGTGCAGCCCGTGTTTCTGTAAAAACGATGATAAGGACGAGAGGAGGAGGAGGAGCCCTGCCATCTGTAGACCCTCTTATTCAGGTAGTCCTGAGTATCCCGGATAAATTTTTGACGCTTTCTTTTTTCTGTATCTTTCCTGAAGACCTCAATGTTATCTTTGGTCCGTTTTTGGAGGTTATCGAACTCTTCTTTCGGTAATGAATCTTTTAATTGAGTCTCAATGGTAGATACCTTTTCTTGACAGATTTTTATTTCAGAATTGAGGTTCTCTAGTGTTAAAGTCATAAGATCTAGAGAGCATTTGTTCAGTATTTGTTCAAATTTTGAACAAAACTCAGTGTTATCCTGAAAAAGGGTAGGTGTTAAGGAAACGCGTAGGCCCCTAGGGATGCGTTGAGTCTTGATGTATTCAGCAATAGTTATGCTGTGTAACTCCAAACCGATAAGATGTCTCGATTCACGCTCAAAATCCTTAGACTTGAATTAGTTTCCTGAAACTTGTAAAAAATCGCTTGCTGTAGTGACCTGGGCTACAATGGCTGCCACTTGTGTGTCACTGTAGGAAAAACCGCTAGTGGTCATTTCTTTCAAAATTGAAATAAACAGAAAAAATCAAAAGAATTTTTAAATATATTTTTTTGGAAAAATTTCCTTTGAAAAAAATTGAAGAAAATAAAGAATGGACTCATACAAGGGTGCCCTGTGTGAATAGGCAATAGTAGTACTAGTATGAACACGTCACTCCTTGTAATTTTCGTGATGGTGCCTCGATTAGGGGTGCCACTCCCATATTAACATATCATATAGATTCTTATAGATATGTATAACTAGCTTCTTCTTGAACTTTATTTTTGAATTTTATTATTTTCTTATGTATGAAATAATACATTGACTCACAGAGACAAACCCATTTATTTTGTTTTATTATTTTTATTTTTTCATAGTCTGAAGAAGGTCTTGTATTTTGACCGAAACGTCACATGTTGTGGATTGCTCTTCTGAAATAAAATATTTTTCTTTGTCACTATCATGAGTACCAGGTTCATCTTTATGATATGTTAATATGGGAGTGGCACCCCTAATCGAGGCACCATCACGAAAATTACAAGGAGTGACGTGTTCATACTAGTACTACTATTGCCTATTCACACAGGGCACCCTTGTATGAGTCCATTCTTTATTTTCTTCAATTTTTTTCAATTTTTCCCAAAGGATATTTTTCCAAAAAAATATATTTAAAAATTCTTTTGATTTTTTCTGTTTATTTCAATTTTGAAAGAAATGACCACTAGCGGTTTTTCCTACAGTGACACACAAGTGGCAGCCATTGTAGCCCAGGTCACTACAGCAAGCGATTTTTTACAAGTTTCAGGAAACGAATTCAAGTCTAAGGATTTTGAGCGTGAATCGAGACATCTTATCGGTTTGGAGTTACACAGCATAACTATTGCTGAATACATCAAGACTCAACGCATCCCTAGGGGCCTACGCGTTTCCTTAACACCTACCCTTTTTCAGGATAACACTGAGTTTTGTTCAAAATTCGAACAAATACTGAACAAATGCTCTCTAGATCTTATGACTTTAACACTAGAGAACCTCAATTCTGAAATAAAAATCTGTCAAGAAAAGGTATCTACCATTGAGACTCAATTAAAAGATTCATTACCGAAAGAAGAGTTCGATAACCTCCAAAAACGGACCAAAGATAACATTGAGGTCTTCAGGAAAGATACAGAAAAAAGAAAGCGTCAAAAATTTATCCGGGATACTCAGGACTACCTGAATAAGAGGGTCTACAGATGGCAGGGCTCCTCCTCCTCCTCTCGTCCTTATCATCGTTTTTACAGAAACACGGGCGGCACCTCGGCTTCGAGTTCCGACAGCGACCGAGGAGACTTCAATCGATCATCTGTATTGTCTTCCTCTTCTTCCTCTTTTTTAGGCTCCAACAAGAGATTCCAACAACGAAGAGGACGAGGCGGGGGGGCCAATGCCATAGACACCAATCGACAAGGGGCTTACACGAGGTCCCAGGTAATACCAATCTTGTAATCAATATATCTTCCAAATGTCTGAACACTACGCAGTTAAGTCTATTACAAAAAGGTCTTTCATTCTGTCCCACATACAGATTCAATTCTTTTCAATTGGATTTGGATCTCCATAGGTTCTACAGGAACATCAGATTGAAAGCGCACTTTCATGACAAACCATTTCTACCTACACCCTTAGTACATCCAACACCTATTAACATTAAAGATCTAAATCTAAAAGTACGTAGCAATTTTTCACCCCCGAAGACTAATCATCCTGTCGAGACATTCATCTCACTAATAGACAGAGAAGTGACGAACTATACTAAGAAAATTTCCAGAGGCGATTACACACTTAGTTCTAATCTCAGTCCTGGGGAACACTTGGCACTTAGGACACTAATGGAAGATAAGGATATTATTTTAAAACCAGCGGACAAAGGGGGTGCCACGGTCATCATGGACCGTTCCTTCTACATCAGCGAGATAGAATCACAACTTGGTAATCGTGAGATATATCTACCACTTTACCATAATCCAACATTACAGTTGAGAGAACAGATCACTTGTGTTCTATCTAGGGCCTTAGATAACAATATCATCGATTCAAAAACATTTGAATATTTAACAAAAAGTGATCCACTTATTCCCGTCTTTTACGTGTTACCCAAGATTCATAAAAGACTAGATAGACCACCAGGACGCCCGATAGTGGCATCCACGATTCTATACTTTCTCCATTGTCTATCCTTTAGAAAAGGTTTTAACCCCATTAGTTAAAACTACACCATCCTTTCTCCTAGACACAGGGTCCTTCATACAACTTATCAAAGGGATAGGGATACTCCCTCCCAATACATTACTTGTTACCTTTGATGTAAATAATTTATATACTTCCATCCTACATACAAAGGGCATTACAGCCACTCGGAGAGTACTAGGTTCTTCCTCCCTTCCTGATAGAGTCGTCACTTTTTTACTGGATCTCCTTACACTAGTTCTTACAAAGAACTTCTTCATCTTTGAAGACCAATTTTACTTGCAGATACAGGGTACTGCGATGGGGTCAAACGTAGCGCCACCCTACGCGAATTGCTACATGTCAGGTTTTGAAACTGATTTCATCTATTCCAATGATTTGTATAGAAAACACTGTCTATTATGGCATCGCTATATAGATGACGTCTTTTGCCTGTGGCAAGGCCCGGTTGAAACTTTAATTGAATTTTTTGATACTATAAATTCTGTTTGGCCTGAATTGAATGTTACCCTGAACTATCACAACAGGGAAATTAGTTTTTTGGATACCAAAGTACTACTGGATGACCAAGGGAACCTTTCTTTAGATCTGTTTTGTAAAAACAACAGATCGTAATAACCTCTTAATGTTTCAAAGCTGCCATCCTAGGGCAGTGAAAAGGTCGGTCCCAATCTCACAGTTCGACCGAGTGCGTAGAATTGTTAGTGATCCTTCCATACGAACCCAACGCTTGGAAGAGATGGAAAATAAGTTCATAGACAGAGGCTATTCCAGATCACTACTACGCGATTCCCGTACACCACGAACCGTTTCCAGGTTACCAACAGGCAAACGGATTCCATTTGTCCATACATACCATCCGTTCATGTATGGTCTTCATCATAAAATACGGAAACATTGGCATGTTCTCAGTAACAGCTTCCTGATATTCCTGAATTTCAGGTTCCATTTTTGCCTTGTTTTAGAAGACCCACTAATCTTAAAAATAAACTTGTTAGGGCCGACATTGGATCAACTCAGACTATACCCAGACAGACTTTTCTCCGTACCCAAAAGAAAGGCACATTTCCTTGTCTACATTGCGCGCAGTGTTCAAACGTCTTTAAAGGTCCCAATTTCTCACATCCCTGCACGGGCACCAATATCCAGATTAAAGGTTATTTTACCTGCAACTCAACATCAGTCATTTATGCCATCAAATGCCCATGTGGCAAAATGTATGTGGGTGAGACCACACAAGCCATAAAAGACAGAATATCCCATCACAAATCGGACATACGGTGTAAGAAAAATCATTTACCAGTCCCCTATCATTTCAACACAGCAGGACATACGATAGCGCAATTGCGATTTCTGGTTTTGGAACATGTACAATTAAACAGAAGAGGTGGAAACCTTGTTCAAAAATTACGCCATAGAGAAGCTTTTTGGATACATCTGTTACAGACCCTGGAGCCCAGGGGCCTAAACAGGGAGTACGATATGATCGGTTTATACTAATATTCCTTGCCGATTTTACATTATGGGGAAGATTAACCCACTGATTTATTATTTAATACCATTAGCGTGTTCCACCTCTTTCTGTATACCTATGGTGTTGTCTCCAATCCTTATTTTAGTTCTGATTGTTCTGTATATATTCTATACTATATACTTTTCAAAAATGTACCGTATTATGGACATTATTTACATTGAAAATGCGATCTAAAGTGCTATATGTTTAAAAATGTTAAAAATGTTCATTATGTTCCATATAACTTCTTAATTGTTGTTTTTCTCATTTCCTAGGCTAACCAATAAATCTGCCTGTCACTGATATTTTCCTGCACATTGCTCCAGCGCTATTCTGATGTCTTATCACAGAGCACGGTTAGTTTGCGTTTCACTGTGCGTCTCACCTTGTTACACTGCCCTGAGGACACTAATGATGACCTATTTCCGGTCCAGATACTCTGTATGCGCTTCACCTGCGTTCCAGCAGACAGTCTCATGAATTCCAGTCACTTCCGGTCACATGGTAACGCCAGGAGCTTATAGCCCACATGTGCACAGTCCATTTTGAGCGCCTTACTCACAGCAGAACTACTTTACTGCAATTCCTATATAGCGCTTCCTACCTAAGAAATCTTTATGGATATGGTAAGACTTCACTTCCTACTTTTTGCCCTGCACATTACAACTCCATATGGAGGACAGTGCACTCCTATGTATAGCGTTTGATACATAGCAGCAATTTGTGTATATTTTATTCCACAGTATCCACCATTATGCCTCTTTAAACGGTCTCCTTTGCAATCTGGTAAGGCTGACACTTCTTTACCTTGCACCAGTCAGAGACTTATTTAGCACTTTGCATTCACAATTCACTTATAACAATCGTCTTTATATCTATGTGTATTGAATGTCAGATCCCCCTGGTGACTTAAATGATTCCGCATGATCCTTGTCAAAAATATGAACCTGTAATACTTTTTATCGTAAGCCTGTATGACTACTTATATACTATCGCCTGTACAAAATATAATACCGCCATATAGTAAACGCTTGTACCAAATTTAATACCGCCATGTAGTAAACGCCGTTTAGTGCGTCATATTTGCAGAGATATATTCTTATAGATATGTTTAACTAGCGTAGTCTTATAGATATGTATAACTAGCTTCTTCTTGAACTTTATTTTTGAATTTTTTTATTTTCTTATGTATGAAATAATACATTGACTCACAGAGACAAACCCATTTATTTTGTTTTATTATTTTTATTTTTTTCCATAGTCTGAAGAAGGTCTTGTATTTTGACCGAAACGTCACATGTTGTGGATTGCTCTTCTGAAATAAAATATTTTTCTTTGTCACTATCATGAGTGCCAGGTTCATCTTTATGATAGGATTAGATACACAGCTCAGCAGTCAGTATCACACAGGATAGGATTAGATACACAGCTCAGCAGACAGTATCACACAGGATAGGATTAGATACACAGCTCAGCAGACAGTATCACACAGGATAGGATTAGATACACGGCTCAGCGACAGTATCACACAGGATAGGATTAGATACACGGCTCAGCAGACAGTATCACACAGGAGAGGATTAGATACATGGCTCAGCAGACAGTATCACACAGGAAAGGATTAGATACATGGCTCAGCAGACTGTATCACACAAGATAGGATTAGATACATGGCTCAGCAGACAGTATCACACAGGATAGGATTAGATACACGGCTCAGAGACAGTATCACACAGGATAGGATTAGATACATGGCTCAGCAGACAGTATCACACAGGATAGGATTAGATACACAGCTCAGCAGACAGTATCACACAGGAAAGGATTAGATACACAGCTCAGCAGACAGTATCACACAGGATAGGATTAGATACACAGCTCCGTAGTCAGTATCACACAGGACAGGATTAGATACACAGCTCAGCAGTCGGTATCACGCAGGATAGGATTAGACACACAGCTCAGCATTTGGTATCACACTGGATAAGATTAGATACATGGCTCAGCAGACAGTATCACACAGGATAGGATTAGATACACGGCTCAGAGACAGTATCACACAGGATAGGATTAGATACATGGCTCAGCAGACAGTATCACACAGGATAGGATTAGATACACAGCTCAGCAGACAGTATCACACAGGAAAGGATTAGATACACAGCTCAGCAGACAGTATCACACAGGATAGGATTAGATACACAGCTCCGTAGTCAGTATCACACAGGACAGGATTAGATACACAGCTCATCAGTCGGTATCACGCAGGATAGGATTAGATACACAGCTCAGCAGACGGTATCACACAGAAGAGATTAGATACACAGCTCAGCAGACAGTATCACACATAATAGGATTAGATACCCGGCTCAGCAGACAGTATCACACAGGATAGGATTAGATACACAGGTCAGTAGACAATAACACACAGGAAGGATTAGATACACAGCTCAGCAGTCAGTATCACACAGGATAGGATTAGATACACAGCTCAGCAGACAGTATCACACAGGATAGGATTAGATACACGGCTCAGCAGACAGTATCACACAGGATAAGATTAGATACATGGCTCAGCAGACAGTATCACACAGGATAGGATTAGATACACGGCTCAGCAGACAGTATCACACAGGATAGGATTAGATACACAGCTCTGTAGTCAGTATCACACAGGATAGGATTAGATACACAGCTCAGCAGACAGTATCACACAGGATGGGATTAGATACATAGCTCAGCAGACAGTATCACACAGGATAGGATTAGATACATGGCTCAGCAGACAGTATCACACAGGATAGGATTAGATACATGGCTCAGCAGACAGTATCACACAGGACAGGATTAGATACACGGCTCAGCAGACAGTATCACACAGGATAAGATTAGATACATGGCTCAGCAGACAGTATCACACAAGGATAGGATTAGATACACGGCTCAGCAGACAGTATCACACAGGATAGGATTAGATACACAGCTCTGTAGTCAGTATCACACAGGATAGGATTAGATACACAGCTCAGCAGACAGTATCACACAGGATGGGATTAGATACATAGCTCAGCAGACAGTATCACACAGGATAGGATTAGATACATAGCTCAGCAGACAGTATCACACAGGATAGGATTAGATACATGGCTCAGCAGACAGTATCACACAGGATAGGATTAGATACATGGCTCAGCAGACAGTATCACACAGGATAGGATTAGATACACGGCTCAGCAGACAGTATCACACAGGATAGGATTAGATACATGGCTCAGCAGACAGTATCACACAGGATAGGATTAGATACACGGCTCAGCAGACAGTATCACACAGGATAGGATTAGATACACAGCTCAGCAGACAGTATCACACAGGATAGGATTAGATACACGGCTCAGCAGACAGTATCATACAGGATAGGATTAGATACATGGCTCAGCAGACAGTATCACACAGGATAGGATTAGATACATGGCTCAGCAGACAGTATCACACAGGATAGGATTAGATACACGGCTCAGCAGACAGTATCACACAGGATAGGATTAGATACACGGCTCAGCAGACAGTATCACACAGGATAGGATTAGATACATGGCTCAGCAGACAGTATCACACAGGATAGGATTAGATACACGGCTCAGCAGACAGTATCACACAGGATAGGATTAGATACACGGCTCAGCAGTCAATATCACACAGGATAGGATTAGATACACGGCTCAGCAGACAGTATCACACAGAATAGGATTAGATACACAGCTCAGCTGAGAGTATCATATATTATTAGATACATTAGCTCTTGTGATGGTCACAAACATAATAGATACATCTCCAAGGCAGTATCATACATGATAGGATTAAATACATAGTGCAAGAATCAATAACACACATATTAGGATTAGATACATAATCAGACAGTATCACTAATAACAGGATTAGATTCTTCTGCTTAGTCTAGTGTCAAATATGCTCCGTACAGTAATATCACACATAATAGGCTTAGATGCAGCAACTCAGCAGATGATCTCAAACATTGTAGGCTTGGATACCGTATCCCAACAAGCTATATAACAGATTATAAAATCAGATACCTCAGCACCTGAGCCGGTATCACTCATGCCAGCAGGTACGGACTGGGACTGAAATTCAGCCCTGGCATTTGAAATCACACAGGCCCATGTTGTCCCCGTCCCCAAGCACCAGACGGGATATATTACTACAAATGTTACCCTGGGTAGAAGAAAGCAAGATTTAATACTAGACCAGTATTTCTAATGATTCCGGTGCCCTGCTGGGGTAAGTGACAGAGTCATCGACTTTGTGCTCCGTCACAACTCTTAACACATATAGGATGAGATATTTCATATAATAGGCTTAGATACACATTCTCTTAGATACAGAAGCTGGATCTGTGGCTTTCACTGATGGCGGCAGATTAGAAGGATGTGACTGAAGGTTCAGTTAAGGGGTTAAAGTCGTGTGTATGAACCTAGCTGCCCCAAGAGCTGACAATCCGTCCGACATTTCGGGGTTTCCTACTTTCCCCGTTGGGCATCATTCGCTCTGAGGATCATGTCCGTGTTATTTAATGGCCGCAGAGAAATTATGGCCATAAAGCGGCAATATACAAGCGCTGCGGCCGCGGGAAGTTGTAGGATGCGGAATGTATTAGCCATTAAGGGGCCGGACTGCAGAGTTTTATAAGGGCCTCTTGGTGCACCGGCACTCTCCGAAAACAGGTGCAGAATTAGTATACAGGTCCTTCTCAAAAAATTAGCATATAGTGCTAAATTTCATTATTTTCCATAATGTAATGATTACAATTAAACTTTCATATATTTTAGATTCATTACACACCAACTGAAATTTGTGAGGTCTTTTATTGTTTTAATACTGATGATTTTGGCATACAACTCCTGATAACCCAAAAAACCTGTCTCAAAAAATTAGCATATCAAGAAAAGGTTCTCTAAACGACCTATTACCCTAATCTTCTGAATCAACTAATTAACTCTAAACACATGCAAAAGATTCCTGAGGCTTTTAAAAACTCCCTGCCTGGTTCATTACTCAAAACCCCCATCATGGGTAAGACTAGCGACCTGACTGATGTCAAGAAGGCCATCATTGACACCCTCAAGCAAGGGGGTAAGACCCAGAAAGAAATTTCTCAACAAATAGGCTGTTCCCAGAGTGCTGTATCAAGGCACCTCAATGGGAAGTCTGTTGGAAGGAAACAATGTGGCAGAAAACGCTGTACAACGAGAAGAGGTGACCGGACCCTGAGGAAGATTGTGGAGAAGGACCGATTCCAGACCTTGGGGGACCTGAGGAAGCAGTGGACTGAGTCTGGTGTAGAAACATCCAGAGCCACCGTGCACAGGCGTGTGCAGGAAATGGGCTACAGGTGCCGCATTCCCCAGGTAAAGCCACTTTTGAACCATAAACAGCGGCAGAAGCACCTGACCTGGGCTACAGAGAAGCAGCACTGGATTGTTGCTAAGTGGTCCCAAGTACTTTTTTCTGATGAAAGCAAATTTTGCATGTCATTCGGAAATCAAGGTGCCAGAGTCTGGAGGAAGACTGGGGAGAAGGAAATGCCAAAATGCCTGAAGTCCAGTGTCAAGTACCCACAGTCAGTGATGGTGTGGAGTGCCATGTCAGCTGCTGGTGTTGGTCCACTGTGTTTCATCAAGGGCAGGGTCAATGCAGCTAGCTATCAGGAGATTTTGGAGCACTTCATGCTTCCATCGGCTGAAATGCTTTATGGAGATGAAGATTTCATTTTTCAGCATGACCTGGCACCTGCTCACAGTGCCAAAACCACTGGTAAATGGTTTACTGACCATGGTATTACTGTGCTCAATTGGCCTGCCAACTCTCCTGACCTGAACCCCATAGAGAATCTGTGGGATATTGTGAAGAGAAGGTTGAGAGACGCAAGACCCAACACTCTGGATGAGCTTAAGGCCGCTATCAAAGCATCCTGGGCCTCCATAACACCTCAGCAGTGTCACAGGCTGATTGCCTCCATGCCACGCCGCATTGAAGCAGTCATTTCTGCAAAAGGATTCCCGACCAAGTATTGAGTGCATAACTGAACTTTATTATTTCATGGTTTTTTTGTTTGTTTTTAAAAAACACTTTTTTTTTATTGGACAGTTGAAATATGTTAATTTTTTGAGACAGGTTTTTTGGGTTATCAGGAGTTGTATGCCAAAATCATCAGTATTAAAACAATAAAAGACCTGACAAATTTCAGTTGGTGTGTAATGAATCTAAAATATATGAAAGTTTAATTGTAATCATTACATTATGGAAAATAATGAAATTTAGCACTATATGCTAATTTTTTGAGAAGGACCTGTATATGTAAACCTCAGGCCACCCCTGTAGGAGGCGCTGTGCACTGCTGGCATGCCCACGTGTCTTTGTCCGCTCATGGCATTGCTATTGGGGTCTCCGTAGGTCAGCTAGATTTAATGTAAGGACGTCTATCTAATGACTGCTCCGTGTGGCGCCCACGCCGTTCTCTGAGCACAGGGACACAAAAGCTTCATGTAAATGGCACCATTAATGGCGGGTGATGAGCGCAGAAAGAACCGATCTCACAAGCAACTGTACAACCTTCCTCTGACTGCAATGAAACCCTGCCACCTGCTGACCAGAGCAAGGTACTGCAAGTAGATGGAAATGGCTCCAAGTAACTTGCCGCGACTAGACTTCTACAGTCATGGCCAAAAGTTTTGAGAATGACACAAATATTATATTTTCACATGATCTGCTGCCCTCTGGTTTTTATGTTTGTTTGACAGATGTTTTTATCGCAGACAGAAATATAATTGCAAACATTTGAGTAACAAAAGCTTATATTGACAGTTAGAATGAGTTAATGCAGCAAGTCAATATTTGCAGTGTTGACCCTTCTTCTTCAGGACCTCTGCAATTCTCCCTGGCATGCTCTCAATCAACTTCTGGACCAAATCCTGACTGATAGCAGTCCATTCTTGCACAATCAATGCTTTCATTTTGTCAGAATTTTTAGGTTTTTGTTTGTCCACCCGTCTCTTGATGATTGACCACAAGTTCTCAATGGGATTAAGATCTGGGGAGTTTCCAGGCCATGGACCCAAAATGTCTATGTTTTGTTCCCTGAGCCATTTAGTTATCACCTTTGCTTTATGGCAAGGTGCTCCATCATGCTGGAAAAGGCATTGTTGATCGCCAAACTGTTCTTGGAGGGTTGGGAGAAGTTGCTCTTGGAGGACATTCTGGTACCATTCTTTATTCATGGCTGTGTTTTTAGGCAAGACTGTGAGAGAGCCGATTCCCTTGGCCGAGAAGCAACCCCACACATGAATGGTTTCAGGATGCTTAACAGTTGGCATGAGACAAGACTGGTGGTAGTGCTCACCTTGTCTTCTCCGAATGAGGCGTTTTCCTGATGTCCCAAACAATCGAAAAGGGGATTCATCAGAGAAAATAACTTTACCCCAGTCCTCAGCAGTCCACTGCCTGTACCTTTTGCAGAATATCAGTCTATCCATGATGTTTTTTCTGGAGAGAAGTGGCTTCTTTGCTGCCCTCCTTGAGACCAGGCCTTGCTCCAAGAGTCTCCGCCTCACAGTGCGTGTAGATGCACTCACACCTGCCTGCTGCCATTCCTGAGCAAGCTCTGCACTGCTGGTAGCCCAATCCCGCAGCTGAAACACTTTTAAGAGACGGTCCTGGCGCTTGCTGGTCTTTCTTTGGCGCTCTGAAGCCTTTTTGGCAACAAGGGAACCTCTCTCCTTGAAGTTCTTGTGATGCGATAGATTGTTGACTGAGGTGCAATCTTTCTAGCTGCGATACTCTTCCCTGTTAGGCCATTTTTGTGCATTGCAATGATGACTGCACGTGTTTCTTTAGAGATAACCATGGTTAACAGAAGAGAAACAATGATGCCAAGCACCAGCCTCCTTTTAAAGTGTCCAGTGGTGTCATTCTTACTTAATCATGACAGATTGATCTCCAGCCATGTCCTCATCAACACCCACACCTGTGTTAATGGAGCAATCACTGAAAAGAGGTTAGCTGGTCCTTTTAAGGCAGGACTGCAATGATGTTGAAATGTGTTTTGGGGGATAAAGTTCATTTTCTAGCCAAATATTGACTTTGCAAGTAATTGCTGTTAAGCTGATCACTCTTTATAACATTCTGGAGTATACGCAAATTGCCATTAGAAAAAGTGAAGCTGTAGACTTTGTAAAAATTAATATTTGTGTCATTCTCAAAACTTTTGGCCATGACTGTATATCTAAGACTTTTTGGAGGTAAAAAGATGTCTATAGTTAGAAAAACATTACTGCTCTCTTCTAAAAAAAAACCCAATGCAGTGCCTCATGTGTGAGTGCTACTGCAATCCTGCTGTTCCTCATTTTATTGCACAAATCACGAACAGTCGCCGCACTGCTACTGAAAAAAACAGCATGTTTTATGAATTTAGATAACTCCTTTAAATTGACAATGGAAGATAACTTCTTTCTTGTTTCTTTAATTGTAATCATTCTCATTTTTGTGCTCTCTCTGGCCCAGACCTCAATGACAACTTCTTCCTGCCACGACTTGTTTCTGTAAAGTTTGTTCCCCAGGCATTAGTCTATTTCTGTTTTGGTCATCCTTCTCAGCTCTTACTTTGACTGATGTCCTGGCTTCTTCTTAAACCTTGTGGCTGTGCAGAAACGCCTCCGTGCTCCCAGGAGTTCGGAATTGAAAAACACTTGTGCAAGCTCCGATGCAGACGGCGGCATTGTACAGTGACATAGGGTGAAGCCGTGAGCTCCTGGGCATGGTGCATGCAATGGATTGCATTCAGTACACCCTTGAGGCAGCAGTGCCAACAGGGCCAGTTTTATACAAAGTGGGGCCCTGGGCAAAAGTTTAAAGTGGGGCCCCAAATGCTAACATATTGCTCCATCACACAGAATCATTTCGGTTGTTTTTCCTTGCGCTGAGTTCAGGCCATAAAACAAGCGATTGACAATACTGAATACCTATTGCATTATTTCTGTGCTGTGTTGTGTATAAATATGTGATTCTTCAGTTTTTGTATTAGTCTTTGCCTGATGAAGAGACCTGAGTAGTCTGGAAAGCTTGCAATTTGTTACCATCTTTTCAGTTAGCCATTAAAAGGTATCAACCACTGAGGACTCAATTCTAAATATTTGACAATACTGAAGTCATTTGACGCTTGTTTCCCGGCCTCTTTACTCCAGCTGAGGAAGAATGATGGGGAAAGAAGAATCACTAGTAGATCAATCTGTCCACATACAGTATCATGTTATCAGCAGTATATTTGCAGTTTTCATCAGGTGATGTGCTGCTGAGAACAATGATTTCTGTTTCGGCATAAACAATGCAATCACTTGATGAATAGGCAGCATTTTGCTCCATTAGTATAAAGCACAGTCCATAGTCTTCCATATAGAATAATGCACTTCATAATACTCCATACAGCATAATGCACAGTCCATAGTCCTCCATATAGTATAATGCACAGTCCATAGTCCTCCATATAGTATAATGCACTCCCCATAGTCCTCCATATAGTATAATACACTCCCCATAGTCCACCATATAGTATGATGGACTCACCATAGTCCTCCATTTAGGATAACGCACTCTACATAGTCCTCAATATAGTATACTGCACTCCCCATAGTCCTCCATATAATATAATTCAGTTCTCCATATGGTATAATGCACTCCCCATAGTCCTCCATAAGGTATAATACACTCCATAAGTATTCAGACCCTTTGCTCAGACACTCATATTTAAGTCACATGCTGTCCATTTCCTTGTGATCCTCCTTGAGATGGTTCTACTCCTTCATTGGAGTCCAGCTGTGTTTAATTAAATGATAGATTGATTTGTAAAGGCACACACCTGTCTATATAAGACCTCACAGATCACAGGCATGTCAGAACAAATGAAGATCATGAGGTCAAAGGAATGCAAGGAACTCAGAGACAAAATGTGGCAAGCAAGATCTGGCCAAGGTTACAAAAGAATTTCTGCAGTACTCAAAAGTTCTAGAGCACAGTGGCTCCATAATCCTTAAATGAAGACATTTGGGACCACCAGAAGTCTTCCTAGATTGCCGTCCAGCCAACTGAGCAATCGTGGAGAAGACCTTGGTGAGAGAGTAAAGAAGCCTCTCCTCCGTGCAAACTATGAAAGCCCGCATAGAGTTTGCTAAAAACACATGAGGACTTCCAGACTATGGAATTAGATTCCCTGGTCTGATGAGACGAAGATAGAACTTTTTGGTGATAATTCAAGCTTTGTGTGAGAAACAGCACTGCTCACACCTGCCCAATACATCCCACAGTGAAACATGGTGGTGGCAATCATGCTTGCGTGTTTTTCAGCTGAGGACAGGCACTGGTTGCAATTGAAGAAACATGAATCGGCCAAGTACAAGATTCTTGGATGAAAACCTATTCCAGAGTGCTAGGACCTCAGACTTGGCCGAAGGTTCACCTTCCAACAAGACAATGACCCAAGCACACAGCTAAAATAACAATGGAGTGGCTCAGAACATCTGTGACCATTCTTGACTAGCCCTGCCAAAGCCCTAACCTAAACCCAATTGAGCATCTCAGAGAGACCTGAAAATGGCTGTTCACAAACGTTCACCATCCACTGACGGAACTGGAGCGGATCTGCAAGAAAATGGCAGAGGATCCCAAATCAGGTGTGAAAAACTTGTTGCATCATTCCAAGAAGACTCATGGCTGTATTAGCTCAAAATGGTGCTTCTAAACTGAGCAAAGGTCTGAATACTTTGACATGTGATATTCAGTTTTTTTTTTTATAAATTTGCAAAGATTTCTACATTTCTGTTTTTTCAGTAAAGTGGGTGCAGAATTTACATTGAGTCCTCAAAATATAATTCACCCCTTAGTCCTCCATGTTATATACACTCCCATAGTCCTCCATATAGTATAATGCATCCAATAATACTTCATATGTATAATACATCCCGTAGTCCTCCATATAGTATAATGCACACCCAAGTCTCCATATAGTATAAGCATCCATAATCTCCATATAGTATAATGTACCAATAGTTTTTATATAGTAAATGCACTCCCCATAGTCCTTCATAGTATAATACATTTCCCATAGTCCTCCTATAGTTAATGGGCTCACCATAGTCTCGATATAGCATAATGCATTCCAATAGTCCCCATATAGTAAATGCACTCACCATAGTCTTCCATATAGTATAATGCATTCCCAATAGTCCTCCATATAGTAAAATTGACTCCATAGTCTCCATAAGTATAATGCACTCCCATAGTCCTCCATATAGTATATACATCCCCATAGTCCACATATAGTATGATGACTCACCATAGTCCCCATTTAGGAAAGCACTCACTAGTCTCAATATAGTATATGCACTCCCCATAGTCCTCCATATAATATAATTAGTTCTCCATAGGTATAATGCACTCCCCATAGTCCTCCATAAGGTATAATACACTCCATAATATTCAGACCCTTTGCTCAGACACTCATATTTAAGTCACATGCTGTCCATTTCCTTGTGATCCTCCTTGAGATGGTTCTACTCCTTCATTGGAGTCCAGCTGTGTTTAATTAAACTGATAGGATTTGATTTGTAAAGGCACACACCTGTCTATATAAGACCTCACAGATCACAGTGCATGTCAGAACAAATGAAGATCATGAGGTCAAAGGAACTGGCCAAGGAACTCAGAGACAAAATTGTGGCAAGGCACAGATCTGGCCAAGGTTACAAAAGAATTTCTGCAGTACTCAAAAGTTCCTAAGAGCACAGTGGCCTCCATATCCTTAAATGGAAGACATTTGGGACCACCAGAAGTCTTCCTAGATCTGGCCGTCCAGCCAAACTGAGCAATCGTGGGAGAAGAGCCTTGGTGAGAGAGGTAAAGAAGCCTCTCCTCCGTGCAAGACATATGAAAGCCCGCATAGAGTTTGCTAAAAACACATGAAGGACTTCCAGACTATGAGAATTAAGATTCCCTGGTCTGATGAGACGAAGATAGAACTTTTTGGTGATAATTCTAAGCTGTATGTGTGGAGAAAACCAGGCACTGCTCATCACCTGCCCAATACAATCCCAACAGTGAAACATGGTGGTGGCAGCATCATGCTATGGCGGTGTTTTTCAGCTGCAGGGACAGGGCGACTGGTTGCAATTGAAGGAAACATGAATGCGGCCAAGTACAGAGATTCTTGGATGAAAACCTATTCCAGAGTGCTATGGACCTCAGACTTGGCCAAGGTTCACCTTCCAACAAGACAATGACCCCAAGCACACAGCTAAAATACAATGGAGTGGCTTCAGAACATCTGTGACCATTCTTGACTAGCCCTGCCAAAGCCCTAACCTAAACCAATTGAGCATCTCAGGAGAGACCTGAAAATGGCTGTTCACAAACGTTCACCATCCAACTGACGGAACTGGAGCGGATCTGCAAGGAAGAATGGCAGAGGATCCCCAAATCCAGGTGTGAAAAACTTGTTGCATCATTCCCAAGAAGACTCGTGGCTGTATTAGCTCAAAATGGTGCTTCTAATACTGAGCAAAGGGTCTGAATACTTATGACCATGTGATATTTCAGTTTTTCTTTTTTAATAAATTTGCAAAGATTTCTACATTTCTGTTTTTTTCAGTAAAGATGGGGTGCAGAATTTACATTGAGTCCTCCATATAATATAATTCACTCCCCTTAGTCCTCCATGTAGTATAATACACTCCCCATAGTCCTCCATATAGTATAATGCATCCAATAATACTTCATATAGTATAATACACTCCCGTAGTCCTCCATATAGTATAATGCACACCCCATAGTCTTCCATATAGTATAACGCACTCCCCATAATCCTCCATATAGTATAATGTACCCAATAGTTTTCTATATAGTATAATGCACTCCCCATAGTCCTTCATATAGTATAATACATTTCCCATAGTCCTCCTATAGTATAATGGGCTCACCATAGTCCTCGATATAGCATAATGCATTCCCAATAGTCCTCCATATAGTAAATGCACTCACCATAGTCTTCCATATAGTATAATGCATTCCCAATAGTCCTCCATATAGTAAAATTGACTCCCATAGTCCTCCATATAGTATAATGCACTCCCATAGTCCTCCATATAGCATAATGCATTCCCATAGTCCCCATATGTAAATGCACTCACCATAGTCTTCCATATAGATAATGCTTTCCCAATAGTCCTCATATAGTAAAATGACTCCCTATTCCCCACATAGTATAATGCCTCCCCAATGTCATATAGTATATACATTCCCATAGTCCTCCATATAGTATAATGGACTTACCTAGTCCTCCATAGTATAATCATTCCAATGTCGTCCTATAGTAAAATGCACTCCCCATAGTCCTCCATATAGTATAATGCACTCCCATATCTCCATAAGTATCAACCCTTTGCTCAACACTCATATTAAGTCACATGCTGTCCATTTCCTTGTGATCCTCCTTGAGATGGTTCTACTCCTTCATTGGAGTCCAGCTGTGTTTAATTAAACTGATAGGATTTGATTTGTAAAGGCACACACCTGTCTATATAAGACCTCACAGATCACAGTGCATGTCAGAACAAATGAAGATCATGAGGTCAAAGGAACTGGCCAAGGAACTCAGAGACAAAATTGTGGCAAGGCACAGATCTGGCCAAGGTTACAAAAGAATTTCTGCAGTACTCAAAAGTTCCTAAGAGCACAGTGGCCTCCATAATCCTTAAATGGAAGACATTTGGGACCACCAGAAGTCTTCCTAGATCTGGCCGTCCAGCCAAACTGAGCAATCGTGGGAGAAGAGCCTTGGTGAGAGAGGTAAAGAAGCCTCTCCTCCGTGCAAGACATATGAAAGCCCGCATAGAGTTTGCTAAAAAACACATGAAGGACTTCCAGACTATGAGAATTAAGATTCCCTGGTCTGATGAGACGAAGATAGAACTTTTTGGTGATAATTCTAAGCTGTATGTGTGGAGAAAACCAGGCACTGCTCATCACCTGCCCAATACAATCCCAACAGTGAAACATGGTGGTGGCAGCATCATGCTATGGCGGTGTTTTTCAGCTGCAGGGACAGGGCGACTGGTTGCAATTGAAGGAAACATGAATGCGGCCAAGTACAGAGATTCTTGGATGAAAACCTATTCCAGAGTGCTATGGACCTCAGACTTGGCCGAAAGGTTCACCTTCCAACAAGACAATGACCCCAAGCACACAGCTAAAATAACAATGGAGTGGCTTCAGAACATCTGTGACCATTCTTGACTAGCCCTGCCAAAGCCCTAACCTAAACCCAATTGAGCATCTCAGGAGAGACCTGAAAATGGCTGTTCACAAACGTTCACCATCCAACCTGACGGAACTGGAGCGGATCTGCAAGGAAGAATGGCAGAGGATCCCCAAATCCAGGTGTGAAAAACTTGTTGCATCATTCCCAAGAAGACTCATGGCTGTATTAGCTCAAAATGGTGCTTCTAATACTGAGCAAAGGGTCTGAATACTTATGACCATGTGATATTTCAGTTTTTCTTTTTAATAAATTTGCAAAGATTTCTACATTTCTGTTTTTTTCAGTAAAGATGGGGTGCAGAATTTACATTGAGTCCTCCATATAATATAATTCACTCCCCTTAGTCCTCCATGTAGTATAATACACTCCCCATAGTCCTCCATATAGTATAATGCATCCAATAATACTTCATATAGTATAATACACTCCCCGTAGTCCTCCATATAGTATAATGCACACCCCATAGTCTTCCATATAGTATAACGCACTCCCCATAATCCTCCATATAGTATAATGTACCCAATAGTTTTCTATATAGTATAATGCACTCCCCATAGTCCTTCATATAGTATAATACATTTCCCATAGTCCTCCATATAGTATAATGGGCTCACCATAGTCCTCGATATAGCATAATGCATTCCCAATAGTCCTCCATATAGTAAAATGCACTCACCATAGTCTTCCATATAGTATAATGCATTCCCAATAGTCCTCCATATAGTAAAATTGACTCCCATAGTCCTCCATATAGTATAATGCACTCCCCATAGTCCTCCATATAGCATAATGCATTCCCAATAGTCCTCCATATCGTAAAATGCACTCACCATAGTCTTCCATATAGTATAATGCTTTCCCAATAGTCCTCCATATAGTAAAATGGACTCCCCATATTCCTCCACATAGTATAATGCACTCCCCATAGTGCTCCATATAGTATAATACATTCCCCATAGTCCTCCATATAGTATAATGGACTTACCATAGTCCTCCATATGGTATAATGCATTCCCAATAGTCGTCCATATAGTAAAATGCACTCCCCATAGTCCTCCATATAGTATAATGCACTCCCCATAGTCCTCCATATAGTATAATACATTCCTCATAGTTCTCCATATAGGATAATACACTCCCTATAGTCCTCCATATAATATAATTCACTCACCATAGTCCTCAATATAACATAATACACTCCTCATAGTCCTCAATATAACATAATACACTCCCCATAGTCCTCAATATACGCTCGCTACTCAAAAAAATAAAGGGAACACTCAAATAACACATCCAAGATCTGAATGAATGAAATATTCTCATTGAATTCTTTGTTCTGTACAAAGTTGAATGTGCTGAAAACAAAATCACACAAAAATCAATGGAAATCAAATTTATTAACCAATGGAGGCCTGGATTTGGAGTCACACACAAATGGAATGGAATGGAATGTCCTTAAAACAAGTCAAAATGATGCTCAGTAGTGTGTGTGGCCTCCACATGCCTGTATGATCGCCCTACAATGCCTGGACATGCTCCTGATGAGGCGGCGGATGGTCTCCTGAGGGATCTCCTCCCAGACGTGTACTAAAGCATCCGCCAACTCCTGTACAGTCTGTGTTGCAACGTGACGTTGGTGGATGGAGCAAGACCTGATATCCCAGATGTGCTCAATAGGATTCAGGTCTGGGGAACGGGCGGGCCAGTCCATAGCTTCAATGCCTTCATCTTGCAGGAACTGCTGACACACTCCAACCACTTGAGGTCTGGCATTGTCTTGCATTAGGAGGAACCCAGGGCCAACGACACCAGCATATGGTCTCACAAGGGTCTGAGGATCTCATCTCGGTACCTAATGGCAGTCAGGTCTACTTCTGGCGAACACATGGAGGGCTGTGCGGCCATCCAAAGAAATGCCACCCCACACCATTACTGACCCACTGCCAAATAGGTCATGCTGAAGGATGTTGCAAGCAGCAGATCGCTCTCTATGGCATCTCCAGACTCTGTCACGTCTGTCACACGTGCTCAGTGTGAACCTGCTTTCATCTGTGAAGAGCACTGGTGCAAGTGGCGAAATTGCCAATCCTGGTGTTCTGTGGCAAATGACAAGCATCCTGCACAGTTTGGGCTGTGAGCACAACCCCCATCTGTGGACGTCGGGCACTCAGACCATCCTCATGGAATCTGTTTCTAACCGTTTTTGCAGAAACATGCACATTTGTGGCCTGCTGGAGGTAATTTTGCAGGGCTCTGGCAGTGCTCCTCCTGTTCCTCCTTGCACAAAGGCGGATGTAGCGGTCCTGCTGCTGGGTTGTTGTCCTCCTATGGCCCCTCTGGACACTACGCTGACAGACACAGCAAACCTTCCTTCCACAGCTCGCATTGATGTGCCATCCTGGATGAACTGCACTACCTGAGCCTTCTTGTGTGGGTTGTAGAGTCCGTCTCATGCTACCACGAGTGTGAAAGCACAACCAACATTCAAAAGTGACTAAAACATCAGCCAGAAAGCATTGGTACTGAGATGTGGTCTGTGGTCCCCACCTGCAGAACCACTCCTTTATTGAGTGTTTCTTGATAATTGCCAATAATTTCCATCTGTTGTCTATTCCATTTGCACAACAGCATGTGAAATTGATTGTCAATCAGTGTTGCTTCTTAAGTGGACAGTTTGATTTCACAGAAGTTTGATTTACTTGGAGTTATATTCTGTTGTTTAAGTGTTCCCTTTATTTTTTTGAGCAGTGTAGTATAATGCCCTCCCAATAATCCTCCATATATCATAATGTACCCAATAGTTTTCCATATAGTATAATGCACTCCCCTAGTGTTCCATATAGTATAAAACATGACTCATAATCCTCAATATAGTATAACATGCCCAATAGTTTTCCATATAGTATAATGCACTCTCCATAGTCCTCCATATAGTATAATGCACTCCCCATAGTCCTCAATATAGTATAATGCACACAATAGTTTTCCATATAGTATAATGCATTCCCCATTGTCCTCCATATAGTATAACACACTTCTTATAATCCTCAATATAGTATAATGCATCCATAGTCCTCCATATTGTATAATGCATTCCCCATAGTCCTCCATACAGTAGAATGCACTCCCCATAGTTTTCCATACAGTATAATGCACTCTCCATAGTCCTCCATAAATTATAATGCACTCCCCATAGTCCTCCATAAAGTGATACAATATATTACACAGAGTATAATGCAGCCCCCATAGAGTACACAGATGTATAATGCAGCCCCATAGAGTATAATGCAGCCCCCATAAGGTATAATACAGCCTCCATAGCGTATAAAGCAGCCCCCATAGCATATAATGCAGCCCCATAGGGTATAATGCAGCCCCATAGAGTATAATGCAGCCCCCTATAGAGTATAATGCAGCCCCATAAAGTACATATAGAATAATACAGCCCCATATTTCTCCAGTAATATGGCCAACACGTACTTACTGATTTAAAAAATAAATCAATACATATTCACCTCTCCCCGTTCCTCTGCTGCTCCAGTCTCTGCAGCGCGTCTATTCTGCAGCTCCACTGCTCGGCACAGTGTGGCGCACAATGAAGTTATGTCAATGCTCCGGCTTTGTCAGACCCAGAGGGGAATGATCATAAGATGGGAGAAGGAGCATCACCTGACACTCTCTCCTCCATCATTGATTTCAACTGTATTGGCATCCATGATGCTGATACAGTTGAATGTGCGATAAGGACGAGGGGCGCCCCTGGTGCTGTCACCATGCCGCCCTGACTTATGGTCCCAATAGTGGCCATTGGCTGGGGCCCCTGTGAAAATGTTTAGTTTGCCTGCTGCTAACGCTAGCCCTGATTGTCAACCAAGTAGCTGGAGGGGAGGTTGGATTATTATGTCATGACTCTTCTTGTGCCGGTGGAACATGAAGCCCCAATTAACATTCAAGACTGGAAATGTTTCAATGTAATATTCAACCAAAATGAAAAATCATGAGCTACATTTGAATATCCCACGTCTTCTTAAAGGAGAATCCTCACTGGTGCATGAAAATTATTGGATAAAGGCCAATGGCTAAGATTTTTGGAAGCCTAATTTTCCCAGAAATGGTCACCCAGATGTTCCCAAAACCACTAACTGGAGACAGGATCCTTGGGGTGACCACACTGCACACATTGCACAGTTCTCACCTTGATGTGGTAGATAAAAAAAAAGTTGCAACCAAGCTCTGTACTGGAGGGGCCCCAGAGGCTTTATGGCGCCTGGTAAGTGGGGGCCCATTTATCGGTTCCTGGACTTGACCTCGGATTGCCTGACCACCCTTTACTTACAGTAAGTAGTATACATATTTACTGCCATGACTCGCGTCACATAGTCTATTGTGGTTGTGATGTGTGTTTAGGATCATTACCAATTTGTAGAAGGCATCTTCTTCCTCTTTTCAGCTTCAGCTTTATTACAGATGGTGTTATGTTTTCATCAAGAATTTGTTGAAATTTCAATCTGGGGGTTAAGGTTTCTCCTTGTGGAGAGTGACATACCAGCTCTGGCGTGTCGAGGTGAATCCATTCTTCCCTCTGCCCGAGAAATGTTCCCTGTGCCATTGGCTGCAGCACAACTGCAAAGCATGATTAATCCTCCCCCATGCTTAATGGTTGGAGAGTAGGGTTGAGCATTCCGATACCGAAACCCGGTTCCGATACCTGAAATCCAATGTAAGTCTATGGGAACAAAATATCGGAATATTTTTAATTCCGATATTTTGCTCCCATAGACTAACATTGGATTTCAGGTATCGGAACCGGGTTTCGGTATCGGAATGCTCAACCCTATTGGAGAGATGTTCTTTTCCTGAAATCCTGGGACCTTTTTTCTCCACACATACCTTTGATCATTGTGGCTACAGAGTTCTATTTTATCCTCATCGGTCCACAACACTTGTTTCCAAAATGCATCAGGCTTGTTTAGATGTTCTTTTGCATACTTCTGACGCTGAATTTTATGGTGAGGACACAGGAGAGGTTTTCTTCTGATGACTTCCATGAAGGCCATATTTGTGCAGGTGTCTCTGAACAGTAGAGCACTGTACCACAACTCCAGAGTCTGCTAAGTCTTTCTGAAGGTTTTTTGTAGTCAAGTGGGGTTTCTGATTTGCCTCTCTAGCAATTCTAGCTCTCACTGAAATTTTGCTTGGCCTTCCAGAACTTATCTTGACCTTGACTTTTCCAGGTAACAGCCATTTCTTAATTACATTTCTAACAGAGGAAAGGGCCACTTGAAAATGCCTTGCTATCTTCTTATAGCCTTCTCTTGCTTTGTGGGCCTGCACCATTTTCATTTTCAGACTCCCAGGCAGCTGCTTAGAAGAACCCATGGCTGCTGTTTTTGGCACAAGGTTAGAGGAGGCTGTTTTTTTTTATATAGAAGGGAGATTTGCATCACCTGGCCTTTCCTAAAGATGATGGTGAACAAGCCATAACCTCAACAGAATAATTAAGGTCTGATACCTTGGTCTAAGTTATCTGAGCACAAAAATCTCCAAAGGTGCCCAAACTTTTGCATTGGCCCATTTTCCTTTTTGAAATTTTTAAAATGAAAAAAATTACAATATATAATTTTTTACCTAAAATACAAAGGAAATGTGTCATCTGTAACTTTAGCCCTCTTGGAGATTATTTCATCCCCAACTTGCTTAACTATTCACAATATCAGTAATTTTGACTAAGAGTGCCGAAACTTTTAGATGCCGCTATTCAAGGCAACTTTGGCCAAAGATTGGTAGGTGTCACTTCTACATTATAGTGCCACACAAGTGAATAGGATCGCACTGTGACTCTGAGGGTACAAGCGAGTCACAAAAAAATCTACCACTGTCTGAATTTGTAAGCTTTGCTTGTCCCGGTCGTGGGACCCTCGGAGTCTAGTTGTGACCTTATTATCTTGCATTGCTCTATGATGTTGCAGTGGCACCAATCAATTTTTTTCCTTGCGGTTGCTTGGCCAAAGTCGCTGCCGTGTATCCCCAGCCTTAGGCTATGTGCAGACGGTGCAGATTCTGCTGAGGAATTTTCCGCACAGATTTTGGTAAATCCGCAGGTAAAACGACCTGGGTTTTACCTGCGGATTTACTGTGAATTTGATGCAGATTTTACGCGTTTTTTGTGCGGATTTCCCCTGCGTTTTCAGACCTGCGAATTTCTATTTAGAGCAGGTCTGACAACGCTGCGGAACTGCACAAAAGAAGTGACATGCTGCGGATTTAAATCAGCACCAAATCCGCGCGGAAAAATCCGCAGCATGTGCACTGCGTTTTTTTTTTACATTGAATCTAATGCCACTATACATCACTTGCAGTTCTTCTGTGGATCCGCAACGGAAAATCCGCTGCTTATACGCAGCAGAATCCGCAACGTGTGCACAGACCCTTAGTGTCAGTCCATTACTTTTTCTAGGAGACAGATTGGAATATTTTGCTGGTTGAAATGATTTTCTTAAAACAGCAAAGTGAACTTATTCATGTTACTAATCAGACGCATTCACAACTAAAGGAACATTGCTTAAAGGCAAATAGACAATGGAAAATCAGCAGCAGATACTAAGGAAAGTGGAAAAGTGAAGGAGAGAAATTATCAGTTAAATCCACGTTAGTCCAAAATAAAAAGACAAAACTTTCACCATATACACCATGTTCCAAATTATTATGGAAATGATATTTTTCTCTGATTTTCCTAAGTGGTCGGTGCAAATGACATTCAGTCTAATAAAAGTCATCACTCGTTACAGTATACATCGGATTTTATTGAAGAAACCTCCCAATGATAATAGTATAATCTCCAAAATGAATAAAAACTCAAAATGCACTGTTCCAAATTATTAGGCACAGTAGAATTTCTAACATTTGATATGTTTTAAAGAACAGAAAATGCTCATTTGTGGAATTTGCAGCATTAGGAGGTCACATTCACTGAACAAAAAACTATTTAACTCCAAAACATCCTAATGGCCAAGTTACATGTTAACATAGGAACCCTTCTTTGATATCACCTTCACAATTCTTGCATCCATTGAACTTGTGAGTTTTTGGAGAGTTTCTGCCTGTATTTCTTTGCATGAAGTCAGAATAGCCTCCCAGAGCTGCTGTTTTGATGTGAACTGCCTCCCACCCTCATAGATATTTTGCTTGATGATACTCCAAAGGTTCTCTATAGGGTTGAGGTCAGGGGAAGAGGGTGGCCACACCATGAGTTTATCTCCTTTTATGCCCATATCAGCCAATGACTCAGAGGTATTCTTTGCAGCATGAGATGGTGCATTGTCATGCATGAAGATGATTTTGCTCCTGAAGACACGTTTCTGCTTTTTATACCATGGAAGAAAGTTGTCAGTCAGAAACCTATATACTTTGCAGAGGTCATTTTCACACCTTCAGGAACCTTAACCCCCCCTTCACCCCAAGGGTGGTTTGCATGTTAATGACCGGGCCAATTTTTACAATTCTGACCACTGTCTCTTTATGAGGTTATAACTCTGGAACGCTTCAACGGATCTGGCAATTCTGAGACTGTTTTCTCGTGACATATTGTACTGTACGTTAGTGGTAAAATTTCTTCGATATACCTTGCGTTTATTTTTGAAAAAAATGCAAATATGGCGAAAATTTTGAAAATTTTGCAATTTTCAAACTTTGAATTTTTATTCCCTTAAAACAGAGAAATATGTCACACAAAATAGTTAAGAAATAACATTTCCCACATGTCTACTTTACATCAGCACAATTTTGGAATCAAAATTTTTTTTTCTTAGGAAATTATAAGGGTTAAAATTTGACCAGCGATTTCTCATTTTTACAACAAAATTTACAAAGCCATTTTTTTAGGGACCACCTCATATTTGAAGTCACTTTGAGGGGTCTATATGGCAGAAAATACCCAAAAGTGACACCATTATAAAAACTGCACCCCTCAAGGTACTCAAAACCACATTCAAAAAGTTTATTAACCCTTCAGGTGCTTCACAGGAGCTGAAGCAACGTGGAAGGAAAAAATGAATATTTAACTTTTTAGCCACAAAAATGATCTTTTACAAACTTTTTTTTTATTTTCACAAGGGTAAAAGAAGAAAATGGACACATAAAGTTGTTGTGCAATTCTCCTGAGTACGCCAATACCCCATAAGTGGGGGAAAACCACTGTATGTGTGCACAGCAGAGCTCATAAGGGAAGGAGCGCCGTTTGACTTTTTCAAACTAAAATTGGCTGGAATTGAGATTGGACGCCATGTCGCGTTTGGAGAGCCCTGATGGCCTAAACAGTGGAAACCCCCCACAAGTGACACCATTTTGGAAACTAGACCCCCTAAGGAACTTATCTAGATCTGTTGTGAGCACTTTGAATCCCCAAGTGTTTCACAAAAGTTTATAATGCCTGGGTGTGAAAAAAAAAAGAAACAATTTTCCACAAAAATGATTTTTTAGTACCAAATTTTTGATTTTTCCCAAGGAAATTGGACCCCAAAAGTTGTTGGCCAATTTGTCCTGAGTACGCTGATACCCAATATGTGGGGGGGGGAAACTGTTTGGGTGCACGGCAGGGCTTGGAAAGGAAGTAGTAACGTTTTGGAATGCAGACGTTGATGGGGGTCATGTTCCGTTTGCAGTGCCCCAGATGAGCCTAAACAGTAGAAACCCCCCACAAGTGACCACATTTTGGAAATTAGACCCCCTAAGGAACTTATCTATAGCTTTGGTGAGCACTTTGAACCCCCAAGTGCTTCACACAAGTTTATAATGCCCGGGCATGAAAATAAAAAATCCTATTTTTTCCCACAAAAATTATTTTTAGTCACTAATTTTTATTTTCCCAAGGTAACAGAGAAATTGGACCACAAAAGTTGTTGTCCAATTTGTCCTGAGTACGCTGATACCCAATATGTGGGGGGGGAGAACTGTTTGGGCGCACGGCAGGGCTTGGAAAGGAAGTAGTAACGTTTTGGAATGCAGACGTTGATGGGGTCATGTTCCGTTTGCAGTGCCCCAGATGAGCCTAAACAGTAGAAACCCCCCACAAGTGACCACATTTTGGAAATTAGACCCCCTAAGGAACTTATCTATAGCTTTGGTGAGCACTTTGAACCCCCAAGTGCTTCACACAAGTTTATAATGCCCGGGCATGAAAATAAAAAATCCATTTTTTTCCCACAAAAATTATTTTTAGTCACTAATTTTTTATTTTCCCAAGGGTAACAGGAGAAATTGGACCACAAAAGTTGTTGTCCAATTTGTCCTGAGTACGCTGATACCCAATATGTGGGGGGGAACCACTGTTTGGGCGCACGGCAGAGCTCGGAATGGAAGGAGCACCATTTGGCTTTTTCCAACCAAAATTGGCGGGAATTGAGATTGGACGCCATGTTGCATTTGGAGAGCCACTGATGTGCCTAAACAGTGGAAACCCCCCACAAGTGACCCCATTTTGGAAACTAGACCCCTATGGAACTTATCTAGATCTTTGGTGAGCAATTTGAACCCCAAGTGCTTCACACAAGTTTATAACGTAGAGCCGTAAAATTAAAAAATCATATTTTTTCCACAAAATTGATCTTTTCACCCCAATTTTTATTTTCCCAAGGGTAACAAGACTCCAAAAGTTATTGTGCAATTTGTCCTGAGTACGCTGATACCCCATATGTGGGGGTAAACCACTGGGTGCATGGCAGAGTTTGGAAGGGAAGGAGTGCCGTTTGACTTTTTCAACGCAGAATTGGCTGGATGCCATGTCGTGTTTGGAGAGCTCCTGATCTGCCTAAACAGTGGAAACCCCCCACAAATGACACCATTTTGGAAACTAGACCCCTCAAGGAACTTATCTAGATGTGTGGTGAGCACTTTGAACCCCCAAGTGCTTCACAGAAGTTTATAACGTACAGCCGTAAAATAAAATTATTATTTTTTTTTTTTACAAAAATGATTTTTTCGTCCCCAATATTTTATTTTCACAAGGGTAACAGGAGAAATTGGACCCCAAAAGTGATTGTCCAATTTGTCCTGAGTATGCTGATACCCAATATGTGGGAGAAAACTACTGTATGGGTACACGTTGGGGCTCGGAAGGGAAGTAGTGACGTTTTGGATTGTAGACTTTGATGGAATGGTCTGGGGGCGTCATGTCGCATTGGGAGAGCCCCTGATGCGCCTAAACAGTGGAAACCCCCCACAAGTGACCCCATTTTGGAAAATAGACCCCACAAGGAACTTATCTAGATGTGTGGTGAGCGCTATTAAGCCCCAAGTGCTTCACAGAAGTTTATAACGTACAGCCGTAAAAACAAAAAATTTTTTTTTTTTACAAAAATTATTTTTTTCGCCCCCAATATTTTATTTTCACAAGGGTAACAGGAGAAATTGGACCCCAAAAGTTGTTGTCCAATTTTTCCTGAGTACGCTGATACCCAATATGTGAGAGAAAACTACTGTATGGGTACACGTTGGGGCTCGAAAAGAAGTAGTGACGTTTTGGATTGCAGACTTTGATGGAATGCTCTGGGGGCGTCATGTCGCATTTGGAGAGCCCCTGATGCACCTAAACAGTGGAAACCCCCCACAAGTGACCCCATTTTGGAAAATAGACCCCACAAGGAACTTATCTAGATGTGTGGTGAGCACTTTGAACCCTAAGTGCTTCACAGAAGTTTATAACGAACAGCCGTAAAAATAAAAAATATATTTTTTTTTACAAAAATTATTTTTTTCGCCCCAATATTTTATTTTCACAAGGGTAACAGGAGAAATTGGACCCAAAAAGTTGTTGTCCAATTTGTCCTGAGTACGCTGATACCCAATATGTGGGAGAAAACTACTGTATGGGAACACGTTGGGGCTCGGAAGGGAAGTAGTGACGTTTTGGATTGTAGACTTTGATGGAATGGTGTGGGGGCGTCATTTCGCATTTGGAGAGCCCCTGATGCGCCTAAACAGTGGAAACCCCCACAAGTGACCCCATTTTGGAAAATAGACCCCACAAGGAACACATCTAGATGTGTGGTGAGCGCTATGAAGCCCCAAGTGCTTCACACAAGTTTATAACGTACAGCCGTAAAAACAAAAAAAATCATTTTTTTTTTTAAAAAATGATATTTTTGCCCCCAGTTTTTTATCTTCCCAAGGGTAACAGAAGAAATAGGACAAATTGCACAATAACTCTTAGGGTCCAGAGTACGCTGATACCCCATGTGGGAGTAAACTACTGTTTGGGCGCATAGCAGAGCTCAGAAGGGAAGGAGCACCGTTTGACTTTTTCAACGCAGAATTGGCTGGAATTGAGATCAGACGTCATGTCACATTTGGAGAGCCCCTGATGTGCATAAACAGCGGAAACCCCCCAATTCTAACTCCAACCCTAACCTCTACACACCCCTAACCCTAGTCCCAACCCTAACCACAAACGTAACCCTAACACACCCCTATCCCTAATCCCAACCATAACCCTAATACTAACTTTAGCGCCAACCCTAACCCTAACTTTTGCCGCAACCCTAACCTTAACCATAACCCTAATGGGAAAATGGAAATAAATACATTTTTGTAATTTTATTATTTTTCCCTAACTAAGGGGGTGATAAAGGGGGTTTGATTTACTATTTATAGCGGGTTTTTATGATTGGCAGCTGTCACGCTAAAAGACGCTTTTTATTGCAAAAAATAGTTTTTGCATCACCACATTTTGAGAGCTATAATTTTTGCATATTTTGGCCCACAGAGTCATGTGGGTCTTATTTTTTGCGGTACGAGTTGACGTTTTTATTGGTACCATTTTTGAGCACGTGACATTTTTTGATCGCTTTTTATTTCGATTTTTGGAGGTTAGAATGAACAAAAATCAGCAATTCATGAATTTCTTTTGGGGGAGGCATTTATACCGTTCCGCGTGTGGTAAAATTAATAAAGCAGTTTTATTCTTCGGGTCAGTACGATTACGGCGATACCTCATTTATATCGTTTTTTTATGTTTTGGCGCTTTTATAGAATAAAAACAATTTTATAGAAAAAATAATTATTTTTGCATCGCTTTATTCTGCGAGCTATAACTTTTTTATTTTTTCGCTCATGATGCTGTCTGATGGCTCGTTTTTTGCGGGACAAGATGACGTTTTCAGCGGTGCTATGTTTATTTATATCCGTCTTTTTGATCGCATGTTATTCCACTTTTTGTTCAGCGGTATGATGATAAAGCACTGATTTTTTGCTTTGTTTTTATTTTTATTTTTTAAGGGGTTCACTAAAGGGGTTAACTAGTGGGACAGTTTTATAGGGGGGGTCGTTACGGACGCGGCGATACCAAATATGTGTACTTTTATTGTTTTATTTTTTTTTTACAGGAAAAAAATGAATTTATTGGGGAATATATATTTTTTTTTTTTTACTTATTTTGGAATTTTTTTTTTACACGTTTATTTTTATTTTTTTTACTTTTTTACATTGTCCCAGGGTGGGACATCACTGTAAAATGTGAGATCGCTGGTCTCACAGTGTGCACAGCACTCTGTGAGACCAGCGATCTCACAGGCAGCGCTGCAGCTTCTCAGTGCCTGCTCTCAGCAGGCACTGAGGAAGCCGCCTCCCTCCAGGACCCCGGCGCCATCTTGGATCCGGGTCCTGGGAGGGAGGAAGCCCTCAGAATAGCGCGATCACATTGCGCTGTTCTGAGGGCCTCAGGGGGCGCGCAGGGAGCGCTCTCCCTGCGCGATGCCCCCCTGTGCCCCCAGTACACCGCGATCATGTTTGATCGCGGTGTGCAAGGGGTTAATGTGCCGGGAGCGGTCCGTGACCGCTCCTGGCACACAGTCCCGGGTGTCAGCTGTGATAATCAGCTGACACCCGGCGGCGATCAGCTGCGCTCCCCCCAGGAGCGCAGCTGATCGCTATGACGTACTATCCCGTCCATGGTCAGATTGTCACGGGTTTATGGACGGATAGTACGTCTAATGTCAGAGAGGGGTTAAAGGGCCCTACCAGCTGTTTCCCCATGATTCCGACCCAAAACATGACTCCTCCACCTCCTTGCTGATGTCGCAGCCTTGTTGGGACATAGTGGCCATCCACCAACCATCCACTACTCCATCCATCTGGACCATCCAGGGTTGCTTGACACTTGTCAGTAAACAAGACTGTTTGAAAATTAGTCTTCATGTATGTCTGGGCCCACTGCAACCGTTTCTGCTTGTGAGCACTGTTTAGGGGTGGCCGAATAGTAGGTTTATGCACCACAACAAGCCTTTGAAGGAACCTACACCTTGAGGTTCGAGGGACTCCAGAGGCACCAGCAGCTTCAAATATCTGTTTGCTGGTTTGTAATGGCTTTTTAGCAGCTGCTTTCTTAAAGGGAATCTGTCACCCCATTTTTGCCCTGTAAGCTGCGGCCACCGCCATCAGGGGCTTATCTACAGCATTCCAGAATGCTGTAGATAAGCCCCTGATGGCAGTGGCCGCAGCTTATAGGGCAAAAATGGGGTGACAGATTCCCTTTAATCCGATGAACTTGCCTGGCAGAAACCTTCCTCATTCTGCCTTTATCAGCACGAACACATCTGTGCTCAGAATCAGCCACAAATCTCTTAACAGTACGATGATCACGCTTAAGTTTTCGGAAATATCTAATGTTTTCATTCCTTGACCAAGGCATTGCACTATTTGATGCTTTTCAGCAGCAGAGAGATCCTTTTTCTTTCCCATTTTACTTGAAAACTCTGGCCTGCTTAACAGTGTGGAACATCCAGTTTTCCTTTTATTGGGCTCACACGGCAAATTAATTATCACAGGTATCTGAGATTGATTTCAGTTATCCAAAGAACCCTGAGACACAATACCATCAATGGGTTTCATTTACAAAAAAAAAAAAAACCTCTCTTACACTTAAAACCAATTTGCATAATTATTTGGAACATGGTGTACAGGTAAAAGGTATTAAAGAGCAAAGAGCAGATAAAGAAACATAATCATGGAGTAATCTGAAGCATTTACAGGAATTTTCTTCCCTTCCTATCTCTCATCTCACTGAAGGACATTGTCATTTCTAAACATAGAGAGGTTTAACCCCTTAATCCCATAAGATGTACTATTCCGTCCATGTGACCTGGTACTTAATTCCCAGGGACGGAATAGTACTTCACAGGCGATCAGCTGTGCTCCCGGGGGGAGCGCAGCTGATCGCCGCCGGGTGTCAGCTGATTATCACAGCTGACACCCAGCCCTATGTGCCAGGATCGGTCACGGACCACTCCCAGCACATTAACCCCTGGCACACCGCGATCAAACATGATCGCGGTGTACCGGGGACACAGGGAAGCATCGCGCAGGGAGTGGGCTCCCTGCGCGCTCCCCTGAGACCCTCAGAACAGCGCAATATGTTGCGCTGTTCCGAGGGACTCTCCTCACTGCAGGACCCCGGATCCAAGATGGCCGCTGGGTCCTGCAGGGAGGCGGCTTCCTCAGTGCCTGCTGAGAGCAGGCGCTGAGGAAGCCTGCAGCAGTGCCTGTGCAATCGCTGGTGTGACAGATGCTGTGCTCACTATCACACCAGCGATCTGACCCTACACAGTGATGTCCCACCCTGGGACAAAGTAAAAATGTAAAAAAAAAAATAATAAACATTTGTAAAAAAAAATCCTAAATAATGAAAAAAAAATCCCCAATAAATTCATTTCTTTAATGTAAAAAAAACCCAACAATAAAAGTACATATGTTTAGTATCGTCATGTCCGTAACAACCCGTACTATAAAACTGTCCCATTAGTTAACCCATTTAGTGAACCCCTTAAAAAAAAACAAGGCTAAAAAACAGTGATTTATCATCATAACGCCGAACAAAAAGGGAAATAACACGCAATCAAAAAGATGTATATAAAAAACATGGTACCGCTGAAAACGTCATCTTGTCCCGCAAAAAAAAGCCACCATACAGCATCATCAGTAAAACAATAAAAAAGTTATAGCTCGCAGAATAAAGCGATGCAAAAATAATTATTCTTTATATATAATCGTTTTTATTGTATAAAAGCGCCAAACCATAAAAAAATGATATAAATGAGTTTATCGCCGTAATCATACTGACCCGAAGAATAAAACTGCTTTATCAATTTTACCACACGCGGAACGGTATAAACGCCTCCCCAAAAGAAATTCATGAATTGCTGTTTTTTGTTCATTCTGCCTCCCAAAAATCGTAATAAAAAGTGACCAAAAAATGTCATGTGCCCAAAAATGGTACCAATAAAAACGTCACCTCGTCCCGCAAAAAATAAGACCTCACATGACTCTGTGAGCCAAAATATAGAAAAATTATAGCTCACAAAATGTGATGCTGCAAAAACTACTTTTTGCAATAAAAAGCGTCTTTTACCGTGTAATAGCTGCCAAACATAAAACCCACTATAAATAGTAAATCAAACCCCCCTTTATCACCCCCTTAGTTAGGGAAAAATAATAAAATTAAAAAATGAATTTATTTCCATTTTCCCGTTAGGGTTAGGGTTGGGGCTAAAGTAAGGGTTAGAGTTGGGGCTAAAGTTAGGGTTGGGACTAGGCTTACGGGGATGTTAGCAGCCCATCCATTCTTTCATCTGCCCCCCCTACCAGCAGCCCATCCATTCTTGCATCTGCCCCTCCCTACAAGCAGCCCATCCATTCTAGCATCTACACCCCCTACCAGCAGCCCATCCATTCTAGCATCTGTCTCCGCTACCAGCAGCCCATCCATTCTAGTATCTGCCCCCTCACCAGCAGCCCATCCATTCTAGCATCTGCCCCCCTACCAGAAGCCCATCCATTCTAGCATCTGCCCCACTACCAGCAGCCAATCCATTCTAGCATCTGCCCCCCTACCAACAGCCCATCCATTCTAGCATCCTCCCCCATACCAGCAGCCCATCTATTCCAGCATCTGACCCCTACCAGTAGCCCATCAATTCTAGCATCTGCCCACCCCTACAGGCAGCCCATCCATTCTAGCGTCTGCCCCCCCCTACCAGCAGCCCTTCCATTCTAGCGTCTGCCCCCCTACCAGAAGCCCATGCATTCTAGCATCTGCCCTCCCTAACAGCAGCCCATCCATTCTTGCATCTGCCCCCCTACCAGCAACCCATACATTCTAGCATCTGCCCTCCCTAACAGCAGCCCATCGATTCTTGCGTCTGCCCCCCCGCCAGCAGCCCATCGATTCTTGCAACTGCCTCTCCTACCAGCAGCCCATCCATTCTTGCATCTGCCCCCCTACCAGCAGCCCATCCATTCTATTATCTGCCCCCCTACCAGCAGCCCATCCATTCTATCATCTGCCCCCCTACCAGCAGCCCATCCAGTCTAGCATCTTGCCCCCCCTACAAGCAGCCCATCCATTCTAGCATCTGCCCCACTACCAGGAGCCCATCCAGTCTAGCATCTGCCCCCCCCTACTAGCAGCACATCCATTGTAGCATCTGCCCTCCTACCAGCAGACCATGCATTCTAGCATCTGGCCCCCTACCAGCAGCCCAGCCAGTCTAGCATCTGGCCCCCCCCTACCAGAAGCACATCCATTCTAGCATCTGGCCCCTTTACCAGCATGGATGGGCACCTGGTAGGGAGGCAGATGCTAGAATTGAATGGCTGCTGATATGGGGCTGATGCTACAATGGATGGGCTCCTGGTAGGATGGCAGATGATAGAATGGATGGGCTGCAGGTAGTGCGCAGATGCTAGAATGGATGGGCTGCGTTTTGGGGGTAAATGCTAGAATGGATAGACTACTGGTAGGGGGCAAATGGTAGAATGGATGGGCTGCTGGTAGGGCGCAGATGCTAGAATGGATGGGCTGCTGGTAGGGCGAAGATGCTAGAATGGATGGCCCCGTAAGAGCAGCCCATCCATTCTAGCATCTGCCCCCCCCTACAGCAGCCCATCCATTCTAGCATCTGCCCCCCCTACCAGCAGCCCATCCATTCTAGCATCGCCACCCCTAACAGCAGCCCATATATTCTTAGCATCTGCCCCCCCCTACCAGCAGCACATCCATCTATGCTTCTGCCCACCACATAAGTAGCAGCCCCTTCAATTCTAGCATCCTAACCCCCCCTACCAGCCATGCTACATCATATCAATGCATCTGCCCCCCCTACCAGCAGCCCATCCATTCTAGCATCTGTCCCCCTAACAGCAGCCCATCCATTCTAGCATCTGCCCCCCTACTAGCAGCCCATCCAGTCTAGCGTCTGCCCCCCCTACCAGCAGCCCATCCATTCTAGCGTCTGCCCCCCTACCAGCAGCCCATCCATTCTAGCTTCTGGCCCCCTACCAGCAGCCCATCCATTCTAGCGTCTGCCCCACTACCAGCAGCCAATCCATTCTAGCGTCTGCCCCCTACCAGCAGCCCATCCATTCTAGGGGGCAGATGCTAGACTGGATGGGCTGCTGGTAGGGGGCAGATGCTAGAATGGATGGGCTGCTGGTAGGGGGCAGATGCTAGACTGGATCGGCTGCTGGTAGGGGCAGATGCTAGACTGGATGGGCTGCTGGTAGGGGGGGCAAGATGCTAGACTGGATTGGGTGCTGGTAGAGGGGCCAGATGCTAGACTGGATGGGCTGCTGGTAGGGGTGCCAGATGCTAGACTGGATGGCCTGCTGGTAGGGGGGCCAGATGCTAGACTGGATGGCCTGCTGGTTGGGGGGCCAGATGCTAGACTGGATGGGCTGCTGGTAGGGGGCCAGATGCTAGACTGGATGCATACCTCCCAACCGTCCCGGATTGACCGGGACAGTCCGATTCTGACCCCCTCCTCCCGCTGTCCCGGCGGGACACTATGTGTCCCACAGTGAGCTGAGCCACCATGCCCCCCATACACCCTATAGTTGCCTTCCAGCGCTGCACTTTAGCTTCTCACAGCAGAGCAATGACCTGCTGAGCTTTCCTCCTCTGTGAGCACACAGGACCTGTGATGAGGTCACAGGAGGGGAGGAGTTGGTGTCACATGGCCAGGCTCCTCCGTGTGCAAGTCTGCTGTGCTGGTTGTCATGGGTGCTGGCTGAGGGCAGTGGCGTACCGTCAATAGTAGCAGACCACGCAGCTGCTATGGGGCCCGGACAGATGAGGGGGCCCGCAACGGCCACTGCGGTTTGGCAGCTGTGCTGGGCTGACACAGTACTCCTTTAATTAAATGTAAGCGACGGCCGCCGGCCACCGTATACCCCCTTGAAGCTCCCCTTTCCTTGTTTCCTTGTCAGCAGTTGGCTGAAGTCTCTGGCTGGATTTGCATAACAACGACAGCCTCCTGGCAGCCAGAGAGCAGCACACGTGTATTGCAGGAAGCAGAAAGCAGAAAACATTCATGAGCCTCTCTCACTCAGGGAGAGGGACACACACACATGACAGTGAGCCCGGCTGGCTGGGGTACGGGGTGGATTTTTTTTTTGTTAAATGTGTCCCCTCACTGTGCTGGCAGTGCATGCCTGGAGTTAAGAGCACTTGTTGATTTTTTTTTTTTTTTTTTTGGGTGGAGGGGGCCCATTCAGACTTTTGCTATGGGGCCCCATGATTTCTATGTACGCCCCTGGCTGAGGGTAAGTTTATGTGAGGGGTCAGGAGGGATTTACAGTGTGGATGTAGCAGAGTTGTGTGTGTACGAGGTGTATGGAGCAGAGCCGTGTGTGTACTAGGTGTACGGAGCAGAACCACATGTGTGCGTGGTGTATGGAGCGGAGCTGTGTGTGTACGAGGTGGCTGTAGCAGTACAGTGTGTGCACGGAGCTGAGCCGCTCATCTCCGTACACACAGGGCTCTGTGCTTGAGCCGTGTGTGTACGGAGCAGAACCGTGTGTGTACGGGGTGTAGAGAAGTGGAGCCGCGTGTGTACGAGGTGTATGGAGCGGAACCGCGTGTGTACTAGGTGTACGGAGCGGAACCGCATGTGTGCGAGGTGTATGGAGCGGAGCTGTGTGTGTACGAGGTGGCTGTAGCAGTACAGTGTGTGCACGGAGCTGAGCCGCTCATCTCCGTGCACACAGGGCTCCGTGCTTGAGCCGTGTGTGTACGGAGCAGATCCGTGTGTGTACGGGGTGTAGAGAAGTGGAGCCGCGTGTGTATGAAGCGGAACCGCGTGTGTACGAGGTGTACGGAGCGGAACCGCATGTGTGCGAGGTGTATGGAGCGGAGCTGTGTGTGTACGAGGTGGTTGTAGCAGTGCTGTGTGTGTACGGGGCGTCCAAAACGGAGCCTTGTGTGTACGAAGTGTACGGAGCTGAGCCGCTCATCTCCATACACACAGGGCTCCGTGCTTGAGCCGTGTGTGTACGGAGCGGAGCAGAGCCGTGTGTGTATGGAGCGGAGCAGAGCCGTGTGTGTACGGAGCGGAGCAGAGCCGTGTGTGTACGGGGTGTAGAGAAGTGGAGCCGCGTGTGTATGGAGCGTTACCGCGTGTGTACGAGGTGTACGGAGCGGAAACGCATGTGTACGAGGTGTATGGAGCGGAACTGCATGTGTACGAGGTGTATGGTGCAAAGCCACATGTGTACAAGGTTTACGGAGCGTGGCTGCGTATGTACGAGGTTTACGGAGTGAAGCCGTGTGTGTACTGAGTGGAGCCATGTGTGCGCAAGGTGTACGGAGTGGAGCCGTGTACGGAGCGGAGCCGTGTGTGCGCGAGGTGTACAGATGGGAACCGTGTGTGTATGAGGTGTGCGGAGCCGTGCATGTACAAGGTGTTTGGTGGGGAGCATTCATACCTCCCAACTGCCACAGAACTAGCGGGACAGTCCCAATTTTGAAGGAGCAGGAGGGATTTACAGTGTGGATGTAGCAGAGCCGTGTGTGCGAGGTGTACGGAGTGGAACCGTGTGTGCGCGAGGTGTACGGAGCGGAGCTGTGTGTGCGCGAGGTGTACGGAGCCGTGCGTGTACAAGGTGTATGGTGGGGAGCATTCATACCTCCCAACAGTCCCGATTTTGAGAGAGGGTCTGCCCCGCTGTCCCGGCTGGCAGCTTACATTCCCCGTGGACACAGGAGTACATGGCGGAGCCCCGAGGAACACTTTAAAACTCTGCTCTTTCTTTCTTTTCCTCAGTACCAGTCAGTGTGCGCACAGTACCAGCCACTGATCCCATAATGCCAGCCACTGTGCCCTCAGTACCAGTCAGTGTGATCAGCAGGGCTAAATGGGTGTAGTTGGGGCGTGGACATGGGTGTGATTAGTTGTGAAATGGGTGTGGTCAGGGGCGTGGCCTAAGCGTGCCGCACCCTCCTTCCCTCTTTCCCGTCTTAAAAAGTTGGGAGGTATGTGGATGGGTGCTGGTAGGTGGGCCAGGTGCTAGACTGGATGGGCTGCTGTTAGGGGGGCCAAATGCTAGATTGGATGGGCTGCTGGTAGGGGAGCCAGATGCAAGACTGGATGGGCTGCTGGTAGGGGGGCCAGATGCTAGAATGGATGGGCTGCTCGTAGGGGGGCAAACTCTAGAATAGATGGGCTCCTGGTAGGGGGCAGATGCTAGAATGGATGGGCTGCTGGTAGGGGGGCCAGATTCTAGACTGGATGGGCTGCTGGTAGGGGGGGCCGGATGCAAGATACAGCCAAGATGAGCATAAAATATAACTTTTAATAGTAATAGATAAAACCACAAACCACAAAACCACTGGAGGGACATAAGGCCCTTCTGCTCTCAAACAGACAGCAATGAGAGCAGAAGGGCCTTATGTCTCCCCAGTTTAGCACTATAGCACTTTACTACAAGCTAGTCCCCTGATGAATCTGCTTGAAGGAAACGCCCACATAGGGAAAGTGCAGGGCGAATTTTATTATAGGGCCATGGGCGTACCCACCGTGGGGCAGGGGGGGCAAGTGCCCCCCCTAGAAGCAGGGGCGCACGGTGCTTGATCCGGCCCGCCGACATTGAACTGACAGTTCATTGCCGGCGGGCGGCGGGCCCTTTAATCGTGCTCAATGTGCTGAGTGCAGCATATGCAGCACAGGCGACGTGATCGTCATCACGCCGCCTGCGCGCCCTGATGACGTCACGCCGCCTGTGCCAGGAGAAGACGGCGTCCAGAGAGCGCTTCTTCAGAGCGGCGGGGGAGATAGGTGAGTACTGGCTTTTTTTTTTTTTGATGCCGGGCCCGGCCTATGGGGGATTGTGCTGGCTATGGGGGGGATTATGCTGCCTATGAGGATTATGCTGACTATGGGGGGGATTACGCTGGCTATTGGGGGATTACGCTGGCTATTGGGGGATTACGCTGGCTATTGGGGGATAATGCTGGCTATTGGGGATTATGCTGGCTATTGGGGACTATGCTGGCTATGGGGGATTATGCTGGCTATGGGGGGGATTATGCTGCCTATGGGGATTATGCTGGCTATGGGGGGGATTATGCTGGCTATGGGGGGATTACGCTGGCTATTGGGGGATAATGCTGGCTATTGGGGGATTATGCTGGCTATTGGGGACTATGCTGGCTATGGGGGGATTATGCTGGCTATGGGGGGGATTATGCTGGCTATGGGGGGGATTATGCTGGCTATGGGGGGATTATGCTGGCTATGGGGATTATGCTGGCTATGGGGTGGATTACGCTGGCTATTGGGGGATTTTGCTGGCTATTGGGGGATAATGCTGGCTATTGGGGATTATGCTGCCTATTGAGGACATATGCTGCGTATTGGGGACCTATGCTGCCTATTGGGGACCTATGCTGCCTATTGGGGACCTATGCTGTCTATTGGGGACCTATGCTGTCTATTGGGGACCTATGCTGTCTACTGGGGACCTATGCTGTCTATTGGGGACCTATGCTGTCTATTGGGGTACTATGCTGCCTATTGAGGACATTTGCTGCCTATTGGGGACCTATGCTGCCTATTGAGGACATATGCTGCCTATTGGGGACCTATGCTGCCTATTGGGGACCTATGCTGTCTATTGGGGACCTATGCTGCCTATTGGGACCTATGCTGTCTATTGGGGACATATGCTGCCTATTGGGACCTATGCTGTCTATTGAGGACATATGCTGCCTATTGGGGACATATGCTGCCTATTGAGGACATATGCTGCCTATTGGGGATCAATGCTGCCTATTGGGTACATTTACAGTTAGGTCCATATATATTTGGACAGAGACAACATTTATCTAATTTTGGTTCTAGACATTACCACAATGAATTTGAAACAAAACAATTCAGATGCAGTTGAAGTCCAGACTTTCAGCTTTCATTTGAGGGTATCCACATTAAAATTGGATGAAGGGTTTAGGAGTTTCAGCTCCTTAACATGTGCCACCCTGTTTTTAAAGGGACCAAAAGTAATTGGACAAATGACTCCAAGGCTATTTCATGGACAGGTGTGGGCAATCCCTTTGTTATGTCATTCTCAATTAAGCAGATGAAAGGGCCGGAGTTGATTTGAGGTGTGGTGTTTGCATTTGGAAGGTTTTGCTGTGAAGGAAAGATGCGGTCACAGGAGCTCTCCATGCAGGTGAAACAAGTCATCCTTAAGCTGCAAGAACAGAAAAAAAACCATCCAAGAAATTGATACAACATTAGAAGTGGCAAAATCTACAATTTGGTACATCCTGAGAAAGAAAGAAAGCACTGGTGAACTCATCAATCCAAAAAGACCTGGGAGCCCACGGAAGACAACAGTGGTGGATGATCGCTGCATACTTTCTTTGGTGAAGAAGAACCCGTTCACAACATCAACTGAAGTCCAGAACACTCTCAGTGAAGTAGGTGTATCTGTCTCTAAGTCAACAGTAAAGAGAAGACTCCATGAAAGTAAATACAAAGGGTTCACATCTAGATGCAAACCATTCATCAATTCCAAAAATAGACAGGCCAGAGTTAAATTTGCTGAAAAACACCTCCAGAAGCCAGCTCAGTTCTGGAAAAGTATTCTATGGACAGATGAGACAAAGATCAACCTGTACCAGAATGATGGGAAGCCAAAAGTTTGGAGAAGAAAGGGAACGGCACATGATCCAAAGCACACCACATCCTCTGTAAAACATGGTGGAGGCAACGTGATGGCATGGCCATGCATGGCTTTCAATGGCACTGGGTCACTTGTGTTTATTGATGACATAACAGCAGACAAGAGTAGCCGGATGAATTCTGAAGTGTACCGGGATATACTTTCAGCCCAGATTCAGCCAAATGCTGCAAACTTGATTGGACGGCGCTTCATAGTACAGATGGATAATGACCCCAAGCATACAGCCAAAGCTACACAGGAGTTCATGAGTGCAAAAAAGTGGAACATTCTTCAATGGCCAAGTCAATCACCAGATCTTAACCCAATTGAGCATGCATTTCACTTGCTGAAATCCAGACTTAAGAGGGAAAGACCCACAAACAAGCAAGACCTGAAGGCTGCGGCTGTAAAGGCCTGGCAAAGCATTAAGAAGGAGGAAACCCAGCGTTTGGTGATGTCCATGGGTTCCAGACTTAAGGCAGTGATTGCCTCCAAAGGATTCGCCACAAAATATTGAAAATAAAAATATTTTGTTTGGGTTATGTTTATTTGTCCAATTACTTTTGACCTCCTAAAATGTGGAGTGTTTGTAAAGAAATGTGTACAATTCCTACATTTTCTAACACATATTTTTGTTCAACCCTTCAAATTAAACGTTACAATCTGCACTTGAATTCTGTTGTAGAGGTTTCATTTCAAATCCAATGTGGTGGCATGCAGAGCCCAACTCGCGAAAATTGTGTCACTGTCCAAATATTTCTGGCCCTGACTGTACCTGCCTATAGGGGACATTTACCTGCCTATTAGGGACTTTGGCACCACACCAGTCTGAGCCTGAGCTAAAAGCGGAGTTGCGCCAATATGTGCACTGATGAGGATGAAATGATATGGATTGGCAAGGCTGCAGTGTGGGCAGTGCAGGCTGTATGTCTCTGTGTGGGCAGTTTTATTGCTGGTATATTGTTTTTGTAGCGCTGTATATATATTGGTATTTTACTAATAGCAATTTGGAATCCCTAGGAAATAATGATATCAAGAAAGAGAAAAAATTGCTTCACTTGTGACAAATATGGAACCGAACATTGCCATCTCATTAGCCAAAAGCAGGCCCATAGTTCCCATTGAAATACCAGTAAGTTTGTTGATTTTTAACTTTACTTGTTCTTTATTTTAAGTATTGTGTTCGTTCCTGTTTATTTTTATTTGTTTTACTTCAAAATAAGAGTGTAATATATGGTGTATACAGGGTCATACACATCGTGTGCGGTATATAGAGTGTAGTATATGGTGTATACAGGGTCATACACATTGTGTGCGGTATATAGAGTGTATATACACTGCTGTATTATACTTTTCATATACAGGTTATAATGCCTCTTATTCTTTGTATAGAGGTTAGTGTGCCATGTATAATATATGGTATATACAGCGTAGTGTCACATACACTGCTGTATTATACAATATACAACAGTTCTAACGCTCCATACCTAATATGCAGGATAATGTACAGTGTATATGATGTAACCTATATAAAATGCGACATTGGCTTGCCCCCCCCTAGTTTTGATCCTGGGTACGCCCATGTATAGGGCTAGTTGTGGACTGCCCTTGTTAGGGTGGGAGTTTGGGGGATAGTCCATTGATAGCCCCTTAGGGAATGACAGGGGATTGTCTTCCCGTTGAATACATCAGGGATCCCGTGTTTTCCATGTGTGTAGCTCAGCTGCGCTCTGGAGCCACATGTTACCCTGGAGGATGCATGAAAGGTAATTCACAATCACCCGATATTCATTCACACTCCACATTTTCCTGGTACCACCAGAGGGAGCCCTTTAGATTACGCAGGTATATAAGGGTGTGGAGAGAAAGAGCAGTAGACATTCTAGCTGAGACATTCTAGCTCAGAGCTCAGATTACACTAGTCTGTGTCAGAGCGTGTTGGAGAGCAGACGTGTCATGGAAATATATATGTATTCCATATATTCAAAGTATATTCACATATATGTATTCACAGTTAAGTTAGATACTCACTTGCTAAAAAACCCTGTGCTCACATATTTCTAGGCCAGCTATAATCAGTCGTTTTAAAGAAATCTGGCCTTCATAAGGCCTTCGTAAAGGAACAAATGCATGAAGTACAAAAAGTCCTATTAGATATCTGTTGTTTACATTATAGTTATGCAAGACAACTAGGTCACAAGAATATAAAAAATAATTCTGCAACTTCAGCTCTTTTAATCATGATTATCATAATTATCATATTTACACTAGAACAGCCAATAATCTAGCAGCTTTTAATTGTATGTTAATTGACTAACCAGCCCCTTTTTGTAAATGTATAAAACCTTGAATGAATAATAAATGTAGGTCTTTGACGAACTGTTATACTGACACTTGCGTTGTGGACAGTCCTCATTTCGTTCTGAGCGCTCAAAAAGACATTATATAGAGATTTGGACATGGCAAGCAGCAAACACTGAAGGATATTTTTATCCTAATTAAATTTCCATATCAGTTGACGCCTGCACGCGGGGCATTGGACGAAACGCACGAGGACCCGGCCGACCGGAGAGACGGGGGTGTTGGCCCTGGCCTTGGCACACGGGACGGAGACTGCAGCTCCATCAGTAAGGTAAGAAAACTTTGTCATCTTACCTGAATGTTCCCTGTGCCTAGTCCTAGCCTACACTTCCAGCCGGTCGGACGTGGTCATCACCGCATTCCCAGGTTGTGTAAAAAGTCCATACCCTTATCCAAAAGCCCTGGGATATAAGCCGAGTTGTTTGCTGCTCTGTGCTGTATATGTTTCATGTTTTATGTGAACCGGGAGAAAGTTGGAACGGTGACTGTGTTCTTGCTTGCTGATTTCTGGGGGCTGTATAGCAAAAGACAATTGCTGCATAAGTTCCCGCAGTAAACTTTCACGCACCGGGAGGCCATCCCAGTCAAATCAGACGTGGAGGGCGGGAGCTTTGTTTTGGATAAGTCCACGCAGATATTCTTCACACATTGGAGGGAAGTTATCCCAAAAAATCCAGTGTGGAAGCGAGGGCTTTGTTCGGTTAAGTTTCTGTAGTAAACTTTCACGCACTGGGAGGCCATCCCAGTCAAATCAGACGTGAAGGGCGGGAGCTTTGTTTGGATAAGTTCTCACAATAATTGTCCACGCACCGGGAGGCCATCCCAGTCAAATCAGACGTGGATAGTGAGAATTTTGATGAAGGCTATTGCAGATTACTGTGACCAGCGCACCGGCCAGGGCGTACGGTACAGAGCGATAGAACCTTGAGCCTCACCGCGCTCAGTGCAATTGGTGAGTTATCAGTTACCAGAGCAGCTTGTATGTGTCACAGATCATCAAAAGAGGGATTCGTATTCTCCCGGGTGTCTGTCTCATTGTACCTGTCAACTGTCTGTATCAGGTACTGTCGCTTTAAATCACATCTCCGTGAGGTCTGTCAGTAACTCATTCAGAGCAGTGTGCTGGCTGCAGCAGCGAGAAAACCCCTTTGACCCCCCCTCCTCTGCTAATCACGTTGTCACATCTGTTTCTTGGCTTTGATTTTTATTTTTTTTTTAAGCTAGGTTTTTTGGCTACAGGTTTTAATGTGAAAATTCTCAGGCATTCAGACTGAACTATATTCATTTTTTGCTATTCTGAGGAATAATAATTTTTTTTTTTTTTTTATACGTGATTTCAGTGCCTATAGAGACAGCAAGCAGAGATATAAGGAAGGGAGGGGGGAAGCAGCCAGCTGACATTCCAGAGATTTTTAATTAGCTGTTTTAGTAACAAGGGTTGTTTTTCAGAGTTTTATGATTAATACGGTTTTTCTTTTCTCCCCTTTTTGGTGAATTTATTTTTTTTGTTTTCTTTTTCTAGAGTTTTTTACTAAATCTAACTTTTTGTTTTTTAAAATTTTTCTTTTAAGTACATTTTTAAATGATTTTGGAGAGATTTTTTCTCTAAGCAATTTATTTTAGAGTTTTATTTCTCCAGCAATTTTTTTTTCTACAAGCTTGCTTTAGACCAAGGTCACATAGATAAGGAGAATTACAGGCTGAGGGAGAGAGCAGAGACAAACTACGCAGCGGTCTGAGTAGCCCCTCCCGTCGGGCATTCGGCGAGAACAAACAGAACCAGAGTGCAGCAGTTTTCAGATTTTTAAATCACCTTTGTTGAATAGATTTTTGGAATAGACACAGTACGTGAGAAGCAAATAGACAGGCAGCCTTTACGCTGCATAATGAAATGTTTTTTTTTTTTTTTTTTCTTGTTTTTTGTTATTTGAAAGGTAACGGGAAAATTTGTTAATAGATTACCATCTGCTATAAAAGAGCAGCGGTGCATCGTGTAAAAGATACAGCAAGTTAATTTGAACGGAACAGGAAGTGATTTTTTTTTTATTTTTTTTATGTGAATAAGTTTGAAAAGGTGTTAAATCATCTGTGAGAAAAAGATCACTGACATGTCACAAGAGCAGAATTCAGAGTCACACACATCACATGTCCATCATGTGGAGACACGGGACAGGTGTAGGCTGCTCTCATTGAGTAAGGAGCCTTGTACAGGGAAAAATGCTCCCCGCCTCTCTCCACAGGGAGAAGGCATTTCTGTTTCAACCATCCCCTCTCAAGAGTCACAGGGGGGACACCCTCTCCTTTTTCTTCTCTCAGTCCCTTTCTCTTTCTTCTTCAGACTTTTCTCCTCTTTCCTCGCTGCCATCCCTCTCATTCCTTCTTTTCCCTCCATCACATCTCTGACACATCCATTTTCTTCATCTTCCTCTTCTTCTATCTCTTCCTCTCCAACTCTCAAATCTTCTTCTTCATCTTCTTCTACTTCTCCCCCTCCATCTTTCTTCTCTCTCTCTCCTCCATCTTTCTCTCTTTTCCCCCTTTCACTCTTCTCTCCCTCCCCTCCTCTTTCTCTCGCTCCTCCCTCACACCTCCCTTCTCTTCCTCTTTTTTTCTACTTCGTTATCAACTGGGTCAACGCCCAATCCAAGCAATGTGGTGTCCCTGTATTCAGTGTCTCCAGCACAGGGCACCTTGTCTATCCCAAGCACAGTACAAACATTGCCAGTCATTATATCAGGAGAAGAAAGTGCAGATCTCCCTACACAAAACGCTACATGAAGCCCCCAGACACAACAGTCCACAGCTAGGGCTTCACAGGGGGGTGGTATAGCTACAGGGCTGCTAGCATGGAACCATGACACTGATCCACCGCAGCCTCAGCAAGGAAGTGGGAAATCCCATGCAGCAAGACAACTTTAAAGCCCAAATCTCACCCAGTGTATGCACCAAGTACACCATGTCACTTCTTATCTGATGAAAATGAAGATGCAACGTCACACATGCTGCCCAATACTAGGGAAGAAAACACACAAGCACCAATAGAGCAGGGACAGATAGAGGCACCATCCTATGAGCCCTTCATCCCAAGCCAGGTGATCAGTATGCTGCCAGACCCAGGGATACACCCCATGTCATTTTGCCAAAAAATGCAGCAGATCCAGCGAACGTATGCAGCAGCCTGGACTGATCTCTGGACCGTAATGGAAATAAAAGCAGGTGATGCATTCTGGCCAATTATGAGAGAACACTTCAAGCTTCCAACAGAGTTAGATTCGTATGCCTGGGAGACAGGACCAAAGCTAATTGAGCAACTCAGAGAATGGGCCAAAAGCAGACTGACAGGACAAACTCTCAGCCTACATGTCACGAGTCAAGACAAGACAGAGTCTGTGGAGAAGTTCCATGACAGAGTAATGCAAGTGTTTCAAGATTTGGGCCTCATTACCCATGATCAGACACACAGACGGATGTTGGCACAGGCTTTTGTGCATGGACTGAGAGAACCAATCAGGAAACCACTGGTAGCAGCCAGGCCTGAGTACACGTCAATAGCAATGGATACCCTGCTCACAGTAGCAAAAAGGATTGAGTCCCGCCGGGACAGAAGGAATGTCAAGTGTTACAACTGTGGCAAGCTTGGCCATTACCGGAACCGCTGCAGAGAACCCCTACGACCCACCACTTTGTCTAGAGAAGCAAGCCAAGGAGAAAACAAAGAAAGCAGTGAAGAACCCCGTGCATAGGACAAGAGCACACCAAGTCCACAGGGAACCCCACCAGTGGGACTAATATCCTGAGAGTGGATGGCGTAGTCAGATCTTTTCTTGTGGAACTCCGCAACCTCACCTACCTATCAGAATCTTCTGCTTCCTGCATGGGAATTGATGGTCAAGTCAGATATTTCCAGATTATGAAGCCCCTGAGCGTGTGGACTCAGCCAGAACACTCCATCATGTCCCAGTTTGTTGTGTAAAAAACCTGAACCCTCAACCTATTGGGAGTGGACCTACTGCAGAAGCTGAAAGCGACCAGAGTGTTCCAGGAAGATGGGACCATGACACTTTCTTCACCCCTGACCCAAGAAGAAACAGGAACCTCAAACAACCACACTGCAGACCTATCACAGGAGGTGCTGGACATAGTACCAGAAAAGCCACTCCATCACCCAGAGTCAAGATGTCTCTGACCAACTGAAGGTCTAAGTGAACTCGCCTAAGAAGACGGCCTGAGAACTTTGACATTGGCCAGGATATTTCAACTGAAGAAGGACCCTACTCGCTTCATGGAATGGCAACACCTCATCCAGCTCTAACCCAGAGGTTCATCTTTTGCAAGCACCAGGAGGTGCCCCCTGCAATCAACCAGTTCACCCAGGCCCTAGACCGGAAAAAGGCCACTCAGCTCTTCAAACTTGTGCACAAATACTGACCTGAGACCGAGCTGGAGAAAAAGAAACTACTGATGGCCCGTGCTGAGAGAAAAGCAGCCGTTTAAGGAGACGTCCCAACAAGAAGACCCCCTGTGACCAGAGCAGGTGCTAACACAGTGACTGTCTTGGTGGAGAACAAGAAAGCCAGCTGGTCGTCATCTCTCATGATGTGGATCCTAGTAGACGGCTTGTTTTCCCGCCAGCTCTGCACCAGCAGATGGGAGTCCCCTGCCGCATACTGAAGGACAAGGCCAAACTGGGCTGCCTCGCCCATCGGAATCAATCCCAGCTTTCCACAGTGAAGAAAAAGATTGTAAACCCCACTGAGTTCAGAATGGTGCAAGGCCTGGAGGCCGCGAAAGAGGCTACGGTATTTGAAACCCCAACAGTGCTGAACCATCACACTCTGCTCTCAAGAGTCCCAGTCACCGCAACGGTATTCACGGTGATCAACCTGGCCAGTACCTTCTTCAGTGTTTCCCCTCCACCTGGAGGCCTGCTTTCACGCACCAGTGCAGTGCATATGGACAGTGTTGTCTCAAGGTGCTCAAAACAAGCCCTTCAAGTTTCACCAAGACAATGTCCTCCATCCTCGTCAACTGGATTGCAGAATATGCAAGAGTCACTCTTCTACAACACGTGGATGACTTTCTCTTTTGTGTGGTTGACATCGACACCTGCACAGTCTATTCCTTGTCTCTCCTACTCTACCTGGAAGAACAGCAACGCAAGGTCTGGAAGAACAAAGTCCAGTGATGCCAGAAGCAAGTTACATCCCTGGGACACTGTATTGCCCACCAGACGAAACACATGTCAAAAGACTGGAAGACCACTGTGGAGAAGATGGCTCCCCCAACAACTCCAAGAATGCTGCAGGCTTTCCCTGGTCTAGTGTCATATTGCAGAACCTGGATCCCTGATGCCTCAGTCCTAATGCAGCCTCTGTGCGCTTGCATCAACGCAACCCCGCTCCTTCTATCAGACGCAGCCTTCAACCCATTCAGGAGATTGGAAGAACTCCACAGTCTCAGCGCCAATACCAGGCCTACCTGACTATGAAAAGTCTTTCCGTCAACCTGATGGAAGAAAGAAGGTCATGCTACTGGAGTCCTGGCACGGATTCACGGGGGAAAACAGAGACTTTTAGGCTGCCTCTCAGCCCGCTTGGATCCAGTTGCAAGAAGAGCACCCTCCTGCCTGATGGCAGTATCCGCAGCACACACCCTCCTGGACAAGGTTGCTGACATCACTCTTGGACAGCCACTGGAAACTCTCACTCCGCATGACATCTTGGCAATCTTCAATCAAGCTCAACCAACAGTAATCTCCCCACAGCCAGGCAATCTTTGTGGCGCCTCTATTGCCTTTGTCTCATAATGTCACCGTCTCCAGACCTACAGTCCTCAGCCCGGCCACTCTACTCCCACTCCCAAGGGGGGATACTTGGATGGCTCCAGATTTGCAGATGATGAAGAAGTTTCAACACAGGAAGTGCAGTGACCAGCAATCAAGAAATCCTGTGGTCCAGAAGTCTGTCACCTAGCCTGTCAGTCCAGGAAGCAGAATTGATAGCGCTGACAAGGCCTGTCAGATGGCAGAAGGCAAGACTGCAAACATCTACACGGACTACAGTTACTCGCATGGCATAGCACATGACTTTAGACCCATCTGGGCTACAAGGGACTTCATCACAGCAAACGGGACAACCGTGAAGCATCATGGAGCCTTCAGGGACCTGCTGGGTGTACTCCAACTTCCAAAATGGTGGCAATTTGAAAAATCAAAGTGCATGGAAAACTGAAAACAGAAGAGGCGTGAGGCAATAACATGGCGGACATGGCAGCCAAAGAAGCAGCCAAAGGAAGACAACATGGAGAAGTGGGAGAGGTCGTAGAGCCGGACGGCTACTACATGACGACTGAAGACAAGAAACCTGAGAAAAAGACGTCCTGGGATCTGCTCAAGAAGTTACAAGACCAAGCTCCAAAAGGAGAAGAAGAGCTGAATGCGAAAAAAGCAACACGTGAAGAAGGAAGGCTAACAATAATAGACTTCAAACTCTGCCTACCACAAAGTATGCACCCTATGGTGGTCCAATGGGTACATGGACCCACATCCACATATCAAAGACACAGATGAATGATCTGATTGGTGCTTACTGTTTCGCTTCAGGGATCTCCACCCTAACAGCCAAATTCACCAGCAGCTGTCTGACCTGCGGCAAATGCAAGCCTGGACGTATGGAAGAAAGTCCCCCTCACCTCATCTGGAAAGACCACTCTACCAGCTTCAAAGGATCCAGATAGACCACATCCAGATATCGCCAAGTGAAGGATTCAAATACGCCATTGTGGTCAAAAGAAGAATTTTCAAGATGAACAGAAGCCTTCCAAGTCAGCAAAGACTACTGCAACGAAGCTACTTTCGGAAAATAGTGTGCAGATACGGGGTTCCAGAAATGATAGAAAGTGATCAGGGACCCGCATTCACAGCAAATCTGACACACAAGACCCGATTAGCAGTAGGGTCAGATTTAGGCCTACACACTCCTTACCACCCCCAGAGCAGCAGGAAGGTAGAAAAACTGAACGAAACACTTAAGAATAGAATGCTGAAAAATTGCCCAAGAGACACGCAAACCATGGCATGACACACTCCCTATTGCACTGTTTAGCATAAGGCACACTCCCAGAGACCCAGAAAAGCTGTTTCGTGCCTGCATCTTCTGCTAACAGATAAGACATTTTCTTCTTTTAGTTTTTTGGTGCCTGCATTTTGTCCTGCACTTCTGTGGGGGTCTGCCGGGTCCCCTTCGGGGGGCTTATGCTCCTCTCAGTTTAGTTCAGCCACTGTTTGTTCATTTGCCTTTTCCAGTTTTTTCAGTGGTTGCTGTTTAGTTTTTGTTACACCAGAGAACTAATTTAGGTGGTAGAGGTCGTGTGATCTCAGGTGTTTTTGTAATTAGTAGAGTTGGTACTTTTCAGGGTTTTTTGGGGTTGCAGTAAGTGCCTTTCCTATCCTTTTCTATTTAGGAAGTTTGGGCCCCAACGTTTGCTCATACTATTTTCTGTCTGTGTCTGTATTTCCTCTTGTCTAACCGCCATTACATGTTTGGGGGCTTCCTATGTTCTTTGGGGATCTGCTCCGGGGCAGATAGCTTTCCTTTTTCTATCTTTAGGTGTAGTTAGCTTCTCAGGCTGTGACGAGGCGTCTAGGACCAACGTAGGAACGCTCCACGGCTGCCTTTAGTTATGGTGGTTAGTCAGGGTACTGCAATCCCATAGATTCCAACCTCTCTGGTATATTGCCTTTTTTGCCTGCTCTCCTCAGCTACCAAATCATAACACTTATGTAATTGAATTGGTCAAAAACTAATGTCCATTCTCGAGTTTTTCTCTTCACTGCCAGATTTGATGATCCTGTCCAAGAGCCCCAGATGACATCAACCTCTGTGTAACTAGAGGGAAAGCCTGTTTGGATCCACGTATCGCATTGCAAGGAAGCTCCCGTACCAGGAGAGACACCTAAGCCATGAAGGATGTCGTGGATGCTCTGACTGATCAGACAGATGACCTACTTGATGAGTTCAAGGCCAGAGACCAAGTTAAAGCAGGATTTGAGTCACTATTGCCACTAGTAACTATAAACAAAAATGTTGATTGGATAAATTACATCTATTATAACCAGCAGAAATTTGTTAACTTCACCATAGATGCTGTAAAAGGTTTGGCAGCACAGTTAGGCCCCACTTCCATTATGGCATTCCAGAATAGAATGGCTTTGGATATGATTCTAGCTGAGAAAGGAGGTGTTTGCAAAATGATCAAAGACACCTGTTGCACCTACATCCCATACAACACTGGCCCAAATGGTAAAGTCACAATGGCAATACAGAAACTTACTGAGTTATCAGAGGAACTGAAACAGAACTCAGGTGTCACTGACCCATGGATCGATACTTTGGGTGTATGAGTGGGTGGCAGAAAATGTTGGCACAGGTTGGGACAGCCATTATGGGGGTTCTCATTTTTGCATTAATTACTGGTTGCTGTGTTATTCCTTGTATCCGCAGGATAATGGAAAAAACTATTCAGGAGACAACCAATTTGATGCCACTCACCATCTTGGACCTCTCACCAGTCCGGATGGAACTGCCTGGCTTGACCAGATCTCCGAACTACCTCCAGACTGAGAATACACATCCTTGATGAAACATCATATCAACTATGAGATTATGATTGCAAACACATAAACCCCCAACAGGGACAGTCCTCCTGACCGCCCATTTGCGAAAAGTCTGTATTCGGTGGGGGAGACATGCGCTAGGCATATTCTCAACCCGCCGGCAGCACAAAAGAGTTGCAGCGCTTTGGGCCAGGAGCAGGTTTTTAGGGCAAGTGGTATCTAAGGGGGGACTGTCATGGAAATATATATGTATTCCATATATTCAAAGTATATTCACATATATGTATTCACAGTTCACAGTTAGATAGATCTCACTTGCTAAAAAACCCTGTGCTCACATATTTCTAGGCCAGCTATAATCAGTCGTTTTAGAGAAATCTGGCCTTCATAAGGCCTTCGTAAAGGAACAAATGCATGAAGTACAAAAAGTCCTATTAGATATCTGTTGTTTACATTATAGTTATGCAAGACAACTAGGTCACAAGAATATAAACAATAATTCTGCAACTTCAGCTCTTTTAATCATGATTATCATAATTATCATATTTACACTAGAACAGCCAATAATCTAGCAGCTTTTAATTGTATGTTAATTGACTAACCAGCCCCTTTTTGTAAATGTATAAAACCTTGAATGAATAATAAATGTAGGTCTTTGACGAACTGTTTTACTGACACTTGCGTTGTGGACAGTCCTCATTTAGTTCTGAGCGCTCAAAAAGACATTATATAGAGATTTGGACATGGCAAGCAGCAAACACTGAAGGATATTTTTATCCTAATTAAATTTCCATATCAGACGAGCTAGTTACCTCAGACATTCTGAGAGGGAATTCTAGCCAGAAAGAAAGACTTAAGGTACTGCCACACTAAACAATCCCGCTAGCGATCACGTAACGTCGCATATAATGCGAATCGCTAGCGGGATTGTTCTATAATCGCTAAATGCGGCCACATTTAGCGATATAGTTAACGACGCTATCGGTTAGCGATCTTCTTACGACTTTAGCGGTACAAAGTACCGCTAAATCGCTAAGAAAGGTGCCACACAGCGATTAGATACTTACCAGCGGGAGCGCCGACGAGAAAATAGGGTCCGGAACGATTCCAGCGACGAGCGAGATCACAGCAGGAAGCTCGTCGCTGGAAGCTGCCGCACTGAACAACATCGCTAACAGGATCGCTAAATAGTGACGTTTTTTAGCGATCCCGTTAGCGATATTGTTTAGTGTGGCATACCCTTTATCTGAAAGCCTGGGGACTTCAGCAAACATTCAGCTTATATCGTGGAGTGCAGTGTAGTGGGAAGGATTGCCACTTGGTCTGGTCAAGATTGAGTCCACTGAGATTTCAACAGTGAGCGTTTCAGAAAGTAAGCGTGCCGACGCTTGGAGAGCGGTGAAGGGAAGGAAGCTGACATCTACTGCTGTTCTGCTTATGTTAAAGGTGTGAGTAGGACGACAGGCAAGTGGAAAAAGGGAAAGAGAGTGACTGAGGAGAAATAGCAACGATAGCTTACCTCCACTCTGCACTACCAGACACCGGGTCCGAGCTTGCTAGTACCTTCACGGCTAGTGGGAAAAACCGGAGACCCTGCTGGACTACAGGTCTCAGAGGGGCCCAACAGTGCTGATACGTAACCGGGGTCAGGAAGAACAGGAGTCTAGCAGGACGCTGCAGATAGAGACTTAGTTCTGTCCAAAAGAAGGCTCCACCACAATGTCAGCCGGGCGTAGCTGTTTCACACGGAGTTAGGCTTTGTTTCATGCAAGTCAGAAACTCACATATATGAAGACGTAAGGAGGCCCTACACCTACTCAGTGATTACTGGACGTGCATCCTCCACCCTGAGCAGCTTCCCGGGACGTGCCTGAATCTACCACCAGCAAAGGTACCGAAAGAGACTGTCTTGTGTGTGTCTGCATTATTGCTCCTGCACCTCTACACCGCCATATACTCCGAGGGATCATTCTCGCCTGTGGGAGACTTAACATCTTGCTGCCCAAACCCTCAGAGGATCTACACTGCAGCGCTGGTCATCCTGACCAGGAACCACAGGTGGCGTCACGAACATTTCTATCATCCCCTGTAAATATCCCCCTTTTTAGTGAGCGCCCAGGGCAACGGACCGAGCTGCGCTACCCGTGACATCCCCCAGTGAAGTGAACGGGCTCGGTGCCGAGTACCCCAAAGCCCTGGTACGTGCGACTCACATGTGATTCCTGTAAAGGCTCCCGCCAGTTCCTCATGATAATGGTGAGATCGTTCCATTTTTTTCTCATCACATACTGTTTGATTCTTCACATTTACAATTATCATTGTGTGTTATATATGTGTTTCCTTGGTGACAGCCTTTGAATTTTGGAGGGTTATTTATTTATTTCATATTCCCCCATTTGGTTGCACCTTGGTACATTGTTGCCACTTTATGATTATAAGTGGCTAACTAGATCCCTAGTGAAGTTGCTTATCCCAGGCCACTACAATTCTAAGAGTATATGTACCATTCACTGAATTGATAGCATCTTCTATTGTTTTTATTGGGTGACTCACTATATTTGTTGTTTTATCTATTAATATTAAAAGTTATATTTTATGCTCACCTTTGCTGTATCTTGCAATTAATCACGTGATATTGGTCCTATTTTTCTCCGGCCGACACTGGAGTTTTGCTTTTTCTATAACTTAGGGGGCCAGATGCTAGAATGGATGGGCTGCTGGTAGGGGGGCCAGATGCTAAACTGGATAGGCTGCTGGTAGGTGGGGCCAGATGCTAGACTGGAAAGGCTGCTGGTAGGGGGCCAGATGCTAGACTGGATGGGCAGCTGGTAGAAGGCCAGATACTAGACTGGATGGGCTGTTGGAAGGGGGTGCCAGATGCTAGACTGGATGGGTTGCTGGTAGGGGGGGCAAGATGCTAGACAGGATGGGCTTCTGGTAGGAGGGGCCAGATGCTAGACTGGATGGGCTGCTGGTAGGAAGGCAAGATGCTAGACTGGATGGGCTGCTGGTAGGAAGGGCCAGATGCTAGACTGGATGGGCTGCTGGTATGGGGGCAAGATGCTAGACTGGATGGGCTGCTGGTAGGGGGGCCATATGCTAGAATGGATTGGCTGCTGGTAGGGGGGCCAGATGCTAGACTGTATGGGCTGCTGGTAAGGGGGGGTCAGATTCTAGACTGGATGGGCTGCAGGTAAAGGGGCTAGATGCTAGAATGGATGTGCTGCTGGTAGGGGGGCCGATGCTATACTGGATGGGCTGTTGGTAGGGGGGGGCAGATGCTCGACTGGATGGGCTGCTGGTAGGGGGGGCCATATGCTAGACTGGATGGGCTGCTGGTAGGGGGCCAGATGCTAGACTGGATGGGCTGCTGGTAGGAGGGGCCAGATGCTAGACTGGATGGCTGCTGGTAGGGGGGCAAGATGCTAGACTGGATGGGCTGCTGGTAGGGGGGCCATATGCTAGAATGGATGGGCTGCTGGTAGGGGGCCAGATGCTAGACTGTATGGGCTGCTGGTAGGGGGGATCAGATTATAGACTGGATGGGCTGCAGGTAAAGGGGCTAGATGCTAGAATGGATATGCTGCTGGTAGGGGGGCCGATGTTATACTGGATGGCTGTTGGTAGGGGGGGCCAGATGCTAAACTGGATGGGCTGCTGGTTGGGGGGGACATATGCTAGACTGGATGGGCTACTGGTAGGGGGGCTAGATGCTAGAATGGATAGGCTGCTGGTAGGGGGGCCAGATGCTAGAATGGATGGGCTCTGGTAGGGGGGCCAAATGCTAGACTGAATGGACTGCTGGTAGGGGGGCCAGATGCTAGACTGGATGGGCTGCTGGTAGAGGGGCAAGATGCTACACTGGATGGGCTGCTGGTAGGGGGCCAGATGCTAGACTGGATGGGCTGCTGGTGGGGGGGACAAGATGCTAGACTGGATGAGCTGCTGGTAGGGGGGCCAATGCTAGAATGGATGGGCTGCTGGTAGGGGGCCAATGCTAGACTGTATGGCTGCTGGTAGGGGGATCAGATATAGACTGGATGGCTGCAGGTAACGGAGGCTAGATGCTTTGAATGGATTGGGGTGCTGGTAGGGGGGCGAACTTTATAATGATGGGCTTGGTAGGGGGGCAGATGCTAAATGGATGGGATGCTGGTTGGGGGGCAGATGCTGAATGGATGGCTGCTGGTAGGGGGGCCAGATGCTAAATGGATGGGCTAGCTGGTAGGGGGCCAATGCTAGACTGAATGGCTGCTGGTGGGGGGGCAGATGCTAGATGGATAGCTGCTGTAGGGGGGCCAGATGCTAGACTGGATGGGCTGCTGGAGGGGGGCCAGAATGCTAGACTGGATGGGCTGCTGGTAGGGGGGCCAGATGCCAGATGGATGGGCTGCTGGTAGAGGGGCAGATGCTAACTGGATGGGCTGCTGGTAGGGCGGCAGATGCTAGACTGGATGGGCTGCTGGTGGGGGGGCAAGATGCTAGACTGGATGAGCTGCTGGTAGGGGGGCCAGATGCTAGACTGGATGGGCTGCTGTAGGAGGGGCCAGATGTACTAGATGGTGAGGCGCTGGTAGGGGGGCAAGATGCAGAATGATGGGCTGCTGGTAGGGGGGCATATGCTAGACTGGATGGGCTGCTGGTAGGGGGCCAGATGCTAGAATGTATGGGCTGCTGGTAGGGGGCCAGATGCTAGACTGGATGGGCTGCTGGTAAATGGGGGGCCAGATGCTAGAATGGATGGCTGCTGGTAGGGGGGCCAGATGCTAGACTGGATGGGCTGCTGGTGGAGGGGGGCCAGATGCTAGACTGATGGGCGCTGGTAGGGGGGCCAGATGCTAGACTGGAATGGGCTGCTGGTAGGGGGGGCAGATGCTAAACTGAATGGGCTGCTGGTAGGGGTGCCAATGCTAGACTGGATGGGCTGTGGGGGGGCCAGATGCTAGACTGGATGGGCTGCTGGTAAGGGGGCCAGATGCTAGATGGATGTGCTGCTGGTAGGGGGGCCAGATGCTAGACTGGATGGGCTGCTGGTAGGGGGCCAGATGCTAGACTGGATGGGCTGCTGGTAGGGGGCCAGATGCATAGACTGGATGGGCTGCTGGTAGGGGCCAGATGCTAGACTGGATGGGCTGCTGGTAGGGGGACCAGATGCTAGACTGGATGGGCTGCTGGTAGGGGGCCAGATGCTAAACTGATAGGGCTGTGGTAGGGGGCCAATGCTAGACTGGATGTGCTGCTGGTAGGGGCCAATCTAGACTGATGGGACTGGAGGGGCAGATGCTAGCTGGATGTAGGGGGCAGATGCTAGACTGGATGGGCTGCTGGTAGGGGGGCCAGATGCTAGACTGGATGGGCTGCTGGTAGGGGGGCCAGATGCTAGATGATGCTGTGGTAGGGGCCAATGCTAGACTGGATGGGTGCTGGTAGGGGGGCAGATGCAGACTGGATGGGCTGCTGGTAGGGGGGCCAGATGCTAGACTGGATGGCTGCTGGTAGGGGGCCAGATGCTAGAATGGATGGGCTGCTGGTAGGGGGGCCAGATGCTAGACTGGATGGCTGCTGGTAGGGGGCAGATGCTAGAATGGATGGGCTGCTGGTAGGGGGGCCAGATGCTAGACTGGATGGGCTGCTGTAGGTAGGGGCCAGATGCTAGATGGATGGGCTGCTGGTAGGGGGCCAGATGCTAGACTGGATGGGCTGCTGGTAGGGGGGCCAGATGCTAGAACTGATGGGCTTGCTGGTAGGGGGGCAGATGCTAGACTGGATGGGCTGCTGGTAGGGGGCCAGATGCTAGACTGGATGGCTGCTGGTAGGGGGCAGATGCAGCTGGAGGGCTGCTGGAGGGGCAGAGCTAGAACTGATGGGTGCTGGTAGGGGGCAAGATGCTAGAAATGGATGGGCTGCTGGTAGGGGGGCAGATGCTAGACTGGATGGGCTGCTGGTAGGGGGCCAGATGCTAGACTGGATGGGCTGCTGGTAGGGGGGCCAAATGCTAGACTGGATGGTCTGCTGGTAGGGGGCCAGATGCTAGACTGGATGGGCTGCTGGTAGGGGGCCAGATGCTAGAATGGATGGCTGCTGGTAGGGGGGCCAGATGCTAGATGGATGGGCTGCTGGTAGGGGGGCCAGATGCTAGACTGGATGGGCTGCTGGTAGGGGGGCCAGATGCTAGACTGGATGGGCTGCTGGTAGGGGGGCCAGATGCTAGACTGGATGGGCTGCTGGTAGGGGGACCAGATGCTAGACTGGATGGGCTGCTGGTAGAGGGGCCAGATGCTAAACTGAATAGGCTGCTGGTAGGGGGGCCAGATGCTAGACTGGACAGGCTGCCGGTAGGGGGGGCAGACGCTAGAATGGATGGGCTGCTGGTAGGGGGGCAAAATCTAGAATAGATGGGCTCCTGGTAGGGGGGCAGATGCTAGAATGGATGGGCTGCTGGTAGGGGGGCCAAATGCTAGACTGGATGGGCTGCTGGTAGCGGGGGCTAGATGCAAGATACAGCAAAGATGAGCATAAAATATAACTTTTAATAGTAATAGATAAAACCACAAACCACAATACCACTGGAGGGACATAAAGCCCTTCTGCTCTCAGACAGACAGCAATGAGACCAAAGCTATATCTAATCTTATTAGAGCTGGCACTCATCATAAACTACAACTTCAACAAATTGCGGATAAACATAACCACAAAAAGTGTTCCAGCAAAATGAATATAAAAATAAATTTTTATTAACATATAACATACAATAAAAAATCTAAAACCTAACAAAATGCCCAGTGAGAGGTATAAGACGCCTAATCACAACAATAATTAGGTGTAGCTGTGGTCTAATGACAGATATATAGTATATGGGAACAAACTCCCTAAAAAGCTCCTGACCACAGGTAAAGGTAATCATATGCTGCCGCAAACCTGTGAGACTATACAATGAGATAAATCCCCACTCTGTAGGTGAAGAATAAATGGACTCAAAATAGAGCTCCACAGATGGTTAACATGTGACTAACAATTGTGTATAATCAGACTGGACCCAGCTGTCCTGAGCACCGATCGATAGCAGTAAAAGACAAAATAACAAGAGTAGGCGATGTATCACAAATGAACCGGTCTTTACCTAAGAACTGGACAGTGATAGAGTGCGTGGCGTTACCTCCTCCACCCCAACGCGCGTTTCGCTCAAGCTTCTTCCGGGGGCGTGTCTAGACATGGGTGGTCTCTTGTTAAATAGCAGAAGGCTCCAATTAAAATGCCAGGATTAACCCAGGGGAGTGCCGTGACTAGCGTCATCATTCTGACCTCATCGGCGCATGCGTGGATCAGTGCTGCTGGATTAAACATTACTTCCTGTACTACGCTCCTTGGAACGCATGCTGGAACGCATGCGATCCAGTAATGGAGCATGTGTGGAAGTAAACAGCGCAACTAGATACCATGTAAGCGCTCTGGTAGAAGATGAAGCCACAAAACTATAACGTGACATAGTGCAAAAGTGAGTTATATTATTATCATTATAAAACGATTATTTTAATTAAGTTATTCTCTGAGAACTCTAACAGATCCCATAAATATAAATAAACTAATAATTAAATAATTAAATATACCGAAAAAAGTGCGCCGTGCAAAATTATAAAGTGAATTTAATAATGAAAAAGTAATAATAATAACAACAGAATATAATGATGTGCAGGGATAATTATTATGCTCCCAATAAAAAGATCCTTATAGAACTAATACAGATAAATGCAAAAAATCATATACAGTATGCTTGGGTCCAAAATACGATTTTCATTATAGGGTATGAATATAATGTATATCCTTGAATATCTTCAAACGAACAGAGGTCCCCAAATTATTTTCTGAATGCTTTCATCTGTACCAGAACTCCGGATCAATATAGCTGGCCGACTGCTTCAACGAAATCTGTATTAGTTCTATAAGGATCTTTTTATTGGGAGCATAATAATTATCCCTGCACATCATTATATTCTGTTGTTATTATTATTATTTTTCATTATTAAATTCACTTTATAATTTTGCACGGCACACTTTTTTCGGTATATTTAATTATTTAATTATTAGTTTATTTATATTTATGGGATCTGTTAGAGTTCTCAGAGAATAACTTAATTAAAATAATCGTTTTATAATGATAATAATATAACTCACTTTTGCACTATGTCACGTTATAGTTTTGTGGCTTCATCTTCTACCGGAGCGCTTACATGGTATCTAGTTGCGCTGTTTACTTCCCACATGCTCCATTACTGGATCGCATGCGTTCCAGCATGCGTTCTAAGGAGCGTAGTACAGGAAGTAATGTTTAATCCAGCAGCACTGATCCACGCATGCGCCGATGAGGTCAGAATGATGACGCTAGTCACGGCACTCCCCTGGGTTAATCCTGGCATTTTAATTGGAGCCTTCTGCTATTTAACAAGAGACCACCCATGTCTAGACACGCCCCCGGAAGAAGCTTGAGCGAAACGCGCGTTGGGGTGGAGGAGGTAACGCCACACACTCTATCACTGTCCAGTTCTTAGGTAAAGACCGGTTCATTTGTGATACATCGCCTACTCTTGTTATTTTGTCTTTTACTGCTATCGATCGGTGCTCAGGACAGCTGGGTCCAGTCTGATTATACACAATTGTTAGTCACATGTTAACCATCTGTGGAGCTCTATTTTGAGTCCATTTATTCTTCACCTACAGAGTGGGGATTTATCTCATTGTATAGTCTCACAGGTTTGCGGCAGCATATGATTACCTTTACCTATACACTAGGGCGTTTTGTGGTCAGGAGCTTTTTAGGGAGTTTGTTCCCATATACTATATATCTGTCATTAGACCACAGCTACACCTAATTATTGTTGTGATTAGGCGTCTTATACCTCTCACTGGGCATTTTGTTAGGTTTTAGATTTTTTATTGTATGTTATATGTTAATAAAAATGTATTTTTATATTCATTTTGCTGGAACACTTTTTGTGGTTATGTTTATCCGCAATTTGTTGAAGTTGTAGTTTATGATGAGTGCCAGCTCTAATAAGATTAGATATAGCTTTGGACTAATTTGTGGAGATAATTATTGCATTACTGTTTTGTTAAACAGATTTAGTCCTGCTAAAATGGACTTAAAGGCTAAAGAAACGTCTTGGCAAACTAAAGCGTCAGACATTTTTAAACAAAGTGCCCAGAGTGTTTCGCATGATGCCACTAGAGATCATAAAGAATTGATGCGTCGTTATAGAAATATGTTACACCGTAAAATGAAACTGTGGTGGAATAGAAGTTCTTTGGAGAACTATTTATCTACTAAAATTATCCCTAGGGGATTGAGGATTCATCTGTTTCCCTCATATCAACTTGAGAATGAGGACTTGACAAAAAGGTGGATGGCGGCTGCTTCCACCTGTTCATTTCAATTTATAAATATTTTGGTTGATAAAAATATAGCCTCTTTGCGAGAAATTGATGCGGAATTAGAAGAGATTCAGATAAATCTACAGAAAGAAATTCCTAAAGAAAATTTTGACAAATGGATTAAAGAATTAGAAGTAGATTCTGTCAAATGGGATGAAGAAATTAGTCTTACCAAATTAAAGAAATTTCAACGTGATACAGCTGATTTTGAGGTTAATAAAATCTATAAATGGCAGAAGAGGATGACATTCCCCAAAGAAAAAATAAGAGAGCTGTCTGAAACTTCAGTATCCGGATCGGAAAGCAATGCCTCTATGAGTGATGGAGAATATAGACGTGATTATTCTCTGAGAAGTGACAATCAAAGAAAGAGATTTCCTGAGTTGTTTAATAAATCACAAAGAGATAGGAAACGGAAAGATCACTTCAAGGTAGTGAATTTATCTCAACACATATTGTCTGACACACAGCTCAAGGTTTTAGAGAAGGGGTTAACTTTCTCACCTTCTTCAAATATAGATTTATTCACAGCGGTAAGAGATACGCATTTGTTTGCAAGGAAGCTGATACTAAAGAAACTTCATCATAGAACCCAGAATGACGAGGTATTTACAACTAAAGAGGAATTGGAGGCCCTAGAGATTTTGAGATCCCTTGAAGATGAAAGTATCCACAAACAGGTGAGTATGATACCCAACCACCTTTTTGAAAAATCTAAAAAATTTCCGGCTTTGGGACTGTGCCCAGCAATTGATACTTTCACCAAACTAGTAACCAGAGATATTGAATCGTTAATTGATGTTAGGAAGGGTAAGTCCAACTTTACTAGGAGTGAACATCTTGCCCTGGAAGAATTGAAAACATGGAATGATGAAAATTTTAAGGCAGCAGACAAGGGAGGCAACTTGGTAATTTGGCCAAATAAATTATATGAAAAGCAGGCCAACATTTTACTTGGAGATGCTAATTGCTATCGTAAAATGACATATAATCCTCTGTCTTCCTTCCAGGCCAAGTTGGTTGGAATATTAGAGGATGCATTTTCTCAGGGGATTATCTCCAAAAAACTGTTGGATCATGTGAGAGATTTTCATCCAAAATTGGCCACTTTTTATTTGATACCAAAATTACACAAAAACGCATTGGATCCGCCGGGGCGCCCCATTGTGGCGGGCAATTTGGGACTATGCGAAACTATCTCTAATATTGTGGATTTTTTTCTAAAACCATTGGTATCTGAGTTGCCTTCTTTTGTCAGGGATACCACATCTGCCTTACAACGTATAGATCAATTACAACTGGAACCCCATATGTACTTAGTAACGGCAGATGTGGAATCGTTGTACACTTCCATTAGGCACAAAGATGGATTGTCTGCAGTTAAATGGTTTCTAGGCTCTAGTAACATTGATCCCCCCATTGCTGACCTTGTACTGATATTATTAGAATTTTTATTACATCACAATGTTTTTACATTTAATGGTGAAATTTTTTTGCAATTACAAGGTACAGCAATGGGGGCATCCTGTGCCCCTGCTTATGCAAACCTTTTTTTGGGGGCATGGGAAAGACAAATTTTTCAGTCTGATCTCATCCAGGGTGTTGAATTGGTTCACAACTGGATGAGATATATAGACGATGTCTTTTTCATTTGGGAGGGGTCCATTCAGGAGTTGGGCCTTTTCTTTGATAGACTTAACCACAATGATATCAATGTTAAACTCACCCATCAAGCTGGAAGACAATTGGAATTTTTGGACATTTTCATTACAGTATCTGATGACGGACATTTGAAAACTGACATATATCGAAAGCCGACGGCAACTAATTCCTTGTTATTAGCACAATCAGCACATCCATCTTCTATGATCAAAGGAATACCGATAGGTCAATTTCTGAGGGTCCGAAGAATCTGTTCTGATTCCAATACATTTGAAACACAATCTAAGGAACTAGCCAGGAGATTTGAGGATAGAGGCTACAGCAGAAAATCAATTCGTCGAGGATATGTGCGGGCGGCCATGATAAACAGGGATCAACTTCTCTATGGGCCTTCAAAAAATCCTAGAAAAACTATTAAAGAAGACTCGGGTCCTGACAAGGTACGCTTTATCTCTACTTTTAACCGACAGTGGCATGATTTGACTAACATCATTAAGAAACATTGGCCGATTTTATCGGTCGATCCCATCTTAAATAATATTCTCCCAGCTGTCCCCTCTTTTGTGGCTAGACGTTCCAAAAATTTAAAAGACGTCTTAGTACACAGCCACTACATTTCTGAAGAAAGTAAACTTAGAACTATAAGAAATACGGGTAAGCCCGGCTTTTTTCCATGTGGGATTTGCAAAGGGTGTTTAAATCTAGTCAAAGCGGTTGGTTTTTCTAATCAAAGTAGATCTAGGTCTTTTACTATTAGGAGTCATATCAATTGTTCTTCCCAAGGTGTGATTTATCATGCTGAATGTCCGTGTGGTAAGATCTACATAGGTCTTACCACACGTGAACTCAAAATTCGTACCAGGGAACAAGTTAGGGACATCGAAAAAGCAAGATCAATTGATGATGACTCCTTATTGAAAACGTTACCCCGTCATTTTAAAAAATATCATGATTGTAATGCCAGGGGTCTTAAAGTAAAGGGCATAGACCTCATTACTCTTGGCATTAGAGGCGGGGATTTAAGCAGGATCTTAGCACAAAAGAAAGTGAATGGATCTTCAGGCTGGGGACCATGAGTCCATTAGGTTTGAATGAAAGCCTAGGTTTTTCCTCTTTTCTATAATAAGCATCAAGGATTTGATAATTAGGTTATTCATCTGTAATTAAGAGTGGCATCATTTTAGGGGTGGGTGGTTTTAATTTGGATGTTTGTATTGTTTATTGATTTATGTTTGTTATTAAATAGATGTTAATTGATGACATAGATGTTCGTATTTTATGAAGACCTTGGATGGATTTCGTTGAAGCAGTCGGCCAGCTATATTGATCCGGAGTTCTGGTACAGATGAAAGCATTCAGAAATAATTTGGGGACCTCGGTTCGTTTGAAGATATTCAAGGATATACATTATATTCATACCATATAATGAAGATCGTATTTTGGACCCCAAGCATACTGTATATGATTTTTTGCATTTATCTGTATTAGTTCTATAAGGATCTTTTTATTGGGAGCATAATAATTATCCCTGCACATCATTATATTCTGTTGTTATTATTATTATTTTTCATTATTAAATTCACTTTATAATTTTGCACGGCGCACTTTTTTAGTTATAGTTTTGTGGCTTCATCTTCTACTGGAGCGCTTACATGGTATCTAGTTGCGCTGTTTACTTCCACACATGCTCCATTACTGGATCGCATGCGTTCCAGCATGCGTTCCAAGGAGCGTAGGTTTGCATAAGCAGGGGCACAGGATGCCCCCATTGCTGTACCTTGTAATTGCAAAAAAATTTCACCATTAAATGTAAAAACATTGTGATGTAATAAAAATTCTAATAATATCAGTACAAGGTCAGCAATGGGGGGATCAATGTTACTAGAGCCTAGAAACCATTTAACTAGGGCGTTTTGTGGTCAGGAGCTTTTTAGGGAGTTTGTTCCCATATACTATATATCTGTCATTAGTCCACAGCTACACCTAATTATTGTTGTGATTAGGCGTCTTATACCTCTCACTGGGCATTTTGTTAGGTTTTAGATTTTTTATTGTATGTTATATGTTAATAAAAATTTATTTTTATATTCATTTTGCTGGAACACTTTTTGTGGTTATGTTTATCCGCAATTTGTTGAAGTTGTAGACAGCAATGAGAGCAGAAGGGCCTTATGTCTCTCCAGTTTAGCACTATAGCACTTTACTACAAGCTAGTCCCCTGATGAATCTGCTTGAAGGAAACGCGTCGGGACACCAACGTAGGGAAAGTGCAGGGCGAATTTTATTATAGGGCTAGTTGTGGACTGCCCTTGTTAGGGTGGGAGTTTGGGGGATAGTCCATTGATAGCCCCTTAGGGAATGACAGGGGATTGTCTTCCCGTTGAATACATCAGGGATCCGGTGTTTTCCATGTGATTCCTGTAAAGGCTCCCGCCAGTTCCTCATGATAATGGTGAGATCGTTCCATTTTTTTCTCATCACATACTGTTTGATTCTTCACATTTACAATTATCATTGTGTGTTATATATGTGTTTCCTTGGTGACAGCCTTTGAATTTTGGAGGGTTATTTATTTATTTCATTTTCCTCCATTTGGTTGCACCTTGGTACATTGTTGCCACTTTATGATTATAAGGGGCTAACTAGATCCCTAGTGAAGTTGCTTATCCCAGGCCACTACAATTCTAAGAGTATATGTACTATTCACTGAATTGATAGCATCTTCTATTGTTTTTATTGGGTGACTCACTATATTTGTTGTTTTATCTATTAATATTAAAAGTTATATTTTATGCTCACCTTTGCTGTATCTTGCAATTAATCAGGTGATATTGGTCCTATTTTTCTCTGGCCGACACTGGAGTTTTGCTTTTTCTATAACTAGGGTGGCCAGATGCTAGAATGGAAGGGCTGCTGGTAGGGGGCCAGATGCTAAACTGGATAGGCTGCTGGTAGGGGGCCAGATGCTAGACTGGAAGGGCAGCTGGTAGGGGGGCCAGATGCTAACTGGATAGGCTGCTGGTAGGGGGCCAGATGCTAGACTGGATGGGCAGCTGGTAGGGGGGGGGCAAGATGCTAGAATGGATGGGCTGCTGGTAGGGGGCCAGATGCTAGACTGGATGAGCTGCTGGTAGGGGGGCAAGATGCTTGACTGGATGAGCTGCTGGTAGAGGAGCCAGATGCTAGACTGGATGGGCTGCTGGTAGGAGGGGCCAGATGCTAGACTGGATGGGCTGCTGGTAGGGGAGCAAGATGCTAGACTGGATGGGCTGCTGGTAGGGGGGCCATATGTTAGACTGGATGGGCTGCTGGTAGGGGGGCCAGATGCTAGACTGTATTGGCTGCTGGTAGGGGGGCAAGATGCTAGACTGGATGGGCTGCTGGTAGTGGGGCCAGATGCTAGACTCGATGGGCAGCTGGTAGGGGGGCCAGATGCTAAACTGGATAGGCTGCTGGTAAGGGCCCAGATGCTAAACTGGATGGGCAGCTGGTAGGGGGGGCAAGATGCTAGACTGGATGGGCTGCTGGTAGGGCGACCAGATGCTAGACTGGATGGGCTGCTGGTAGGTGGGGCAAGATGCTAGACTGGATGGGCTGCTGGTAGGGCGGCCAGATGCTAGACTGGATGGGCTGCTGGTAGGGGAGGGGAAGATGCTAGAATGGATGGGCTGCTGGTAGGGGGGCCAGATGCAAGATACAGCAAAGGTGAGCATAAAATATAACTTTTAATATTAATAGATAAAACAACAAATATAGTGAGTCACCCAATAAAAACAATAGAAGATGCTATCAATTCAGTGAATAGTACATATACTCTTAGAATTGTAGTGGCCTGGGATAAGCAACTTCACTAGGGATCTAGTTAGCCCTTATAATCATAAAGTGGCAACAATGTACCAAGGTGCAACCAAATGGAGGAAAATGAAATAAATAAATAACCCTCCAAAATTCAAAGGCTGTCACCAAGGAAACACATATATAACACACAATGATAATTGTAAATGTGAAGAATCAAACAGTATGTGATGAGAAAAAAATGATACAATCTCACCATTATCATGAGGAACTGGCGGGAGCCTTTACAGGAATCACATGGAAAACACCGGATCCCTGATGTATTCAACGGGAAGACAATCCCCTGTCATTCCCTAAGGGGCTATCAATGGACTATCTCCCAAACTCCCACCCTAACAAGGGCAGTCCATAACTAGCCCTATAATAAAATTTGCCCTGCACTTTCCCTATGTGGGTGTCCCGACGCGTTTCCTTCAAGCAGATTCATCAGCGGACTAGCTTGTAGTAAAGTGCTATAGTGCTAAACTGGAGAGACATAAGGCCCTTCTGCTCTCATTGCTGTCTGTCTGAGAGCAGAAGGGCCTGATGTCCCTCCAGTGGTTTTGTGGTTTGTGGTTTTATCTATTACTATTAAAAGTTATATTTTATGCTCATCTTGGCTGTATCTTGCATCTGGCCCCCCTACCAGCAGCCCATCCATTCTAGCATCTGCCCCCCTACAAGGAGTCCATCTATTCTAGAGTTTGCCCCCCTACGAGCAGCCCATCCATTCTAGCGTCTGCCCCCCTACTGGCAGCCAGTTCAGTCTAGCATCTGGCTCCCCTACCAGCAGCCCATCCAGTCTAGCATCTGGCCCCCTACCAGCAGCCCATCCAGTCTAGCTTCTGGCCCCCCTACCAGCAGCCCATCCAGTCTAGCATCTGGCCCCTCCTACCAGCAGCCCATCCAGTCTAGCATCTTGCCCCCCTACCAGCAGACCATCCAGTCTAGCATCTGGCCCCCCTACCAGTAGTCCATCCAGTCTAACATATGGCCCCCTACCAGCAGCCCATCCAGTCTAGCATCTGGCCCCTCCTACTAGCAGACCATCCAGTCTAGCATCTGGCCCTGCTAACAGCAGTCCATCCAGTCTAGCATCTTGCCCCCCTACCAGCAGCCCATCCAGTCTAGCATCTGGCCGCCCTACCAGTAGCCCATCCAGTCTAGCATCATGCCCCCTACCAGCTGCCCATCCAGTCTAGCATCTGGCCCCCTACCAGCAGCCTATCCAGTTTAGCATCTGGCCCCCCCACCAGCTGCCCATCCAGTCTAGCATCTGGCCCCCCACCAGCAGCCCATCCAGTCTAGCATATGGCCCCTCTACCAGCAGCCCATCCAGTCTAGCATCTTGCCCCCCTACCTGAAGCCCATACAGTCAAGCATCTGGTAGGGGGCCAGATGCTAGACTGGATGAGCTGCTGGTAGGGGGCAAGATGCTTGACTGGATGAGCTGCTGGTAGAGGAGCCAGATGCTAGACTGGATGGGCTGCTGGTAGGAGGGGCCAGATGCTAGACTGGATGGGCTGCTGGTAGGGGAGCAAGATGCTAGACTGGATGGGCTGCTGGTAGGGGGGCCATATGTTAGACTGGATGGGCTGCTGGTAGGGGGGCCAGATGCTAGACTGTATTGGCTGCTGGTAGGGGGGCAAGATGCTAGACTGGATGGGCTGCTGGTAGTGGGGCCAGATGCTAGACTCGATGGGCAGCTGGTAGGGGGGCCAGATGCTAAACTGGATAGGCTGCTGGTAAGGGCCCAGATGCTAAACTGGATGGGCAGCTGGTAGGGGGGGCAAGATGCTAGACTGGATGGGCTGCTGGTAGGGCGACCAGATGCTAGACTGGATGGGCTGCTGGTAGGGGGGCAGATGCTAGACTGGATGGGCTGCTGGTAGGGGGGCAGATGCTAGACTGGATGGGCTGCTGGTAGGGGGAGATGCTAGACTGGATGGGCTGCTGGTAGGGGGCAGATGCTAGACTGGATGGGCTGCTGGTAGGGGGGCCAGTGCTAGATGGATGGGCTGCTGGTAGGGGGGCAGATGCTAGACTGGATGGGCTGCTGGTAGGGGGCCAGATGCTAGACTGGAGGGCTGCTGTAGGGGGGCAAGAGCTAGACTGGATGGCTGCTGGTAGGGGGCCAGATGCTAGACTGGATGGGCTGCTGTTAGGAGGGGCAGATGCTAGACTGGATGGCTGCTGGTAGGGGGGCCAGATGCTAGACTGGATGGGCTGCTGGTAGGGGGGCCAGATGCTAGACTGGATGGCTGCTGGTAGGGGGCCAGATGCTAGACTGGATGGGCTGCTGGTAGGGGCCAGATGCTAGACTGGATGGGCTGCTGGTAGGGGGGCCAGATGCTAGACTGGATGGGGTGCTGGTAGGGGGGCAAGATGCTAGACTGGATGGACTGCTGGTAGGGGAGCCAGATGCAAGACTGGATGGGCTGCCGGTAGGGGGGGCAGACGCTAGAATGGATGGGCTGCTGGTAGGGGGGCAAACTCTAGAATAGATGGGCTCCTTGTAGGGGGGCAGATGCTAGAATGGATGGGCTGCTGGTAGGGGGGCCAAATGCTAGACTGGATGGGCTGCTGGTAGGGGGGGCTAGATGCAAGATACAGCAAAGATGAGCATAAAATATAACTTTTAATAGTAATAGATAAAACCACAAACCACAAAACCACTGGAGGGACGTAAAGCCCTTCTACTCTCAAACAGACAGCAATGAGAGCAGAAGGGCCTTATGTCTCTCCAGTTTAGCACTATAGCACTTTACTACAATCTAGTCCCCTGATGAATCTGCTTGAAGGAAACGCGTCGGGACACCCACATAGGGAAAGTGCAGGGCGAATTTTATTATAGGGCTAGTTGTGGACTGCCCTTGTTAGGGTGGGAGTTTGGGGGATAGTCCATTGATAGCCCCTTAGGGAATGACAGGGGATTGTCTTCCCGTTGAATACATCAGGGATCCGGTGTTTTCCATGTGATTCCTGTAAAGGCTCCCGCCAGTTCCTCATGATAATGGTGAGATCGTTCCATTTTTTTCTCATCACACACTGTTTGATTCTTCATATTTACAATTATCATTGTGTGTTATATATGTGTTTCCTTGGTGACAGCCTTTGAATTTTGGAGGGTTATTTATTTATTTAATTTTCCCCCATTTGGTTGCCACTTTATGATTATAAGGGGCTAACTAGATCCCTAGTGAAGTTGCTTATCCCAGGCCCCTACAATTCTAAGAGTATATGTACTATTCACTGAATTGATAGCATCTTCTATTGTTTTTATTGGGTGACTCACTATATTTGTTGTTTTATCTATTAATATTAAAAGTTATATTTTATGCTCACCTTTGCTGTATCTTGCAATTAATCAGGTGATATTGGTCCTATTTTTCTCTGGCCGACACTGGAGTTTTGCTTTTTCTATAACTAGGGTGGCCAGATGCTAGAATGGAAGGGCTGCTGGTAGGGGGCCAGATGCTAAACTGGATAGGCTGCTGGTAGGGGGCCAGATGCTAGACTGGATGGGCAGCTGGTAGGGGGGCCAGATGCTAAACTGGATAGGCTGCTGGTAGGGGCCAGATGCTAGACTGGATGGGCAGCTGGTAGGGGGGCAAGATGCTAGACTGCATGAGCTGCTGGTAGGGCGGCCAGATGCTAGACTGGATGGCTGCCTAGGGGGCATATGCTAGAATGGATGGCTGCTGGTAGGGCAGATCTAGACTGATGAGCTGCTGTAGGGGGCAAGATGCTGATGGATGGCTGCTGGTAGGGAGCCAGATGCTAGACTGGATGGGCTGCTGGTAGGAGGGGCCAGATGCTAGACTGGATGAGCTGCTGGTAGGGAGCAGATGCTAGACTGGATGGCTGCTGGTAGGGGGGCCATATGTTAGACTGGATGGGCTGCTGGTAGGGGGCCAGATGCTAGACTGTATTGGCTGCTGGTAGGGGGGCAAGATGTCTAGACTGGATGGCTGCTGGTAGTGGAGCCAGATGCTAGACTCGATGGGCAGCTGGTAGGGGGGCCAGATGCTAACTGGATAGGCTGCTGGTAAGGGCCCAGATGCTAAACTGGATGGGCAGCTGGTAGGGGGGCAAGATGCTAAGACTGGATGGCTGCTGGTAAGGGCCAGATGCTAGACTGGATGGGCAGCTGGTAGGTGGGGCAAGATGCTAGACTGGATGGGCTGCTGGTAGGGCGCCAGATGCTAGACTGGATGGGCTGCTGGTAGGGAGGGGCAAGATGCTAGACTGGATGGGCTGCTGGTAGGGGGCCAGATGCTAGATGGATGGGTGCTGGTAGGGGGGCCAGTGCTAGATTGGATGGGCAGCTGGTAGGGGGGCAGATGCTAGACTGGATGTGCTGCTGTAGGCGGCATAGATGGATGGGCTGCTGGTAGGGGGGCCAGATGCAGACTGGATGGGCGCTGGTAGGGGGCAGATGCTAGACTGGATGTGGCTGCTGGTAGGGCGGAGGCAGATGCTAGACTGGATGGGCTGCTGGTAGGGGGCAGATGCTAGACTGGATGGGCTGCTGGTAGGGGGCCAGATGCTAGACTGGATGGGCTGCTGGTAGGGGGGCCAGATGCTAGACTGGATGGGTGCTGGTAGGGGGGCCAGGTGCTAGACTGGATGGGCAGCTGGTAGGGGGGCAGATGCTAGACTGGATGTGCTGCTGGTAGGGGGCCAGATGCTAGACTGGATGGGCAGCTGGTAGGGGGGCCAGATGCTAAACTGGATAGGCTGCTGGTAAGGGGCCAGATGCTAGACTGGATGGGCAGCTGGTAGGGGGGGCCAGATGCTAGACTGGATGGGCTGCTGGTAGGTGGGCAAACTCTAGAATAGATGGGCTCCTGGTAGGGGGGCAGATGCTAGAATGGATGGGCTGCTGGTAGGGGGGCCAGATGCTAGACTGGATGGGCTGCTGGTAGGGGGGGCCGGATGCAAGACTGGATGGGCTGCTAGTAGGGGGGCCAGATGCTAGACTGGATGGGCTGCTGGTAGGAGGGGCCAGATGCTAGACTGGATGGGCTGCTGGTAGGGGGGGCTAGATGGTAGACTGGATGGGCTGCTGGTAGGGGGGCCATATGCTAGACTGGATGGGCTGCTGGTAGGGGGGGCCAGATGCTAGACTGGATGGGCTGCTGGTAGGGGGGCCAGATGCTAGACTGGATGGGCAGCTGGTAGGGGGGCCAGAAGCTAGACTGGATTGGCTACTGGTAGGGGGGCCAGATGCTAGACTGGATGGGCTGCTGGTAGGGGGGCCAGATGCTAGACTGGATGGGCTGCTGGTAGTGGTGCCAGATGCAAGACTGGATGGGCTGCTGGTAGGGGGGCCAGATGCTAGACTGAACTGGCTGCCGGTAGGGGGGCCAGTTGCTAGACTGGATGGGCTGCTGGTAGGGGCGCCAGATGCTAGACTGGATGGGCTGCTGGTAGCGGTGCCAGATGCAAGACTGGATGGGCTGCTGGTAGGGGGGCCATATGCTAGACTGAACTGGCTGCCGGTAGGGGGGCCAGATGCTAGAATGGATGGGCTGCACATAGGTGGGAAAACTCTAGAATAGATGGGCTCCTGGTAGGGGGGCAGATGCTAGAATGGATGGGCTGCTGGTAGGGGGGGCCAGATGCTAGACTGGATGGGCTGTTGGTAGGGGGGCCGGATGCAAGATACAGCCAAGATGAGCATAAAATATAACTTTTAATAGTAATAGATAAAACCACAAACCACAAAACCACTGGAGGGACATAAGGCCCTTCTGCTCTCAGACAGACAGCAATGAGAGCAGAAGGGCCTTATGTCTCTCCAGTTTAGCACTATAGCACTTTACTACAAGCTAGTCCCCTGATGAATCTGCTTGAAGGAAACGCGTAGGGACACCCACATAGGGAAAGTGCAGGGCGAATTTTATTATAGGGCTAGTTGTGGACTGCCCTTGTTAGAGTGGGAGTTTGGGGGATAGTCCATTGATAGCCCATTAGGGAATGACAGGGGATTGTCTTCCCGTTGAATACATCAGGGATTCGGTGTTTTCCATGTGATTCCTGTAAAGGCTCCCGCCAGTTCCTCATGATAATGGTGAGATCGTTCCATTTTTTTCTCATCACATACTGTTTGATTCTTCACATTTACAATTATCATTGTGTGTGTTATATATGTGTTTCCTTGGTGACAGCCTTTGAATTTTGGAGGGTTATTTATTTATTTCATATTCCCCCATTTGGTTGCACCTTGGTACATTGTTGCCACTTTATGATTATAAGTGGCTAACTAGATCCCTAGTGAAGTTGCTTATCCCAGGCCCCTACAATTCTAAGAGTATTTGTACTATTCACTAAATTGATAGCATCTTCTATTGTTTTTATTGGGTGACTCACTATATTTGTTGTTTTATCTATTAATATTAAAAGTTATATTTTATGCTCACCTTTGCTGTATGTTGAAATTAATCAGGTGATATTGGTCCTATTTTTCTCCGGCCGACACTGGAGTTTTGCTTTTTCTATAACTAGGGGGGACAGATGCTAGAATGGATGGGCTGCTGGTAGGGGGGCCAGATGCTAAACTGGATAGGCTGCTGGTAGGGGGCCAGATGCTAGACTGGATGGGCAGCTGGTAGGGGGGCCAGATGCTAGACTGAATGGGCTGCTGGTAGGTGGGCCAGATGCTAACTGGATGATTTGCTGGTAGGGGGGCCAGATGCTACACTGTATGGGCTGCGGGTAGGGGGGCCAGATGCTAAACTGAATAGGCTGTTGGGAGGGGGGGCCAAATGCTAGACTGGATGTGCTGCTGGTAGGGGGGCCAGCTGCTAGACTGAATGTGCTGCTGGTTTGGGGGCCAGATGCTAGACTGGATGGGCTGCTGGTAGGGGGCCAGATGCTAGACTGGATGGGCAGCTGGTAGGGGGGGGCAGATGCTAGACTGGATGGGCTGCTGATAGAGGGGCCATGCTAGACTGGATGGGCTGCTGGTATGGGGCCAGATGCTAGACTGGATGGGCTGCTGGTAAGGGGCCAGATGCTAGACTGGATAGGCTTCTGGTAGGTGTTCAGATGCTAGACTGGATGTGCTGCTGGTATGGGAGCCAGATGCTAGACTGGATAGGCTGCTGGTTGAGGGGGGCAGAGTGTTAGACTGGATGGGCTGCTTGTAGGGGGCCAGATGCTAGACTGGATGGGCTGCTGGTAGGAGGGGCCAGATGCTAGACTGGATGGGCTGCTGGTAGGGGGGCCAGATGCTAGACTGGATATGCTGCTGGTTAGGGTGGCCAGATGCTAGACTAGATGGGCTGCTGGTAGGGGGGGCTGTTATGTTTCGGTAGCTGAGGAGTGCAGGTAAAAAAGGAAATACACCAGAGCAGTTGGAATCTATGAGATTGCAGTACCCTGACTAACCACCACAACTAGAGGCAGCCGTGGAGCGTTCCTACGTTGGTCCTAGACGCCTCGTCACAGCCTGAGAAACTAACTACACCTAAAGATAGATATAGGAAAACTATCTGCCCCGGAGCAGAACCCCAAAGATAATAGAAAGCCCCCAAACATGTAATGGCGGTTAGACAAGATGAAATACTGACACAGAAAGAAAATAGTAAGAGCAAACGTTGGGGCCCAAACTAACTAAATAGAAAAGGATAGGAAGGGTACTTACTGCAATCCCAAAAAACCCTGCAAAGCACCACTCTACTAATTTCAAAAACACCTGAGATCACACGACCTCTTCCACCTAAATTAGTTCTCTGGTGTAACAAAATCAAAACAGCAGCCACTGAAAAAAACTAGAAAAAGCAAAAGTACAAACATCAGTGGATGAACAAAACTGAGAGGGCAGAAGCCCCCGGAGAGGACCCGAAGGCCCCACAGAAGTGCAGGACAAAATGCAAAAATATAGCACAAAACAAAAGAAGAAAATGTCTTATCTGAAAGCAGGAGATGCAGACACGACACAGCAGGCTACAAGGGAAACTGGAATAAAGGATTCAGACCAGAACAATTGATCACTGGCAACCCTGATGGGAAGGTGACTCCCTTATATAAGACCAGTCAGTAACACCTGATTCCAGTCCTCACAATCTTCACTGGAAGACTAGCACCGCTTGTAACCACCAGAGGAGCCTCTGCTCAGAACTCATCTCAAACCCATTCACAACAGTACCCCCCCATTGAGGAGGGGTCACCGAACCGTCATTTTGAGCAACCAGGTCAGTCAGGATGAGTTCTATGATACGCACGGATAATCTCCTAGCATGGATGTCCGAAGCAAACACCCAAGAATTGTCTTCTGACCATAACCTCTCCATTTAACCAAATACTGGAGTTTCCGTCTAGAAAAACGAGAATCTAATATTTTTCAACCACATACTCCAGATTGCCCTCAACCAAAACAGGGTCAGGAGGCACAGCAGCAGGAACCACTGGCTCAACAAACCTCTTCAACAAGGACTTGTGGAACACTTATGGATCTTAAATGTCCCTGGAAGAAGCAAACGAAAGAAACAGGATTAATAATCTCCATGATCTTATAGGTCCAATGAACCTAGGCTTAAATTTAGGAGATGCTACTCTCATAGGAATATTCCTGAGGACAACCAGACCAATCCCCCATTTAAACCGAGGCCATCAGTCCTATTGCCGGTTAGCAAACCGCTGGGCCCTTCCTGGGGAGAGGGAAACCCCCCATACCTGGTCCCAAATCATTGATTTCGCTCCACAACGAGTAACACCTGGAAGACAGAAGCCCCCGTCTTCCTGAATAAAATCGAGGG
>JARQOD010000001.1:377804754-377891606 GCA_033576555.1 Oophaga sylvatica | reverse complement strand
AATCAGTGGAGACAACCCTTTCCGAAAAATAGATTTTTTAGCGGAAGTGTCCCAAAGTGGTATCAAGAGCCCATCTCCTGAAATCCAGGGCATATTCGGCTACTGAACGCTTCCCTTTGCGCAAAGTTAACATGGCGCTTCAGCTGTTGCACCTCGATTGGGGTCATCAAAACACCTGCCCCATGGCTGAAATAAAAGCATCAAGGTGATTCAAACAATCATCCTCAGTTCAATCAGAGGTTTGCCCACATCAAAGCCTTATTGGTAAGCAACATGATTAAAGTAAGCACTTTGGATCGTTCAGTGGGAAATTGTGAAGCATGTGCAGAGAAAAATAAATTGCATTGATTAATAAATCCCCTGAATTTCTCACGTTCACCGCCAAAACGAAAAGGAGGTAATTTGGGGATCCCAGAACTTGGGGTTATGGCAGGAGCCTGGGCTCGTTCCTCTAGAGCCTCAATCCTGGCTCGCAATTCCTGGGTAGTCTGTCCAAACACTTGCAAATTATGATTAGTGAGGTCCTGTAGGCTTGCAAAACGGGTTTTTAACCCTTTCATGACCCAGCCTATTTTGACCTTAAAGACCTTGCCATTTTTTGCAATTCTGACCAGTGTCCCTTTATGAGGTAATAACTCAGGAACGCTTCAACGGATCCTAGCGATTCTGAGATTGTTTTTTCGTGACATATTGGGCTTCATGTTAGTGGTAAATTTTAAGTCGATAATTTTTGCGTTTATTTGTGAAAAAAATGGAAATTTGGCGAAAATTTGAAAATTTTGTAATTTTCAAATTTTTAATTTTTATTCTGTTAAACCAGAGAGTTATGTGACACAAAATAGTTAATAAATAACATTTCCCACATGTCTACTTTACATCAGCACAATTTTGGGAACAACATTTTTTTTTGTTAGGAAGTTATAAGGGTTAAAAGTTGACCAGCGATTTCTCATTTTTACAGCAAAATTTACAAAACCATTTTTTTTAGGGACCACCTCACATTTGAAGTCACTTTGAGGGGTCTATATGGCAGAAAATACCCAAAAATGACACCTTTATAAAAACTGCACCCCTCAATCTACTCAAAACTACATTCAAGAAGATTATTAACCCTTCAGGTGCTTCACAGGAACTAAAGCAACGTGTAAGGAAAAAATGGACATTTTAATTTTTCCAACAAAAATTTTCTTTTAGCATCAATTTTTTCATTTTTACATGGGCATCAGGATAAAATGGATCCTAAAATTTGTTGGGCAATTTCTCCTGAGTACACAGATACCTCATATGTGGTCATAAACCACTGTATGGGCGCACGGCAGGGCTCAGAAGGGAAGGAGCGCCATTTGACTTTTTGAATGGAAAATATGCTGGAATATTTAGCGGTTGCCATGTCACATTTGGAGAGTCCCTGTGTGCCTAAACATTGGAGCTCCCCCACAAGTGACCCCATTTTGGAAACTAGACCCCCTAAGGAACTTATCTAGATGCATAGTGATCATTTTGAACCCCCAGGTGCTTCACAAATTGATCTGTAAAAAAAAGAAAGTACTTTTTTTTCACAAAAATTTTCTTTTAGCCTCAGTTTTTTCATTTTCACATGGGCAACAGGCTAAATTGGATCCTAAAATTTGTTGGGCAATTTCTCCTGAGTACACAGATACCTCATATGTGGTCATAAACTACTGTTTGGGCGCATGGCAGGGCTCAGAAGGGAAGCAGCGCCATTTGACTTTTTGAATGGAAAATATGCTGGAATATTTAGCGGTTGCCATGTCGCATTTGGAGAGTCCCTGTGTGCCTAAACATTGGAGCTCCCCCACAAGTGACCCCATTTTGGAAACTAGACCCCCTAAGGAACTTATCTAGATGCATAGTGATCATTTTGAACCCCCAGGTGCTTCACAAATTGATCTGTAAAAAAAAGAAAGTACTTTTTTTTCACAAAAATTTTCTTTTAGCCTCAGTTTTTTCATTTTCACATGGGCAACAGTATAAATTGGATCCTAAAATTTGTTGGGCAATTTCTCCTGAGTACACAGATACCTCATATGTGGTCATAAACCACTGTTTGGGCGCATGGCAGGGCTCAGAAGGGAAGCAGCGCCATTTGACTTTTTGAATGGAAAATATGCTGGAATATTTAGCGGTTGCCATGTCGCATTTGGAGAGTCCCTGTGTGCCTAAACATTGGAGCTCCCCCACAAGTGACCCCATTTTGGAAACTAGACCCCCTAAGGAACTTATCTAGATGCATAGTGAGCACTTTGAACCCCCAGGTGCTTCACAAATTGATCCGTAAAAAAAAGAAAGTACTTTTTTTTCACAAAAATTTTCTTTTAGCCTCAGTTTTTTTCATTTTCACATGGGCAACAGTATAAATTGGATCCTAAAATTTGTTGGGCAATTTCTCCTGAGTACACAGATACCTCATATGTGGTCATAAACCACTGTTTGGGCGCACGGCAGGCTCAGAAGGGAAGGAGCGCCATTTGACTTTTTGAATGGAAAATATGCTGGAATATTTAGCGGTTGCCATGTCGCATTTGGAGAGTCCCTGTGTGCCTAAACATTGGAGCTCCCCCACAAGTGACCCCATTTTGGAAACTAGACGCCCTAAGGAACTTATCTAGATGCATAGTGAGCACTTTGAACCCCCCAGGTGCTTTACAGAAGTTTATAACGCAGAGCCGTGAAAATAAAATATCATTTTTTTTTCTCAAAAAATGATTTTTTAGCCCACTATTTTTTATTTTCACAATGGTTACAGGAGAAATTGGACCCCGAAAGTTGTTGTCCAGTTTGTCCTGAGTACGCTAGTACCCCATATGTGGGGGGGAACCACTGTTTGGGCACACGTCAGGGCTCGGAAGGGATGTAGTGACGCTTTGAAATGCCAACTTGATGGAATGGTCTGCGGGCATCTTGTTACGTTTGCAGAGCCCCTGATGCGCCTAAACAGTAGAAACTCCCCACAAGTGACCCCATTTTGGAAACTAGACACCGCAAAGAACTTATCTAGATGTGTGGTGAGCACTTTGAACCCCCAAGGGCTACACAGAAGTTTATAACGCCCGGGCATGAAAATAAAAAAATCATATTTTTTCCACAATCAGGATCTTTTAGTCCCCAATTTTTTTATTTTCGCAAGGGTAACATGAGAAATTAGACCCCAAAAGTTGTTGTCCAATTTGTCCTGAGTATGCTGATATCCCATATGTGGGAGAAAACTACTGTATGGGCACACGTCGGGGCTCGGATGGGAAGTAGTGACCTTTTGAAATGCCCACTTGATGGAATGGTCTTCGGGCGTCATGTTACGTTTGCAGAGTCACTGATGTGCCTAAACAGTAGAAACTCCCCACAAGTGACCCCATTTTGGAAACTAGATCCCCAAGGAACTCCTCTAGATGTGTGGTGAGCACTTTGAATCTCCAAGTCCTTCACAGAAGTTTATAACGCAGAGCCGTGAAAATATAAAATCATTTTTTTTCCACAAAAATAATTTTTAGTCCCCAATTTTTTTTCCCAATGTTAACAGGAGAAATTAGAACCCCCAAAGTTGTTGTGCAATTTTTCCCGAGTACGCTGATACCTCATATGTGGGGATAAACCACTGTTTGGGCATACGTCGGGGCTTGGAATAAAGGGAGCACTGTTTGACTTTTTGAACGCAAAATTTGCAGGAATCAATGGTGGCGCCATGTCGCGTATGGAGACCCCCTGATGTGCCTAAATAGTGGAAACCCCTCAATTCTAACTCCAACCCTAACCCTAACACACCCCTAACTGTTATGTTTCGGTAGCTGAGGAGTGCAGGTAAAAAAGGCAATACACCAGAGCAGTTGGAATCTATGAGATTGCAGTACCCTGACTAACCACCACAACTAGAGGCAGCCGTGGAGCGTTCCTACGTACGTCCTAGACGCCTCGTCACAGCCTGAGAAACTAACTACACCTAAAGATAGATATAGGAAAGCTATCTGCCCCGGAGCAGATCCCCAAAGATAATAGAAAGCCCCCAAACATGTAATGGCGGTTAGACAAGAGGAATTACTGACACAGAAAGAAAATAGTATGAGCAAACGCTGGGGCCCAAACTATCTAAATAGAAAAGGACAGGAAGGGTACTTACTGCAATCTCAGAAAACCCTGAAAAACACCAACTCTACTAATTTCAAAATCACCTGAGATCACACGACCTCTACCACCTAAATTAGCTCTCTGGTGTAACAAAATAAAAACAGCAGCCACTGAAAAAAAACTGGAAAAGCAAAAGTACAAAACTAAGTGGCTGAACAAACTGAGAGGGCAAAAGCCCCCGGAGGGGACCCAGAAGGCCCCCACAGAAGTGCAGGACAAAATGCAAAAATACAGCAAAAACACAAAAGAAGAAAAAGACTTATCTGGAAGCAGGAGATGCAGACAAGACACAGCAGGCTACAAGGGAAACTGGAATGAAGGATTCAGACCAGAACAATTGATCACCGGCAACCCTGATGGGAAAATGACTCCCTTATATAAGACCAGTCAGTAACACCTGATTCCCAGTCCTCACAATCTTCACTAGTACCGCTTGTAACCACCAGAGGGAGCCTCTGCTCAGAACTCATCTCAAACCCATTCACAACAGTACCCCCCCCTTGAGGAGGGGTCACCGAACCCTCATTTGAGCAACCAGGTCGGTCAGGATGAGTTCTATGATAAGCACGGATAAGTCTCCTAGCATGGATGTCCGAAGCAAACACCCAAGAATTGTCTTCCTGACCATAACCTCTCCACTTAACCAAATACTGGAGTTTCCGTCTAGAAAAACGAGAATCCAATATTTTCTCAACCACATACTCCAGATTGCCCTCAACCAAAACAGGGTCAGGAGGCACAGCAGCAGGAACCACTGGCTCAACAAACCTCTTCAACAAGGACTTGTGGAACACGTTATGGATCTTAAATGTCCCTGGAAGAAGCAAACGAAAAGAAACAGGATTAATAATTTCCATGATCTTATAAGGTCCAATGAACCTAGGCTTAAATTTAGGAGATGCTACTCTCATAGGAATATTCTTTGAGGACAACCAGACCAAGTCCCCCACTTTAAACCGAGGACCAACAGTCCTATGCCGGTTAGCAAACCGCTGGGCCTTCTCCTGAGAGAGGGACAACCTCTCCACTACCTGGTCCCAAATCTGTTGCATACGCTCCACAACAGAGTCAACCCCTGCACAGACAGAAGCCTCCGTCTGTCCTGAAGAAAATCGAGGGTGAAACCCAGAATTACAGAAAAACGGAGACATCAAAGTGGCAGAGCTAGCCCTATTATTAAGAGCAAACTCAGCCAAAGGCAAAAAAAGAGACCCAGTCATCCTGATCAGCAGACACAAAGCATCTAAGATAAGTCTCCAATGTCTGGTTTGTTCTCTCAGTTTGACCATTGGTCTGAGAATGAAATGCCGAGGAGAAAGACAATTGAACACCCAGTTTAGAACAAAAAGTCCTCCAAAATCTGGAAACAAACTGGACTCCTCTGTCAGACACAATGTTCTCAGGAATGCCGTGTAAACGAACCACGTGCTGAAGGAACAACGGCACCAATTCAGAGGAGGAAGGCAACTTAGGTAATGGCACAAGATGTATCATTTTGGAAAACCTATCACAAATTACCCAGATGGTGGTCATTCTCTGAGAAACAGGAAGATCGGAAATGAAATCCATAGAGATATGGGTCCATGGTCTCTTGGGCACAGGCAATGGCATCAATAAACCACTAGAGCGAGAGCAAGGCTTGGAGCGAGAGCAAGTCCCGCAGGACTGCACAAATTCCCTGACATCACGAGACAAGGTAGGCCACCAAAAGGACCGACTAACCAAGTCTCTGGTACCAAAAATTCCGGGATGCCCAGCCAATGCGGAACAATGAATCTCAGACATCACACTCTTTTTCCATTGGTCCGGGACAAACAATTTTCCAACAGGGCAGCGCTCGGGTCTATCCTCCTGACACCCCTCCAGAGCAAGTCTCAAATTGGGCGAGATGGCGGAAAGAACTACACCCTCTTTCAAAATAACAGAAGGATCAGATAACTCAGGAGAGTCCGCAAGGAAACTCCTCGAGAGGGCATCCGCCTTAACATTCTTAGTGCCAGGAAGAAAGGAAACCACAAAATTAAAACGTGTGAAAAACAAGGCCCACCTGGCCTGTCTAGGATTGAGTCGCTTGGCAGATTCCAGATAGACCAGATTCTTATGGTCAGTAAGGACCACCACCTGATGTTTGGCTCCCTCCAGCCAATGTCTCCACTCTTCAAAAGCCCACTTCATGGCCAATAACTCCCGATTACCCACGTCATAATTACGTTCAGTAGGAGAAAATTTTCGAGAGAAAAAGGCACAAGGGTTACTTTTAGAGGTCTCTGGATCTTTTTGGGACAAAACGTTACCTGCCCCAATTTCAGAGGCATCAACCTTCACCTGAAATGGCAGAGAAACATCAGGCTGCCGTAGAACAGGAGCAGAAGTGAATCTCTGCTTAAGTTCCTGAAATGCAGAGACTGCCTCAGGAGGCCAATTCACCACATCAGAACCCTATCTGGTCAAATCAGTTAATGGTTTAACAATAACCGAGAAATTACCAATAAATTTACGATAAAAATTGGCAAAACCCAAAAATCTCTGAAGAGCCTTTAATGAAGTAGGTTGGACCCAATCACAGATGGCCTGAACCTTGACCGGGTCCATTTCAATAACAGATGGGGACAAAATGAATCCCAGAAATGAGATCTTCTGTACGCCAAAAAGACACTTTGATCCCTTCACATACAGAGCATTCTCTCTCAAAATCTGGAACACAGTTCGAACATGTTTCACATGAGAGTCCCAGTCATTAGAAAAAATCAAGATATCATCCAAATAAACAATCAGAAATTTGTCCACAAAATCCCTGAAAATGTCATTCATGAAGGACTGGAAGACGGAAGGAGCATTAGTGAGCCCAAAGGGCATCACTAGGTACTCAAAATGCCCTTCAGGGGTATTGAATGCCGTCTTCCATTCATCCCCGTGCTTAATGCGAATAAGGTTATACGCCCCCCTGAGGTCAAGCTTGGTAAACCAAGTAGCATTTTTCACCCTGGAAAACAGGTCAGAAATCAAGGGTAACGGGTATTGATATTTCACAGTAATATTGTTCAAGAGACGATAATCAATACACGGCCTTAATGAACCATCTTTTTTGGCCACAAAGAAAAAACCGGCACCTAAGGGTGAAGAGGATGGTCTGATATGACCCTTCTCCAATGATTCCTTGATATAAGACCGCATAGCGTCATGTTCAGGTACAGACAAGTTAAAAAGGCGACCTTTAGGGAATTTACTACCCGGCACTAATTCAATAGCGCAGTCATAGCTCCTATGGGGAGGCAAGGATGCAGATTTACTTTCGCTAAACACATCAGAAAAATCAAACAAAAAGTCAGGAACATCCTGAGCTTGGGGGAGGCAGAAAAAACAGGAGTGTTGGTATTAACACATTGGCAGCCCCAACTGGCCACAGACACAGACTTCCAATCCAAAACAGGATTATGAGACTGCAACCAAGGGAAACCCAGCACGATAATGTCATGCAGATTATATAGAACCAAAAATTTGCAGCACTCCTGGTGATCAGGTTCAACCCTCATTATCACCTGAGTAGAAAACTGGGGTTTATTCTCAGCCAAAGGGTAGAATCGATCCCCAGTAGGGGAATAGACTTCTGTAGGGGTATCAAGGGAAACCCACAACGTTTAGCAAAATCATAATCCATCAGGTTAATAGCTGCTCCAGAATCAACGAAAGCCTGAGCAGAAAATGAGGACAGAGAGCATATCAGAGTGACAGTTAATAAAAACTTAGTCTGAACACTACCCAAGACAACTGAGCGTGCAAAACGTCTTCCCCGCTTAGGGCAGACTGAAATAGCATGAGAGGCATCACCACAGTAGAAACATAACCCATTGCGCTTTCGAAACTCATGACGCTGTGCCCCAGACACCACTCTATCACACTGCATGTTTTCAGGAGCTGGTTCACAAGGCAACACCATACCACGCATACTTCTCCGCTCACGCAAACGTCTGTCAATTTGAATCGCTAATGACATAGAATCATTGAGACCAGAGGGGACAGGGAATCCCACCATAACATCCTTTACATTATCTGACAGACCCTTCCGGAAAAGGGCCGCCAAAGCGTCGTCATTCCATTTGGTCAGGACTGCCCACCTACGGAATCTCTGACAGTATAACTCAGCGTCATCAAGCCCCTGATTTAATGCCAACAAGGCTTTTTCAGCTTGATCAGTGACATTAGGCTCATCGTACAATAACCCCAAAGCCTGAAAAAACGCATCAACATCACTCAAAATAGGATCCCCAGGTATCAGGGAAAAAGCCCAATCCTGAGGATCGCCGCGCAGGAGAGAGATGATAATTTGAACCTGCTGCGCTGCGTTTCCTGAGGACTTAGATTTTAAGGCAAAAAACAATTTACAATTATTTTTGAAATTCTGAAACTTAGCTCGATCCCCTAAAAACAAATCTGGCATGGGGATCCTAGGTTCCACAACAGGCAACCCAGCAAGATAGATAGCAATACTCTGAACCTCAGTGGCAAGCTGATCCACACGGCCAGACAACTGTGCAAACTCCATTGGGAAAAAGATCCTCCCCAGCACCCAGAGATACAGAGGGAAAAAAAAAAAAAAATGCAACAAACAGAAAAATATCTCTGACAACTCTGACAACCTTTTTTCTATCACAATATTTTTTCCCTTCTGTGAGTACCATACAAATTTCAATTTTTTGGGCCGGTGATACTGTTATGTTTCGGTAGCTGAGGAGTGCAGGTAAAAAAGGCAATACACCAGAGCAGTTGGAATCTATGGGATTGCAGTACCCTGACTAACCACCACAACTAGAGGCAGCCGTGGAGCGTTCCTACGTAGGTCCTAGACGCCTCGTCACAGCCTGAGAAACTAACTACACCTAAAGATAGAAATAGGAAAGCTATCTGCCCCGGAGCAGAACCCCAAAGATAATAGAAAGCCCCCAAACATGTAATGGCGGTTAGACAAGAGGAATTACTGACACAGAAAGAAAATAGTATGAGCAAACGCTGGGGCCCAAACTATCTAAATAGAAAAGGACAGGAAGGGTACTTACTGCAATCTCAGAAAACCCTGAAAAACACCAACTCTACTAATTTCAAAATCACCTGAGATCACACGACCTCTACCACCTAAATTAGCTCTCTGGTGTAACAAAATAAAAACAGCAGCCACTGAAAAAAAACTGGAAAAGCAAAAGTACAAAACTAAGTGGCTGAACAAACTGAGAGGGCAAAAGCCCCCGGAGGGACCCAGAAGGCCCCCACAGAAGTGCAGGACAAAATGCAAAAATACAGCAAAAACACAAAAGAAGAAAAAGACTTATCTGGAAGCAGGAGATGCAGACAAGACACAGCAGGCTACAAGGAAAACTGGAATGAAGGATTCAGACCAGAACAATTGATCACCGGCAACCCTGATGGGAAAATGACTCCCTTATATAAGACCAGTCAGTAACACCTGATTCCCAGTCCTCACAATCTTCACTAGTACCGCTTGTAACCACCAGAGGGAGCCTCTGCTCAGAACTCATCTCAAACCCATTCACAACACCTAACGCCTACACACACCTAACCCTAATACAAACCCTAATCATAACCCTAACCCCAACACACCCCTAACCCTAATCCCAACTCTAACCATAAACCTAACTACAAGCCTAACCCTAATTCCAAACCTAACCCTAATTCCAACCCTAACCCAAATTCCAACCCTAACCCAAATTCCAACCCTAACCGTAATTCTAACCTTAGCCCTAATGCTAACCCTAACCCTTGATCTAATCCGCCGCGGATCAGCAGCGAAATCAGCCGCGGATCCGCAGCGAAATCCGCCGCGGATCAGCAGCGAAATCAGTCGCGGATCCGCAGCGAAATCAGTCGCGGATCCGCAGCGAAATCCGCCGCGGATCAGCAGCGAAATCCGCCACGGATCAGCAGCGAAATCAGCCGCGGATCAGCAGCGAAATCAGCCGTGGATCCGCAGCGAAATCCGCCGCGGATCAGCAGCGAAATCAGTCGCGGATCCGCAGCGAAATCAGTCGCGGATCCGCGGCGAAATCCGCCGCGGATCAGCGGCGAAATCCGCCGCGGATCCGCAGCGAAATCCGCCGCGGATCAGCAGCGATGTCCGCCGCGGATCAGCAGCGATGTCCGCCGCGGATCAGCAGCGAAGTCCGCCGCGGATCAGCAGCGAAATCCGCCGCGGATCAGCAGCGAAATCCGCCGCGGATCAGCAGCGAAATCCGCCGCGGATCAGCAGCGAAATCCGCTGCGGATCAGCAGCGAAATCCGCTGCCGATCAGCAGCGAAATCCGCCGCGGATCAGCAGCGAAATCCGCCGCCGATCAGCAGCGAAATCCGCCGCGGATCAGCAGCGAAATCCGCCGCCGATCAGCAGCGAAATCCGCAGCGGATCCGCAGCGAAATCCGCCGCGGATCAGCAGCGATGTCCGCCGCGGATCAGCAGCGAAGTCCGCCGCGGATCAGCAGCGAAATCCGCCGCGGATAAGCGGCGATATCCGCCGCGGATCCGCACAAAATCAGCTGCGGATCAGCAGCAAAATCCGCTAGGAAAAAAAAAAAATCTTTATTTTTTTTATTTTGTCCCTACCTATGATAAAGGGGGGTTCATTTACTTTTTTTATTTTGATCACTGTGACAGTTTATCACAGTGATCAAAATAAATTTTTGAACACTGGGGGGCGCACTGCGCATGCGCCCGCCATTTTCCAATATGGCGGCGCCCATGAAGAGGCCCGGGCGGACGCCGGGCCCGATCGTGGGACATCGGTGGATCGGGAGAGGTGAGTAGGGGGGTCGGAAGGCTGGGGGGGGGATAGGAAGTGGGGGCAGTGGACCAAAAGAGGAGGGGAGCTGTAAGTGACGGCGGTGACCGATCGCTGCCATCTTTCGGTGGCGGCGGCCGATCACCGCCGTGACTCGGTGTAGGGGGGGTCAGGGCTTGGTCTCCAGCCATGGCAGATGCTATTGCAGCATCGGCCATGGCTGGATTGTAATATTTCACCAATTAAATTGGTGAAATATTACACATTGCTCTGATTGGCTGTTTCACTTTTAACAGCCAATCAGAGCGATCGTGGCCACGGGGGGTTAAGCCAACCCCCCTGTGGTGAAGCACAAAGGGTCCTGTAACTGCGGGTCGGGTGACCTTTGAGTGACCCCGGTCTCCCGGCCCGCAGGGACGAGATCCTTTCATGACGCCACATAGGCGTCATGGGTCGGATTGGCACAGGTTTTCATGACGCCTACGTGGCGTCATGGGTCGGGAAGGGTTAAAGTCTGTACATCTGAAAGGATTGTATCAGTCACTCCGCAAAGTTCCTTTATGCGGGCCTCCATCTTCCAGATCTTTTAGGCAGAAGTGCTGGAAGGAGAAGAGGAAAGGAAAAAAAAAAAAAACAATAGTGTTTACCTGTGGTAACACTGCAGAGTAAAATTTTAAGGAATGCGCTCACCTGGAATGGTTGTGAGAAGTCACAACCACTGTCATCACATAAGGTATTAAACGGACTTCTGATATCCACAGTCACAGCAGACACGGCTTTCCCAGACCCAGCAGACACTAAACATTGGCTCCTGAATCTTGTCATGTATAGTGTACAGTTCCTATAGCGTCTTGTGCTTGGGTGCGAGGAAAACACAGGAGACATAGGTTGAAATGAAATTACTTGTATTACTTCATACAAGCATGCTGAAAAGTTCACACAGTTTGCAGGAACAGCGACAGGAGACACAGCAGGCCAGAGTAACTTCAAGCTCTACAATAACTCTCCAAAGCAGGTTCAGGATCTCTTCTCTGTACCGTAATTCCTCTGCAAACATGGATTCACCAAACAGCAGGTTTCCAGAGTCCAAAAGTGTTCCAAGGTTCCTCAGTAGGGAATAGCTGGAGTACAAGTCCAAGGCTTCCAGGAGTCAGGTCACAGACTGACTGAGGCTTGATTCAGGAGCACTGATTGTTCAGCTGAGGCTGCTTAAGAAGCAAGAGGGAAGAATCAGGGCGGGAACATGAAAACTGGAAACTCCATATTAACTGAGGGCAAGAGCTGCAGAAAGACAGAAAGCAAAATGGCGACGGAAAACTGAGTTTCAAGGAACATGTCAACAGAGACAAAGAACCTTACAGTCACACTAATAGATTTGAGTTATTTGAAATGGTATGGAGCAGCACCAATTAGAGAAAAATGACAAGGATGAGGCAGTGACACACGTTCAGCAGACTACAACCAGCAGTGGTTGAAGAACTAACTGGAGCGTGATCTGCACTCAAAAAAAAAAAAAACCTCACAGACTAGAGTGAACACTGAACACAATGTTCACTATCTCTGAAAGGCTCCTTTCTGTAATTCTATAGTGTTTGCAACCAATGTATTGGATACGGATGGAAGCGCGTCACACTAATAGATTTGAGTTATTTGAAATGGTATGGAGCAGCACCAATTAGAGAAAAATGACAAGGATGAGGCAGTGACACACGTTCAGCAGACTACAACCAGCAGTGGTTGAAGAACTAACTGGAGCGTGATCTGCACTCAAAAAAAAAAAACCTCACAGACTAGAGTGAACACTGAACACAAGTGTTCACTATCTCTGAAAGGCTCCTTTCTGTAATTCTATAGTGTTTGCAACCAATGTATTGGATACGGATGGAAGCGCGTCACACTAATAGATTTGAGTTATTTGAAATGGTATGGAGCAGCACCAATTAGAGAAAAATGACAAGGATGAGGCAGTGACACACGTTCAGCAGACTACAACCAGCAGTGGTTGAAGAACTAACTGGGCGTGATCTGCACTCAAAAAAAAAAAAACCTCACAGACTAGAGTGAACACTAAACACAAGTGTTCACTATCTCTGAAAGGCTCCTTTCTGTAATTCTATAGTGTTGCAACCAATGTATTGGATACGGATGGAAGCGCGTCACACTAATAGATTTGAGTTATTTGAAATGGTATGGAGCAGCACCAATTAGAGAAAAATGACAAGGATGAGGCAGTGACACACGTTCAGCAGACTACAACCAGCAGTGGTTGAAGAACTAACTGGAGCGTGATCTGCACTCAAAAAAAAAAAACCTCACAGATAGAGTGAACACTGAACACAACTGTTCACTATCTCTGAAAGGCTCCTTTCTGTAATTCTATAGTGTTGGCAACCAATTATTGGATACGGATGGAAGCGCATCACACTAATAGATTTGAGTTATTTGAAATGGAATGGAGCAGCACCAATTAGAGAAAAATGACAAGGATGAGGCAGTGACACACGTTCAGCAGACTACAACCAGCAGTGGTTGAAGAACTAACTGGAGCGTGATCTGCACTCAAAAAAAAAAAAACCTCACAGACTAGAGTGAACACTAAACACAACTGTTCACTATCTCTGAAAGGCTCCTTTCTGTAATTCTATAGTGTTTGCAACCAATGTATTGGATACGGATGGAAGCGCGTCACACTAATAGATTTGAGTTATTTGAAATGGTATGGAGCAGCACCAATTAGAGAAAAATGACAAGGATGAGGCAGTGACACACGTTCAGCAGACTACAACCAGCAGTGTTGAAGAACTAACTGGAGCGTGATCTGCACTCAAAAAAAAAACCCTCAGAGACTAGAGTGAACACTGAACACAACTGTTCACTATCTCTGAAAGGCTCCTTTCTGTAATTCTATAGTGTTTGCAACCAATGTATTGGATACGGATGGAAGCGCGTCACACTATAATTTCAATTGAATGGAGCACCAAGAATTACACTAAAGAAAAAAAAAAGAGTCTGTGAGTGACACGTGCAGATGCCTACAAACAGCGTTGGATGCAGAGCAAACTGCAGCGTCACCTGCACTCACACACACACCTTGCACAGAGCTGTTAAAACAACACTGGCAAAAGGAAGCTATACACAGCGGTTGGTAAACTAGCCTGCCTAGAGCACAGTACACAAAATCGCAATCTCTAACTGTCCCTCAGAGTCAGTAGAGCAGCGTTCTGTCCCTTACTGAATTCACAGCACAGTGACGCTAAAATGGCGGCGGCGCCTTTTATAGTGCATTCTGACATCATTTCAGCATCCAATCACAGCCATGCCATTAGTTAACATGACCGCAGCAGTACAGGATGTGCCCACACTTCTTAGGATTCCTCATTGGCTGACTAAAATCACATTGCCTCTCAAAGAATTATGGCAACTTCCGATTCCGGTATACGATATATGAAAAATATCGGAACTAAGTATCGGAATTCCGATACAGCGAATATCGGCCGATACCCGATACTTGCGGTATCGGAATGCTCAACTCTACTCCTGACCTTGTCCTGTATTTGTCCTTGCCACCCTCCAGGAGGCAGACTATCCTGGTCCCTGTGTCTTTGTCCCTGTACCTAGTCTTGTGTCATTACCTTGTCTGAACTCTGTCCTACCTCTGTTTTCCTTGTCTGTGGCTTCTTTCCCTGCTGTGTCTTTCCTTGTGTTCTCTCTGAGCCACTTTCTGCCTCTTCTCCGCACTCCTGCGGTTCTGCTCCGTTCCACTCTGCTTTGCTCCTGCTGCAGAAATCTCTTGCTGCAGCTCCTCTCCGCATATCTTGCGGTTCCGCTCTGCTTCGCTCCTGCTGCAGAACCTCTTGCTGAAGCTCCTCTCCGCATATCTTGCGGTTCCGCTCTGCTTCGCTCCTGCTGCTACAGAACCTCTTTCTGCAGCTCCTCTCCTCATACCTTTTGCTTCCGCTTTGCTTTGCTCCTGCCGCTGCAGAACCTCTTGCTGCTCTACAGCCCTTCTACGCAGCCTTGCGGTTCTCCTCCTGTGTGAACAGATCCAAACCTGTTCCTCCATACTCCGTTCCATCCAGTCAGTACCAGTGCCTGCACCTGCTGTGTGAACAGGTCTCAACCTGTTCCTTCATACTTCATTTCTTCCTGTTAGTACCAGCACCCGCACCTACTGTGTGAACAGGTCTCTACCTGTTCCTCCATACACCATTCCTTCCAGTCAGTACCAGTACCTGCATTTGCTGTGTGAACAGGTCTCTTCTACCTGTTCCTTGATACACCATTCCTTCCAGTCAGTACCAGTACCTGCATTTGCTGTGTGAACAGGACCCTGCCCATTCCACACACCAGTCCATGTCCCTGTGCCTTTCCAGTTGGTGCCTGCCAGCCCTGTGTCTCAGCCGTGCCTGCCTACCCTGTGTCTCAGCCGTGCCTACCTACCGTGTGTCTCAGCCGTGCCTACCTACCTTGTAGATCCCGCAGCCGTGCATGCCAGCCCTGTGTCCCAGCCGTGCCTGCTTGCTCTGTGTCCCAGCCATGCCTGCCTGCTCTGTGTCTCAGCCATGCTTGACTGCTCATGTCTCTGCCTTGCCCGCCAGCCAGTGTCTCAGCCGTGCCACCCTCTCCCCAAGTGGGATAAGCAGCCACAACCAGACACCACCCTGGAGTGGTACCTGGCAGCTGCCTGCCGCACAAGCCTGACCTCACCATCAGATGCTCCAGTGAAAACCAAGGCAGCTGTCCTAGTCACGCACCTTCCAGGGTAGTCTGGCTTGCGGCACAGTGGGGCCACAACCCCCTGATTCACTCCCACAGCCAGGGTGTGAGCGTGACAACAAGAATATAACTACTATAATACTGTCCCTCTGTACAAGAATATAATTACTATAATACTGTCCCCCCTGTACAAGAATATAACTACTATAATACTGTCCCTCTGTACAAGAATAGGAATACTATAATACTGTCCCTCTGTACAAGAATAGAAATACTATAATACTGTCCCTCTGTACAAGAATATAATTACTATAATACTGTCCCCTCTGTACAAGAATATAACTACTATAATACTGTCCCTCTGTACAAGAATAGGAATACTATAATACTGTCCCTCTGTACAAGAATAGAAATACTATAATACTGTCCCTTGTACAAGAATATAACTACTATAATACTGCCCCTGTGTACAAGAATATAACTACTATAATACTGTCCCTCTGTACAAGAATATAATTACTATAATACTGTCCCCTCTGTACAAGAATATAACTACTATAATACTGTCCCTCTGTACAAGAATATAGCTACTATAATACTGCCCCTGTGTACAAGAATAGAACTACTATAATACTGCCCTTGTGTACAAGAATAGAGCTACTATAATACTGCCTCTGTGTACAAGAATATAACTACTATAATACTGTCCCTCTGTACAAGAATATAACTACTATAATACTGCCCCTATGTATAAGAATATAACTACTATAATACTGCCCCTTTGTACAAGAATATAACTATTATAATGCTGTCCCTCTGTACAAGAATATAATTACTATAATACTGTCCTCTCTGTACAAGAATATAACTACTATAATACTGTCCATCTGTACAAGAATAGAACTACTATAATACTGCCCCTTTGTACAAGAATATAACTACTATAATACTGTCCCTCTGTACAAGAATATAACTACTATAATACTGTCCATCTGTACAAGAATAGAACTACTATAATACTGCCCCTTTGTACAAGAATATAACTACTATAATACTGTCCCTCTGTACAAGAATATAACTACTATAATATTGTCCTCGTGTACAAGAATATAACTACTATAATACTATCCCTATGCACAAGAATATAACTACTATAATACTGCTCCTATGTACAAGAATAGAAGTACTATAATACTGCCCCCTATGTACAAGAATATAACTACTATAATACTGTCACTCTGTACAAGAATATATCTACTATAATACTGCCCCTGTGTACAAGAATAGAACTAGTATAATACTGCCCCTGTGTACAAGAATAGAACTACTATAATACTGCCTCTGTGTACAAGAATATAACTATTATAATACTGCCCCTATGTACAAGAATATAACTACTATAATACTGCCTCCTATGTACAGAATATTACTACTATAATACTGCTCCTATGTACAAGAATTTAGCTACCATAATACTGCTCCTATGTCCAAGAATATAGTACTATAATACTGCCTCTATGTACAAGAATATAACTACTATAATACTGCTCCTATGTACAAGAATATAACTACTATAATACTGCTCCCTATGTACAAGAATATAACTGCTATAATACTGCTCCTATGTACAAAAATATAACTATATAACTACTATAATACTGCACCCTATGTGCAGGAATATAAGCACTATATTATTATTATTTATTGATGTAGCGCTATTAATTCCATGGTGCTGTACATGAGAAGGGGTTACATACAAAGTTATAGATATCGTTTACAGTAAACAAAGTTTCACTGACAGCCTGGTACAGAGGGAAGAGGACCCTGTCCTTGCGGACTTACATTCTATGGGATAATGGGGAAGGGACAGAAGGTCGGGGGTGCAGCAGCTCTGGTGGTGGTGAGGCGGCAGCTCGGGTGGTGAGGCGGCAGCTCGGTGGTGGTGAGGCAGCAGCTCGGGTGGTTATTTGCAGGCTGTAGCCTTTCCTGAAGAGATGGGTTTTCAGGTTCAGTCTGAAGGATCCGAGGGTGATGGATAATCGGACATGTTGAGGCGTGGAATTCCAGAGGATGGGGGATATTCGGGAGAAATCTTGGAGGTGGTTGTGTGAGGAACGAATAAGTGTGGAGGAGAGTAGGAGGTCTTGGGAGCATCGAAGATTACGTCAGGGAAGATATTGGGAGATTAGTTCAGAGATATAGGGAGGGGACAGGTTGTGGATGTCTTTGTAGGTCAGTGTTAGTAGTTTGAACTGGATTCGTTGGGAATTGGGAGCCAGTGGAGGTATTTGCAGAGGGGAGAAACGGGAATAGCGAGAAGAGAGGTGGATTAGTTGGGCAGCAGAGTTGAGGACAGACTGGAGTGGTGCAAGAGAGTTGGCGGGGAGGCCACAGAGGAGGGTGTTGTAGTAATCAAGGTGGGAGATGGTGAGGGCATGCACAAGAGTTTTAGTAGATTGAGGGCTGAGGAAGGCGCGGGACAGAGCGTGATGCCTTTTGCCATAATAGATAGATCGGGTAGGGAAATATGTGAGATGGAAGAAAGATGATGAGTTCGGTTTTGTGTACATTGAGTTTTAGGAAGCAAGAGGTGGAGAAGGAGGATATGGCTGATGGACACTCCATGATTCAGGACAGCAGAGAGGTGACATCTGGGCCAGAGAGGTAGATCTGATTGTCGTCCGCATATAGGTGGTACTGGAAGCCATGGGACTTTATGAGTTGTCCTAGGCCAAGGGTATAGATGGAAAAAAGTAGGGGCCCCAGGACAGAGCCTTGAGGGACTCCAACAGAGAGAGGGCGGGATGAGGAGGTAGTGTGGGAGTGGGAAATGCTAAATGTGCGGTCAGAAAGGTAAGAGGCGATCCAGGACAGGGCAAGGTCTTTAATGCCAAGGGAAGAAAGAATCTGTAGCAGTAGGCAGTGGTCGACTGTGTCGAAGGCAGAGGACAGGTAGGGAAGGAGGAGGATGGAGAACTGTCTGTTAGCTTTGGTTGTGAGTAAGTCATTAGTAATTTATGGTCAGGGCAGTTTTGGTGGAGTGGTGGGGGCGGAAGCCAGATTGGAGGTTGTTAAGGAGAGAGTTAGATGAGAGGTGGGAGGAAAGTTGAGCATGGACATGCTGCTCAAGGAGTTTGGAAGCAAACGGGAGCAGTGATATGGGGCAATAGCTGGGCATAGAAGTTGGGACAAGGTTTGTTTTTTTGAGGATCGGTGTGATGGTGGCATGTTTGAAGGTCGAGGGGAAGGTACCAGAAGATAGCGATAGGTTGAAGAGATGGGTTAGGGCTGGAATGAGCGTGTTAGTGAGACTGGGGAGCAGGTGGGAAGGGATGGGGTCAAGTGCACAGGTGGTGAGGTGTGATTTGAAAAGGAGATGAGTAATCTCTTCTTCAGTGATGTTGGAGAGGGAGGTTATTAGGGAAGGGCAGAGGTCTGGTATATGGAGTGGTTGGGATGGTGGAACAGTAAAGGTTTGCCTTGTTTGGTCAATCTTATTTTTGAAGTAGGTGGCAAAGTCCTCGGCAGAGATGAGCGGTGTTGGAGGTGGCAGTGGTGGGGGGAGGAGAGAGTTGAATGTGCTGAACAGTTGTTTTGGGTTGTAGGATAATGAAGATACAAGGTTTGTGAAATAGGTCTGTTTAGCAGAGGTGAGGGCTAATTTGAAGGCAAGTGTAGGTTGTTTGAAAGCAGTGGCAGGCGTGTTTTATTCTAACGCCGCTCCGCGACCCTGGATGATTGTCGAAGTTTTTGGGTGAGGTTGTGTGTAGCCCAGCTACGCAGGCACACATAAAAATCCAGGAGAGTGCACAGGAAGGTAACAGCAAAGCTTGATATCTATGCACTTCACTCACACTTTTAGACACACCCATCAGGGGTACAAGAGGAAGTGACACTTAGCAATCAGAGTTCAGTCTGTTTCCTGTCTTCGGACAGTGCAGTTCAGTGCCAGTGGAGTCTGGACTTGGAAGGAGAGGAGAAAGGATTGAATCCTCGCAGAGTTAGCGTAGCTCACCTGACAAGCAAGTGGAGGCTAGTACGGGTGAAGTGGATCATCCTAGCCTAGTCAGAGCTACCCTTAATCAGTACCTCAACAGAAGCTGAAGTAAGGAGGATACTGAGAGCTGCTCAGCGAGCTCTGGAGAAAGCTGACATTACCATCGAAGCTACAAGTGTTTATGCTAAGAGCGAGAGCAGGGCGAAGGGCAAAGTGGAGAAGACAGATAGAGAAGTGCTTCAGGTATTTGATTGCCTGCACTAAATTGCCGGACACCGGAGTCCGAGGCGTTGCTAGTGTTTCAAGCATAGTAACAAGAAAACCGGAGGCATCTGGACTACAGGTCGCAGAGAGCAGCCCTAAGTGCCGATATGTAATCGGAGTCAGTAGGAACAAGGACTTTTAGCTAGGCCAAGCATAGAAGGACTCTGTTCTCACCACATAGAAGGCTCCACCACAATATTGGCCGGGCAGTACAGATATTGAGAAAGCTGGAGATTCAGAGTTAACTTCGCTTCAGGCAAGTTGGACTCACGTACAAGTTGGAGTAAAGGAGGCCTCTAACCTGCTCAGCTGTTACCCGAATGTGCACTCTCCACCCCGACCAGCTCCCCGGGATCTGCTTGAACCATCTACCAGTAAAGGTATGAAAAGAAGCTGCATTGTGTGCGACTGAATTATTATCTACACCCTGTTTCATCACCATAGACTTCCAGGGACCGGTCTCACCTGTGGGAGACTTACCACCCAGCTGCCCCATAACATCCCCTGTGAAAGTCCTTATAGCAGCGCTGGTCCAAATAACCAGATACCACAGGTGGCGTCACGAACTACCTATTCTTATAATCCCCTGTAAATATCCCCCATTGTATGAGCGCCCAGGGCCACGGACCGAGCCACCGCTACCAGTGACAACTCCCATAGATTTCCATGGGCTCGGTGCCGAGTACCCCATTGCCCTGGTACTAAGTGCGACTCAATCTTTGGCGTCACGAACAGGATGCAAAACTTGCAATTGTGAGTCCTGTGTGCCTATATTGAACTGTTTGGTGAAAAAGACTGTTTGCTGTGTTGGCGCCATAATACCGCCATCTTTACCGCAATATTCGTGCCCTCAGGCGCTGGTGAAGAAAGGGGGCGTACCTGAAAAAGCGCGCTGTTGCCTGGCTCCGCCCCCAGCTCTGACGCGGCGGCAGGTCCTGTGAAACAGGAAGTGAACGCTCTGACATCAGAGTGCCTGCGACGAAGGTCCTCTCTCCACCGCTGTGCCTGCGACGCTGCAGCCTGCGAAAGAGGTAGGCTCAGTTTAACCAAGGGGGCATCAATATGTCGCAGCAACCAGCAGACGGAGCGGCCCCCGCCGGTGGCCCCAATAACCCACCGCTTGGCGTTGTAGTGCAGGATGGAGGTGCGGGCCCCTCACCTGGTCCGGTGGTCCCGCTTATGCCCCTAGCGCTCCCATACATGCCAGGAGCGAAGTTGCTCCCTCAATACAGCGGCGAGCCCGACACCCTGCCAGGGTTTAAAAGGAAAATATGTAGCATCTTAGATATGTACTCCATGACTGAGAAGCAAAAAGCTGCTGTGGTAATAGGACAGTTAGCTGGTGCGGCTGAGAGAGAAGTAGAGACTTGGCCCACTGCAGACCAGGAGTCGGTACCTGCGATTCTCTTAAAGCTACAGGCCATCTTTGAGGACCGCACAGAAACGGATCTCCGGATGGCATTTTATCAGTGCTTCCAGAAATCGGGTGACAGTATAAGGGACTACGCCTGCCGACTACAGGGGGCCCTGCGAGCTCTTAAACAGGCTAACCCTGCAAGTCCCATTGATGAGAGCCAAATGTTGAAGGAGCAATTCGTGCGGGGACTGAGGTCTCCAGAGGAAAGCAGGACTGTAAACTGGTGGTCCTTGTATCATCCAGATGCCACCTTCGATGCCCTCAAGGACATGGCAATAAAAGGACTGCGACCCCTGGAAAAGCCTGAGGTGGCAAATCAGTATCACCCGGGTGAAGCCACTCTTAAGCCGGCAGTACCCACCTTTTCCCCGCAGGTGGCAGAAGCTAAAACGCAGGTGGCGCCCCCTAGTGAGTTGGAATGTCTGCGCTCAGAAGTGCGCCAGCTGACTAAGAATTTGGCCACTGTAATGGAGGCCCTGCAACTGCGGAAAGAGGAAGGAGGGAAGATCCTACTAGCCGACTGTCCGGAGGATGTCCCTTGGATGAACCGGAGGAAATGGAGGACGTCGCCTCACCGGAGGAGGACCACGCCACCCCCAGGAGCGACTCCTGAGCAACACCATCCTTGCCGGGAGATCATCTGCTACCGCTGCAATCAAAAAGGTCATATGGCTCAGCAATGTCCTTTAAACGAGCCGATCCTGGGTCAGAGGGCCAACACCCAGGAGTAGACTCATCAGGCCCCTTAGACTGGAACCGCAGGTTCGTGGGTGGACGGCCCTACCTGTCCATGATTCTGGACGGGATTGCAATCCCTGCACTGCTGGACACGGGATCTCAGGTGACCATCATACCTGACGTCCTTTACAAAAAATTTTGGTCCATGGACAGTCTCCAGCCCCCGAGCCCTGACTTGATAGTGTACGCCACCAATGGTCTCCCTGTTGAAGTAATTGGAGCCAAAAACGTAAATGTAAAAGTGGGCAGGGTGGAGCTGAAGGATCAGGGACTTTTAGTGGTAAAGACTGTAAATGAGGAAAATGGTCTAAATGTGATACTAGGTACTAACATTATCAGTAACTGTCTGGGAGAAGTTGTGTTTTTGCTCCAACAGCTCGCTGAAGTTGCCAAGCCAAAGCAGAAGGGAGTGATCCAGAGGAGATCCGGGCCCTGATGTGCCAGCAGCAAGCGAAGCTTACAGATGGTGAAATCGTTAATGTACGGGTCACAGACTCGAACCCCATTGTAATACCCCCAATGAGCGAAATGTTAATATGGTGTAGAGCAGCCATGGGTCTGAGGGGACAGAACTACCAAGCAGTAGTAGAACCCCATCGCTCCGAACACAGACCTACACTCATGATTGCTAGAGGGGTAGTGGAAGTAGTAAATGGGAGAGTACCAGTACGACTTCTCAACTGGGGGGACGATGAAGTAAATTTGCCACGTTATGCTACAGTTGCTAAATTACATGCCGTAGATAACAATTCTATCCTCACAACCGAGTCCTTAGCCTCCCGCCAACCAGCGGAGGATAATGATCTGGCAACCCCGGTAGCGGACTGGTGTCAGCAGCTTCATATTGGGACAGACACCACCTCCGTCCACCAGAAACAGGGGGTACTACGGGTGGTACAAGAGTACGCACAAGTATTTAGCAAGCACCCACTTGATTTTGGGACAATTAAGGGAGTACAGCATCATATCCCTACAGGCAGTCATCCTCCCATCAAAGAGCGGTACAGGCCTATACCTCCAGCCCACTATCAGAAAGCTAAGGAAATGCTGCATGACATGAAGAAAGCCGGGGTGATAAGGGATAGTTGTAGCCCCTGGGCGGCACCTCTAGTGCTAGTTAAGAAGAAGGATGGTAGCATGCGAATGTGTGTAGATTATAGGCAAGTAAATCGTATAACACATAAAGATGCTTACCCAATACCACGCATAGAGGAATCCTTAGCTGCTCTGAAAACGGCTAACTACTTTTCTACCCTCGACCTTACTAGTGGGTACTGGCAAGTAGCTGTGGCTGAGGAGGATCGGGAGAAAACTGCTTTCACCACCCCATTGGGACTCTGCGAGTTTGACAGAATGCCGTTTGGCCTCAGCAGTGCCCCCGGGACATTCCAGAGAGTGATGGAGAGCTGTCTAGTACATCTCAACTTCGAAACCGTGTTGCTGTATCTGGACGACGTGATTGTCTACTCCAAGACATATGAAGATCATCTGAAGCACCTGGCAGAGGTATTCGAGTCACTGTCCAAGTATGGGATGAAACTGAAGCCCTCTAAATGCCATCTGCTCAAACGGAAGGTACAGTACTTGGGACACATTGTCAGTTCCGAAGGAGTAGCGCCGGACCCCGAGAAGGTCACAGCCATCCAGAAATGGCCGGAGCCGAAGAATCTAAAGGAGGTGCGTCAGTTCCTGGGATTAACAGGTTACTACAGGAGGTTCGTGAAAGATTACACTAAGAAGGCGGCGCCTTTACAGGACCTCCTGGTCAGACAACCTCTCAAGAGCAGAAACCCTCCATTCAATTGGGGAAAAGAACAAGCTGAGGCATTCAAAGAGATGAAAGAGATACTGACAGAGATACTGACAGGCGATGAAATCTTAGCCTACCCAGATTACAGCCAACCGTTCCTGCTATACACAGATGCCAGTAACGAAGGATTAGGAGCTGTCCTCAGTCAGAAGCAGAACGGCCAAGAAAAAGTCATCGCGTATGCCAGCAGAAAACTCAGGCCAACTGAGAGGAACCCGGAAAACTATAGCAGCTTCAAACTGGAGTTCCTGGCGCTGGTCTGGGCCATTACCGAAAGATTTAAACATTATCTTGCCTCCAACAAGTTCACTGCGTACACAGACAACAACCCCTTGACGCACCTTGAAACAGCCAAGCTGGGAGCCATGGAGCAACGTTGGATGGCTCGGTTGTCAAACTACCAGTTTACCATCAAATACAGAGCGGGCCGTAAAAATGCTAACGCGGACGCCTTGTCCAGAATGCCGCATGAATCTGACACGGAGGAAGAATCAGACGATCTGGAAGAAATCGAGCTACCTGCGTTCCACCGAAATGGGATGGTCCAAGAGCAACGGGTCTACAGGAAGCGGTGTGGTGAGATGTTGAACCCTTTACCTCATCACAGCTGGAAAGAGACTCAGGACAGCGATCCCGTGGTCAGCCGTGTCAAGGAGCTGATAAAACAGGAAGGTTCCTCCTTGGGGAAAGATGCATCCATGCCAGCAAAGCTCCTGTGGAATGAGAGAAGCCGGTTGTTCATATACCGTGAAAAGTTGTGCAGGAGATACGTCGACCCAAGGACCCATGAGATGGTTTGGCAAATAGTGGTCCCAAAAGCAGACATCCAAATGGTGTTTGAGGCCTACCACGATCAAGCAGGACACTTTGGCTGGAAAAAGCTGGAGACCCTGTTGAAGTGTCGGTTCTACTGGGTAGGGATGCGCAGCTCCATCGAGAAGTGGTGCCGGAACTGTGGACCCTGTGGCCTCAGGCGAAAAGACTACAGTAGCCAGAAGGCACCCTTGCAGCCTATCCGGACGACTCGTCCTCTGGAGATCGTAGCATTGGATCACGTTAAGTTGTCCCCAAGCAGGTCAGGATATTCGTATGCCCTGACCATGGTGGATCACTATTCCAGGTTTCTGGTGGTCGACCCTGTCAAAGATCTGACAGCAGAGACAGCAGCAAGAACCTTCCAAGCAAGTTTTTGCAGACCACACGGATATCCAGAACAGGTACTGACTGATCGAGGTCCAGCCTTTGAAGCTGAACTGTTTCAGGAATTCTGTCAATTGTATGGATGTAAAAAGATCAGAACAACACCATACCACCCTCAGACCAACGGCCTTTGTGAAAAGATGAATCACATAGTCATCGACTTACTGAAAACTGTACCACTGGAAGGAAGAAATCGGTGGCCAGACTTGTTACCTGACCTGGTTGACTTGTACAATCACATTCCAGTAAGTTCCACCAACTGCACTCCAGCCTACCTTATGAGAGCAAGACCGGGAAGGCTGCCAATGGACTTAGAACTCGGTGTGGTAGAACCAGAGGCTGATGACAGTGCTGAAGATTGGGACACCACTCGACAAGAACAGTACAAGAGAGTACAAGCCTGCGTGGAAAACAGTCTCAACAAAGTAAGAGAAAAGCAAGAGATGAACTATAACAAAAATGCTCCCGCTAAGCCTTTAATGCCTGGAGAAATGGTGCTCAAAAGGAAAAGAAGAACACACAAGTTGGATGATCAGTGGGAACAGGAGCCATATGTCGTGCAAAATTCCAATTTTGATAACAGCAAAGTCTGTACCATCAGCAAGGATGGAGGAAAAACGACGGCAACTGTGTCTAGAGATCAATTGAAGTTGTGTCCTGGCCCATTAAAGCTCCGTGAAGAAAACCCTGTTGTTCATCAAGAAGAGAGTGCTGAAGCGGTCATACACACGGATTTAGGAGATTTACCTGCAGATTGGCCCAGATTAGGAGACGCTGTAATTATTCCTGTGCTGCAGTTTTATCAACCGCAAGAGGAGTCTCTACAACCGGTCATACCAATTGTGCCAGTAGAACCAGTCCCAGAGGAACCTCAACCAGAGGAACCCCAAGAAGCGGACCCGCAAGAAGCAGCGCCACAAGAAGTGGAATCCCTTGGTGAAGCTGGTGAAGCAGTACCGCCTCGTCCAGTCACTAGCACGCTTGCCAGATCCATGGAAAGGTTGAGACGGTATTATAGTTTGCCGTTACGCAGAACAGAAAGGTTAGAGAATACCATACCTGACGCTACCCCACGTAGGTCAGAACGTATCACTAAAGGTAAACTACCTATTCGCTATCAGGAGTAGTCCTAGTAGACTAGTTAGCAAGACCCAGACAGGGTTTATTGTCACTGACCAAATGTATAAAGTTGAAAAAGTATTAATGTAATTATTTGAAATGTGTTTTAACCATGCCAATGAACTGCGTGGCTGTGGACTGTGCCAGCCCAAGAACTTTCTTGTAAATAGTTGCGCTACGGTGCATTATCTTGGTTTTACATGAAACCTAACTACACAACTGCCTCTGAAGAAAAACCCGTATGGTGTGGCCTAGAGTGAGGTCTGCAGTCAGAAGTCCTGCAGCCCACCCAGGACCCACGTGGGAGGTTTTTGGTGGGGGTCCTCCACAAGTATCTTGTATATATGAGCATGTTTTGATATTTTGATACTTTTGTATTTTTCCTATTGTACAAATTGTAACGTTAAAGAAGTCTTACCTCCCGGATGGGAAGAGTTAAAATGTTGTTGTTTAATGCAAAACAAAATGTTCTTTTTGTCTTTTACAGCCCGGGAGTGCTGTGTTTAACCAAGGGGGGATGTGTAGCCCAGCTACGCAGGCACACATAAAAATCCAGGAGAGTGCACAGGAAGGTAACAGCAAAGCTTGATATCTATGCACTTCACTCACACTTTTAGACACACCCATCAGGGGTACAAGAGGAAGTGACACTTAGCAATCAGAGTTCAGTCTGTTTCCTGTCTTTGGACAGTGCAGTTCAGTGCCAGTGGAGTCTGGACTTGGAAGGAGAGGAGAAAGGATTGAATCCTCGCAGAGTTAGCGTAGCTCACCTGACAAGCTAGTGGAGGCTAGTACGGGTGAAGTGGATCATCCTAGCCTAGTCAGAGCTACCCTTAATCAGTACCTCAACAGAAGCTGAAGTAAGGAGGATACTGAGAGCTGCTCAGCGAGCTCTGGAGAAAGCTGACATTACCATCGAAGCTACAAGTGTTTATGCTAAGAGCGAGAGCAGGGCGAAGGCAAAGTGGAGAAGACAGATAGAGAAGTGCTTCAGGTATTTGATTGCCTGCACTAAATTGCCGGACACCGGAGTCCGAGGCGTTGCTAGTGTTTCAAGCATAGTAACAAGAAAACCGGAGGCATCTGGACTACAGGTCGCAGAGAGCAGCCCTAAGTGCCGATATGTAATCGGAGTCAGGAGGAACAAGGACTTTTAGCTAGGCCAAGCATAGAAGGACTCTGTTCTCACCACATAGAAGGCTCCACCACAATATTGGCCGGGCAGTACAGCTATTGAGAAAGCTGGAGATTCAGAGTTAACTTCGCTTCAGGCAAGTTGGACTCACGTACAAGTTGGAGTAAAGGAGGCCACTAACCTGCTCAGCTGTTACCCGAATGTGCACTCTCCACCCCGACCAGCTCCCGGGATCTGCTTGAACCATCTACCAGTAAAGGTATGAAAAGAAGCTGCATTGTGTGCGACTGAATTATTATCTACACCCTGTTTCATCACCATAGACTTCCAGGGACCGGTCTCACCTGTGGGAGACTTACCACCCAGCTGCCCCATAACATCCCCTGTGAAAGTCCTTATAGCAGCGCTGGTCCAAATAACCAGATACCACAGGTGGCGTCACGAACTACCTATTCTTATAATCCCCTGTAAATATCCCCCATTGTATGAGCGCCCAGGGTCACGGACCGAGCCACCGCTACCAGTGACAACTCCCATAGATTTCCATGGGCTCGGTGCCGAGTACCCCATTGCCCTGGTACTAAGTGCGACTCAGTTGTTGTGCCAGGGTTGCCTAATGATTCGTCGCACTTTGCCATGCGTGAGAGGAGCGACTGAGTTTATGGCCAATGTTAGGGTGGTGTTATAGAAAGCGGTGGCACTGTCTGTGTCGTGGAGTGAAGATATGGAGGACAGAGGTAGAAGAGAGTCTGAGAGTCTGTGAATGTCTAGGTGTGCGAGGTTTCTGCGAGGATGTGCCAGTGGCTGGACATGGGGGCAGGTGAGGACAGGGATGAGAAGGTGAGTAGGTGGTCAGATAGGGGAGGGGAGAGGTTGTGAGATTAGGGAGCAGAGGCGAGTGAAGATGAGGTCTAAGTACTATACTGTCTTTATAAATATAAACATATACTGTATATGAATAATTTGGAAACGTTTATCCATGGTTTTCCAGGTAAAGAAGAGCCCTGATAATGTTTCTCATATATAAACCACCTCCAGATTCCCTATGCACGCCTCTGGCTCAGAGATCAGTCAGAGATATTTTTAGCTATTTAGAAGGACAGTAGACATTTTAATTGGATCTGAATTGCAAATGTCTGAACATTAATGAGACAAGCAGAACCGTCGTCCCTAGATCAGGAGACAGCTGGTTGGATTTTTATATTAATGTTATGAACATATCCTGCCGAGTCCTCCAGCATGTAGAACATTAAGGCCACATCCTGGAGATTTCATGAACCTGGCAAGCATTATAATCCCAGCAGTGAAGTCTTGTGCTGACAGTGAAGGCAGCAGTGTTGTTTGTGAAAGTTTCTGCATGCTCTTCTACTAATGCACTAGAATCTCAAGGTGTCAAACATGTGATGTCAAATATCTCATGTGTCAGTGATTCGATTTATGAAAACTTTTATTTTTTCTTTGAAAATGTTAATGATAACCTGAATGTATGCCTGGTCGCATGTGCAAAGACCTCACAAATGCTTGATATGACGATGTCTCCCCATATAGGACCTATATAACTGTATGAAGTCCTTATTGCCCAGCATACTTGTACTGCTTCCTCTAGGATAGAAATTATATTTACACTTGTGATTATTATGGCTACATCACTGATAACATATCTGCTGCCATCTTGTACGTCTGTGAATTACGCAGACCGCCCCTTGTACTGCTTGATTTCCCCTGTGGTGGCGCTGCAGGAGAATTAAACACTTGCGGCTAGCTTTCCCTTGCAATCAGTGTGATTCCTCTAATGAGACTGTATTCTATTAATATTGGCTTCATCATGACACCTACCGTCTGGCAGATATAACCTGCCTTGCTGCAGGTCATGTATCTGCACAGCTCACTGCAAAGATATCGGACTGTGGTTTGGTAGAGTAACCCTTGCAGCTGCAGATTTTAATTTAAAGGTGAACACTTACCCAATTATATTGCAGGGTCCCCTTTTAACCAAGCAGTTTTTCCCTGTAAATCCTGGAGCACATAGGCAGATATATCCACCGTCCCCTGTTTCGATGCAGGTTGAGTTACTGGAACAGGGAACTGCAGCACATGGATGGATATCTGGGGGAAATATACATGTGTTACATTTCTGTTACTGTACATGCACTGCTCCGGTTATATGAAGTGACTATTCTCCATTCATGTACATTGTTTTGGGTTTCACCTACTTTCTTTTCCATTTATATACGATTTGCTATGACAAACCAATTGGTGCCCATTGTTTTCGATGTAATCAGTGTCGTTTTGTTTTCCGTTTTTTTGTTGTTGTTTTTTGGAGATCTCACCCATGTTGGAGTTTTTATTATTCTGTATTCTTTCATTTATGACTTATGATGCTGATATCTTGTTTTGTTTCTTCAGCGATGCTACGATTAAGACTCGGAGAGTCGAAACGTCAGCCATAGCCTTTCGCTTATTGTCTCCTACACCGCTCCCTTATTTGTCATAAATAAAATTTATCATTTTGCATTGAAATCCCAGAGTGTGCGGTATATTTTGCATTCTTATTCTCCATTCACAACCGAAGCTGCATTTTTGCAATTGGATTCAATTGCGCTATATTTGATGCCCATACCCCTGAATCCGGAGCGGACACTGAAAGCAAAAAGCTGCTGTTCAAGAGTTGTGTATAGTTCCATTCAGATGGCACACAATAAAAACGTAGTATACAGAGAAGAACATCATAGTGCATGCATCAGAAAAAGCACACACCTGACAGAAGTACAATGCACATGTCATTCAAGCGCAGAGCACACACAGTGCGCACACAGAACACACTGCACACAGACACATAATACACAGTGCAAACACAGAGCATACTCATAACACACAGCGCACACACATCACACCACAGTGCATACGACACAGAAGTACTATGCGCATCATTAAAGCACAGAGAACACACAGCGCACACATCACGCACACAGTCACACAACACAGAAGTACTATGCACATGTCATTAAAGCGCAGAGCACACACAGCGCACAACATCACGCACACAGTGCACACACATCACACACACAGTGCACGTGACACAGAAGTACAATGAACATGTCATTCAAGCGCAGAGCACACATCACGCTCACAGCGCACCCACATCACACACACAGTGCACACATCACACACACAGCGCACACATCACGCACACAGTGCACATGACACAGAAGTACTATGCACATGTCATTCATGCGCTGAGCACACACAGCGCACACATCATGCACACAGTGCACACAACACAGAGGTACTATGCACATGTCATTCAAGCGCAGAGCACACACAGCGCACACATCACGCTCACAGCGCACCACATCACACACACAGTGCACATATCACGCACACATCACACACATAGTGCACACAACACAGAAGTACTATGCACATGTCATTAAAGCGCAGAGCACACACAGCGCACAACATCATGCACACAGTGCACACACATCACACACACAGTGCACACGACACAGAAGTACTATGCACATGTCATTCAAGCGCAGAGCACACACAGCGCACACATCACGCACACAGCGCACCCACATCACACACAGTGCACACAACACAGAAGTACTATGCACGTCATTGAAGCGCAGAGCACACACAGCGCACACATCACGCACACAGTGCACCCACATCACACACATAGTGCACACATCACGCACACATCACACACACAGTGCACACGACACAGAAGTACTATGCACATGTCATTCAAGCGCAGAGCACACACAGCATACAACATCACGCACACACACACACGCATTGCACCCGACACAGAAGTACAATGCACGTCATTCAAGCACAGCACACACACATAACACACATATTGCACACAACACAGAAGTACTATGCACATGTCATTCAAGAGCAGAGCTCACACAACGCACACATCACACACAGTGCACACGACACAGAAGTACTATGCGCATGTCATTCAAGCGCAGAGCGCACACACATCACACACACAGTGTACACGACACAGAAGTATCTTGCACATGTCATTGAAGCACAGCACACACATTTTCCACACATCAGACACGCACAGTGCCCATGATACAGACAGAAGTACTATGCATGTCATGTCGGCACAGTCTATCAAGCACTTCGCACTCATCAGGCAAGCACTATCCACATGTTAGTTAAGCATATGGAACCACAATGCATGTGTCAAGCAAGCTCAATGTACATGTCATGCAAACATAGTGGACACATCACACAAGCACAGCACACAACCATAATGGACACGTCACACAAATAAAGCACAGACATCATGCAAGCAGAGCACGCAAGTTATGCAAGCAAAGTGCAGACATCACGCAAGCATAGCATACATCAGACACATGAAAAAAAGAAAGTGAATACAAATTTTATACACACCACACAAGCCAAATCACCACTTATGTATTTTTCACCCACTCCTGATTTTGGCTTACAAATAATAATGTAAAATAATGACTAAATACTGAACGTGTGAACGTGGCCTGAAGGTTTGTCTGCCACATGTGAAGACACCGTTATTAGAAATGATATAGGGTAGGTAGGGGGAGTTATTTTGTATGAACACCTCGTTACACCCCTTGCTTACTAGTGGCAAGAATTGTTCTGTATCTGTCCTCAAAGATAGGACAGGAGTAACCCACACGTAATAGAGTGAACGGTGTGAGGGACAAAATATGCATTTCACACATTACATCAAAAATAAAGTGTATGCACAAAGTCCTAAGAGGAAAAAATAAAGATGTAAATGTAGTCTGCGCTGCAGGTGGCGCTGTTGTCACATTTTTTTTTTTTTTTGCTTTTCACCAGTTTTTCTTTTCATATGATGCAAACCAGTACAGGGTTTTTTTTTATTGGTAATCAGTTGATCAACAAGACCTGATAATTAGCAGGCCATTAAAAATATGTAACACTACACTAAAAGGGTTGAAAAGTTTACTTTGATTTCCACTACTTTCCTGCTTCCGGTGCTTTAAACTTCCATATTATATTGCAGTTCTGTGCTTGAAATCTGAGTATCTGGTTTATCCAAGTGCTGGATTAACAGGTATTCACATTGACTGTAATCACTACATTATGATAAGTTATGTACTAGAGTTGGGCGAACCCAAACAGCAAAGTTCGGCGTCCGTACCGAATACCTTCTGTTCGGGCATGGACACCGAACACGGACTTCACCAGGAAGTCCATGTTACTGTTCGGGTTCATCCTTCCGACCACTGTGTGTTTGTCGTGTTGTCATGTGCATGACAGAGTGGCAAACACTGCTTCTGATCGACGGTAAAATCATTACCGCCAGTCAGACAGCCACGGTTTCCACGCTGTCAAATGCAAAACGGACAGCTAGGGGCTGCAACCCTTAGCTGTCAGCTATAGCAAGGTTGGTTCTCAGGAATAGAGGGGTCCCCATGCTGTTTTTTTAATTATTTAAATAAATTATTTTAAAAAACTGCATGTAGTTCCCCTCATTTTTGACAACCAGCCTAGCTAAAGCAGACAGTGAGGGGCTAGTATTCTCAGGCTGGTGAGGGGCCATGGATATTGCCCACCCTAGCCTTAAATTAGCAGCCCGCAGACGCCCAGAAAAGGCACATCTATTAAATGCGCCAATTCTGGCACTTTGTCCGGCTCTTCCCACTTGCTCTGTAGCAGTGGCAAGTTGGGTAATATTTGTGGGGTTAATGTCACCTTTGTATTGTCCGGTGACATCAAGCCCATAGCTTAGTAATGAAGAAGTGTCTATAAAACTCCTATCCATTACTAATTCTATTTTTATATGGTAAATAAACACACAGCCAGAATAAAGTATTTTATTTCAAATAAAAACAAAACAGTTTTCCTTTTTTTATATAAAAATAACAAACACAGTTATACACACCTAATGCCTAATCCCTCGTTTCCTGCAATAAAACCAAAATAAAAAACAACAATATTTCTCACCTGTTCTGTCCCACGCTGTAATCCAAGTCTGGGGATTACTAGCTTTCAACCTGGACAGTGCCAAGATGCAACTGTCCAAGCTAAGAACCACTAATTAATGAGATGCTGCTTACGCAGCTTCAGTGAGCAGCGTAGCCTCTTCGAGGTTACTGCAGGTCACTGAGGCTGCGTTCCCAGCTGGGCCAATGAACTGCGGTGACTTTCCTCCGGTGAGATCACCTCTAGCACAGTGAGAAAAAGTCTTATGGTGCGGAGGTGAGTTCACCGCAGTTCAAATTCACCACAGTGAAATTCTCCCTCTGTACTGTGGTAAACTCACCTCTACACTGTGAGACTTTTTCTCATGGTACTGAGGTCACCGCACTTCAGCCTGGCTGGGAACGATGCCTCAGTGACCGGTTGTAACCTCGATGACGTTACCACTGCTCATTGATGCTGCGCTCGCAGCAGCTCATTCTTTAGTGGTTCTTAGCCTGGACGGTCGCATCTTGGCACCGTACAGGCTGAAAATTATTAACCCCAGACCTGGATTACGGTGTGGGACATAATGTCAGACAAGTGAGGGATATTGTTTTTTTATTTTTTCCTTATTACAGGAGACCAGGGATTCAATGGAATTGGCGTTAGGTGAGTCTAACTCTGTTCATTATTTTTAAATAAAAAAGGTTAAAGTGTGTTTTGTTTTTATTTCAAATAAAATACTTTATTCTGGCTGTGTCTTTATTTACGAATCAACTATAGAATTAGTAATGGAGAGGCGTCTTATAGACGCCTCTCCATTACTAATCCATGGGCTTAATGTCACCGGACAATACAAAGGTGTCATCAACCCCACAAATATTACCCCACTTGCCACAGCTACAGGGCAAGTGGAAAGAGCCGGGTAAGGCGACAAAATTGGCGCTTCTAATGAACGTGCCATTTCTGGGCAGCTTCGGGCTGCTATTTTTAGGCTTGAGGGGCTATATCTGTGGCCACTTATCAGCCTGAGAATACCAGCTCCAGCTGTCTGCTTTAGCAATGCTGGTTGTCAAAGATGGGGGGACCCCACCCCATTTTTTTAATTTGATTAAATAATTGAAAAAAACAGCATGGGGACCCCTCTATGCTTGATAACCAGCCTTGCTGAAGCTTACAGCTGATGGTTGCAGCCCCCATCTGTCAGTTTTGCCTGGCTGGTTATTAAAAATACTGGGGAACCCACCTGTTTTTTTTTAAATTTATTTATTTTGTTGAATACTCCCATCAGCCGCCGCCTGCTCTCACTGCTTTAAGCGGCAGCAGGAGCAGTTATCCCATCATCCGACACCAGCAGGTTCATTTGACAGCATGGGAACCGTGGCTGTCTCACCAGCGGTAATGATTTTACCACCAATCAGAAGCTGTGTTTGCCGTGGCAAACACTGAATGTTCGGGCCCCCCATTCAAGTGAATTGGTTCCGGGTACTGTTCTGGTACCTGAACCCAAACTTTTTTTTTCACACAGATGAGGCTTGCATAGGGCCCCAGTCACACAGATGAGGCTTGAATATGGCCCCAGTCACACAGATGAGGCTTGTATAGGGCGCCAGTCACACAGATGAGGCTTTAATATGGCCCCAGTCACACAGATGAGGCTTGTATAGGACACCAGTCACACAGATGAGGCTTGTATAGGGCACCAGTCACACAGATGAGGCTTGTATAGGGCTCTATTCACACAGGTGAGGCTTGCATAGGAGCCAGTCACACAATGAGGCTTGTATAGGCCCCAGTCACACAGATGAGGCTTGTATAGGGCGCCACTCACAAAGATGGGCTTGTATAGGACGCCAGTCACACAGATGAAGCTTGTATAGGGCCCCAGTCACACAGCTGAGGCTTGTATAGGGAGCCAGTCACACAGATGAGGCTTGTAAAGGGCGCACTCACAAAGATGGGTTTGTATAGGACGCCAGTCACACAGATGAAGCTTGTATAGGGCCCCAGTCACACAGTGAGGCTTGTATAGGAAGCCAGTCACACAGATGAGGCATGTATAGGGCGCCACTCACACAGATGAGGCTTCTATAGGATGCCAGTCAAACAGATGAGGCTTGTATAGGGCGCCAGTCACACAGCTTAGGCTTGTATAGGACGCTATTCACACAGGTGAGGCTTGTATAGGGAGCCAGTCACACAGATGAGGCTTGTATATGTGGCGCCCCTGAGGGTCCAGTCACCACAGAGGTACTGCATCTCTGCCAGAGATATGGAATCCCACCTTTCAGGTAAGATGGAGACACTGAACCTGGCTCTGGCAGCACTGCATCCATCACACACACTAGCTCAGTTCCTCTAGCATGCCTGTAACTAGCAAAGGGTGTTAGATGGTGGGTGGAGCTTGTGGGTCAGAGCAGGAGTTAGAGAGAAGTAAGGGAGAGTCTTCACTTAGGGGAAGAGGAAGACAGACGTGCATAGGCAACCCTTCCGTAGGGAGAGGGTGGAAAGAGATAGAAACGTGTAGCAGGCTCCAGGTCCTGAGGAGCTGCTCACAGAGAGAAAGACAGAAAGAAGGTTCCCTGTAGGGAAAAGGGATTTCTCAGAGGCATGGCTGAGCAGAAGGCTACCCGTGGGGCTCGTTCCTGGCTGATGGACGTCAGCTGGGAGAATCCAGGTCGCAGAAGGGACTCGGTCCCTTGACTAGTGGAGCGTACAACAGGACTCAGCTAGCAAGTCGACAGCTGCGACAACTTTAAGGTTCACAGCCACAACCACAAGCATCTTCTCCGTTAAGGAAAGCTATATAGAATAAGGGAAACGACTGGGTCACGTTGTCCTACAGGATTCGCAGCTACTAGACTGGAACACTGCTTTGTGAGCTGCTGGGAAGGAAGAAGGAGTGGGGAATCAGCACAGTGAGACAGCCAGGGAAGGCATATACTGACAGGGAGCTTTTGGACTGGTGTGCTCCATCCACCTGGGAGTTGGCTGGACTCCTCACCTGGAGGATGTGGCACCAAGCGGACACCTGTACTGCATGAACCTGAACTGTGAGTAAAGCCTTGGAAACTGCATCTGACTGTCTCCTCAAATTCTTCCTGTGTCACACACTTCACTCTGCTATATCCCCCAGCACCATTACTCTCTACAACATCTCTCTGCCCTGGGACAATAAGCTTCACCTGTAGGGAGCTATTCCAACTCTGCTGCATCACACCATCTGTCCCAGAGGATCTGCACTGCAGCGCTGGTCACCTCCGACCAAAAACCACAGGTGGCGTCACGAACACTTCAATACAAACCCTATCATCCCCTGTAAATAGCCCCCTTTTATTGGACGCCCAGGGCCACGGACTGGGTCACTGCTGCCGTGACACATCCCTTTAAGACACCGGCCCGGTACCGAGTACCCCACTGCCCTGGCGGGTGATCCATTTAGGCGTCGCTAACAGGATGAACCAACCCTTGAACAAGGGTCCTGTGCGCCTAACAGAATGTGCAAAGGATTAGACCCATTGACTTGTGATTTGGACTGTAAAGATGGCGGATATGGCTGTTCCACGAGGTGTGCAGTGAGGCGTGCCATCGTGGGTGGTACTCAAAAAGAGCGTGAATAGAAATGAACCTCCCCTGCCTGTATTTCTATGCAACTGCATCATGGCTGACCGCTAGGGGAGTCCGAATCCTAGCTTGGTATGGCGGCAAAGGGAAAAGGCACCGCCCCTCAGGGTGGAGAGACACTCAGTGGCGGGAAAGTGAGCCAAGAAGTCAGTCGACCAGGCAGCCATCATGGAGAGAGGAGGGAGGCCTGAGGAGTGCAGGAAGGATGAGAAGATCTGCACCAGCTCTGAGGAAACAGGCTCCGGCTCCCAGGAGGAGGTTGACCTGGCAGGCATGGAGCGGGAGATAGCGGAACTGGCTCGCTGCCTAGAAATGAAAAAGGCGCTGCTGGAGCGAAGGAGAAAAGCTGCCAAACAGGAAGCCGCTAATGTTCGGGCATCCACACCACCGGTACACGAAGCTCCGGTACCTACGTCACCGGTACCCGCCACCACTGAACCCATCACCCCGGTACCCTCACCACCGGTACCACAAGATCCCATCGCCATGTCACCGGAGGCGATAATGGAGGAAAGCTGCACCAGGAGCGCAGGTTCGAGCAGCGCCCCTGGGTCATGTGAGGCCTGGTTAGGCCCCATTGGGTTACCACCGACCCCAAAGGCAGGCCAGCTGGTGCTGGATGTAGCGTGGGACCGCAATATCGTTCCACGGGGGGATACTAGAGCCGGTCCCGATCCCGCAGCCACCGTCTCTAGTGAAGCATAAACTGGAGGTCCTCATCTGGGATGACTACAAGGCGACGGACATGATAACCACGGAGGAATTCTGCCGCCGGCAAATACAGAAGTTGGCTCAGGAGGAGAAAGACCGACAAGCCCAGCGAGCGGCCCTACTGGAGAGGGATCTCGTGGGCAAGAATCTGGTCAGTGAGATATTCCTGGAATACTTAAATCCAATGGGATGGGGCTGGGTCCTCAGCTTCGATCTACAGCGGGGATTGGGCTTCATCCAGTACTCCCGCAAGGCCCCGGACCTGTTTGTGAACCGGCGAGATATAGAGGCCCATCTCATACGGGGACATCCAGAATGAGATTTGTTCCCGGGAGAGCTGTCTCCTTCACCCGCCATCTTGGTCCGAGGGGATGGTATGCTCTCCACGTGCGCCGGATCCCAGATGAGCTAACACCACGCCATCACAAGGGGGCAGCAGACATGACGGCCTCAGCGCACCAGTGGCAGCCGCTGCACCACCAACAGCGGCTTCCAGACAGGCCGCCGCTGTGCCCGCAATACCAAAGGTGGCTGTAGCACCTTCGAGAAATACAAATGAAGTACCACTGGTAGCCATTCAGGCTGCTGCCACCACATCTCTGGGAGTGACATCAAGCCTAATGGCTCCCATCGCAGTGGATGACCAAGGGAAGCAAATTCTGCCCTGGTAGCAGAGAAAACAAAACGCTTCCATCCAAACCGGGGATTGCCAGGATCAGTCCCCAGTGGAGTGAAGAGGATATTCTTGTTGTTTTTCCTTCAGGCAAGGAACTGTAAATAGTTAACCCCAGGAGGGTTTCTGCACAATTGTTACACAAGTTAGTTTGATGTTCCAGTATTAATCACTGGCAAACTGAGAGATCATGGACGCTGAATGATCTGAAAACTTTTAATCTGTAAATAGTTCAACATGCACTTTTAGAAAAATAAGTCTCATCATTGCACAACTACAGATCTGAAGAAAAACCCGTTAGGTGTGGCCGAAGATGAGGTCTTTTGGGGGAGACCAGTTATGTCTTGCAGCCCACCTAAGACCAACGTTGGAGGTTTTGAGCGGGTCCTCCACAAAGCACAAGGACATTAGAAGATACACCGGCTGGGATAGAATCTGCCACCTACCTCAATTGATGACAGCTTTTAATTGTGTATTAATAAAAAGTTTATTATACTTGCATATTATGCTTAAAGCGAAGTAAGAACTGTTTTATATTGCAGAGTCATTGAATAGCACTTGTGTTGCACAGCTTCTGAATCCACACCTTTGCAGTAGAAAACTTCACAGAGCAGGCTTCATGGGATAACAAGCTTTTAATTCTTAGAACATGAGGTAAAAGGAATAATGCACAGTCGTTTCAGCATTGCATCAGGTAACAGGAACAAAATGAAAGTGAAACTACAAGTGAGACTATTTCTTATACAATACATTAAACAGAAGGAAACGTTACACAACATCTCCATCTATTGTCAGGTCAGCATAAAGTCCTCCTTTTACTTATAAGAAGTCCTAATCTGTTGCATATGCCAACACACTTTCTCAACAATAAGGACTTATTCAATCAAACCCAACTTTTTTATTAGTCTCTGATGTTTATCAGCATTCAACACCTTCGTGAAAATGTCTGCTGTCATTTCTTCAGTAGGGCAATACTCCAACTTCAAGACTCCTTGGTCCTCTTTTAGTTTTGTTGGTTCCAAGTGTGATTTTCCTAATTCTGTCAACAATTGTCTTAACCACAGTACTTCTTGTCTTTCTATCTGTATTCCTAGGTACTGTTTTACATTTCCTAAGTCTTTGATTTCAAAATTTTGTTTCAGGGTTTTTAGAATGTTTTCTTTATCCCTTTCTTGTTTAAAACAAATCAAAATGTCTACATATATGAGTACATAAATCCATCTATTACTCAGTCTTTTTGTGTACAAGCATGGGTCAGCTTTGCTTCTTTGAAAATTTTCATTTGTTAGTACTTCCGTGATTTTGTCATTCCACGCTTTAGCTGCTTGCTTTAAACCATATATGCTTTTCTGTAGTTTACAAACTTTGTTTGGATTTCTTTCATCTTTGAATCCTGGAGGTTGTTCCATGTAAATGTCTTCTGTTAAATCTCCATTCAAAAAAGCTGTCTTTACATCCAGATGTCTTAGTTCCATCTTTTCCATTGCTGCAACTGTAAGTAAAGTTCTTATTGTAGTGTGTTTGACAACTGGAGCAAATGTTTCATCATAGTCTTCTCCATATTTTTGAGAATACCCTTTAGCTACGAGTCTTGCTCGATATCTTTCAGGTATGCCATCTGTTTGGTATTTTACTTTAAAAATCCATTTACATCCTATGGCTTTTCTTCCTTCTGGCAAATCTGTTAGTTTCATGTATTTGAATCATGAATGGATTTAATTTCTGTTTCTGTTGCTTCTATCCATTTATTAGCTTCTTCTTCAGGAAGTTTAGATATGTCTTCCCAAGAGGTAGGCTCATGGATTTTTCTTATACTTGTCTTGTATGAGAGACGTTTTGGTGGTTTTCCTTTGTTCTCTCTTATTGAACGTCTTGGTTCTGTGTCTGTTTGTAGCTGTGATTCTTCACTTTCAGTATTTTGTTCTTCATTAATTTCTACTTCTTTCTCATCAGATATTTCTTCAGTTATGTCACTATTGTTTTTCTAATTTCTTGTTTCAACTGAAATCATAATGTCTTCATTTAAATCTTCAATGAATGTCACACTGTTACTCACTGTAACTCTGTCTGTTTTGGGATCTAAGATTCTATATCCTTTGCAATTTTCACTATATCCAACGAATATTCCTTCCATGGATCTGTTTTGAAGTTTGGAACGTTTTTCTGTTGAAATGAATATAAAAACTTTACATCCAAAAACTTTTAAATAATTGACACTTGGTTTCATACTTTGCCACAGTTCATATGGAGTTTTCTTCAGTTTTCTGGAAAAAAGTCGGTTCTGTAGATGTGTAACTGTGATTGCTGCCTCACCTCAATATTTCTCTGGTAGTTTAGAATCTGTCAGCATACATCTCATTATTTCTGTTAGAGTTCTGTTTTTCCTTTCTGCTACTCCATTTTGTTCAGGTGTGTATGGAACAGTTTTCTGATGTTCTATTCCATTTTGTCTTAAGTAGTCTTCTATTCTGTGACCTATAAATTCACCTCCATTATCATTTCTGATGACAATTGGCTTCCTTTGAAATTTGTTACTTGATCTTGTTACATAGTTTACAAGTTTATCAAAAACTTCACTTTTGTTCCTAATTAAGTATGTGACTGTGTATCTTGAGTAGTCGTCTATAAAAGTCAACATGTATCTATGGCCTCCTGATATAGTCAATTTTAATGGGTCCACATACGTCAGTATGCACCAAATCAAATGTTTTTTCACTTTTCATCTCACTTTCTTTTATTAAACGATACACTTTATTGATCACGGGGGGAAATTACAGTATTACAGCAGCAATACAAACAGCAGTACATAAAATATTAGGACACAAATCTTGCACAGGTATACCAACATTACATAATAAATAAAAGTGGGTAGTTCAGGTGTATATAAGTCAATGTTAATTGACATTAGTACACCAGCCATCAGTCATTATTTTCTACCACCCTTAGGAAATTATTATACATCCCCATTGCAGTAGGTACAAACGATTTCTGAATTTCTCCTTCTTGCACCTTAATAGGATTAGACGGCTGCTGAATGTGCTCTTCTTCTTCAAGAACAGCTCGTATCGTGGGTGTTTATTATTGTTCATTATAGCCCTACACTTCTGAATTCTATCCTCCAATACCTCCTCAAAAGAGTCCAGATGGAGGCCAACAGCCGCGCTTGCCTTCTTGATAAGTTTGTTGAGCTTATTAGCGTCAGCTACTCGCACACTACTGCCCCAGCAAATGATAGCAAAAAAGATGGCGCTTGCTACAACGGACTGGTAGAACATTTCCAGCATTTTGCTGCACACATTGAATAGATATCCTTGTGGCTTTGGATTTTATACAACATTCACATCTTATGGTAATTGAGCAATCTGATATCTTTAAATCTTTTGTCAATTCTTTTCTCTGTAGTTCCCTTATACTGTCCGGGTGTCTATGTCCTAGAAGTCTATGCCACATGTGAATACAGTTTTTGTGATCATGTGTACATACCTTCATCTGTTCCTTTGGTTTGTCAAAATGATATAATTGTTCATCTGCCTTGACTTTGGTTATCATCTTGTTTTTTGCAATAATTGCACACTCATTGTCTTTGAATTTTACTGTAAGCCCTTTTGCTGTTAAAACGTTTCACAGATAATAATCCACCTTCCAAAGTTGGAACATACAACACATCCTGTACAAGTATCTTTGAATCTTGTCCGAACTTGTTTGAACAATTTAGCATACCTTGTCCGATACCTTCTGCGGTTATTTTGCTTCCATCTGCAAGATAAATGGCTTCTTTCTTATTTAAATCAAGATCAGTAAAGAAATTCTTGTCACTTGTCATATGACTCATTGCTCCTGAATCAATAAACCAACCAAGTGATGATTTCTTGTCTGTTATTTTGAATATGCCATTCCAATTATTCTCACACGAATCAGAAATTGTGTTTTTCACTTTCTGTGTATGCTTTTTATGTTGTAATTTTTGTTGTTCTGCTTTCCATATGGTACAGTCTTTCTTTAAATGACCTTTTTTCTTACATCTGAAGCATTCTCTTGTCTCTTTATTATAGGTTTTTTTTTAAATTCTGTAGCTTTAAGAGCGTTTTCACTGTCCTTATCAGTAGAAGAATCATTGCTTTGTTCTTTTCTTCTCTGATATTCATCTAAAAGTCTTATTTTCACAAACTCTAATGTAATGTCTGTTTCTGGTCTCGTCTCTAGTGCATTTATTAAAGCAGTATATGAATCTGGTAAACTGCACAACAATATAGCTGCTATATGACTTTCTTTAATATCTTCACCAATAGATCTTAGCTGTGATATCACTTCCATCATTGAGAATATATGCTTCTGCATGTCACTGTCTGCACTTAGTCTCATACTGTAAAGCTTTCTTAATAAAAAATAACTTCTGATTTAAGCTGGGACTCTCATATAGCTTTCTTAATGCTTCCCACATTCCTTTCGCTGTTTCTTCATTTCTTATATGTATTAATTGAGCATCATCCACTAATAAGCTAATGGTGGCTCTCGCTTGTCTATTTTTCTTATCCCATGTCTGATTATCTTGATCAGGTCTATCTGTAGTGATTACTTCCCATAAATCATCTTTAGACAATAACATCTCTACTTTGAACTTCCATAGCTGATAGTTCTCATCATTCAGTTTAGCTACTGTGAGTTTTAGCTCTGTTATTCATCATCTTTATATAGACTTACTTGTTCAGAGAGTTGTACTGAAGATATTCTTCTGCATTTACCAGGGTCTTGCTGAGAGTTCCAGTGTCCTGGGTATCTGGTATTTTTGGTGCTTGGGATCTGGGTACACTGTATCTGGGGTGTCTGGATGTCTGGGTGTCTGTGCCTGGGCCCATAACCTGTTGCACAGCTTCTGAATCCACACCTTTGCAGTGGAAAACTTCACAGAGCATGCTTCATGGGATAACAAGCTTTTACTTCTTACAACATGAGGTAAAAGGAATAATGCACAGTCGTTTCAGCATTGCATCAGGTAACAGGAACAAAACGAAAGTGAAACTACAAGTGAGACTATTTCTTATACAATACATTAAACAGAAGGAAACGTTACACAACATCTCCATCTATTGTCAGGTCAGCATAAAGTCCTCCTTTTACTTATAATGAGTCCTAATCTGTTGCATATTCCAACAACTTGTATGTAATATGAATGATAGTTATTGGTAACAGGTACCACTTAGTGAGAAAACAGATAGAAGTTTAGGAACTGAAAGCACTTTTGTATAATATGTTATAAGAATAGTAGTAAGAAGAAAAGTATTGTTGTAGGGACAAAATGTCCAGATGGGGTAGCGAACCCTTTAGCAACGGTTGCCACTCAGAGAATACCCCGGATGGGGCCATGCACTAGAAGAAAAGAATGAGTGTTAATGTAGTGACAGTACTTTAATAGAAAAGAGAAGCAAATGTAAATATAATGATGGTTTTTCTGCAGGGAAATTATGCCCTATCCTGGTAGCGAACTTGAAAGTTTAACGGTTGCTGCCAATAGCACTTTTAGAGTAAATAATGTAAGGTAATGTTATTATGTAACGTTCAAGAAATAGTGCCTCCCATAAAGGGATGTTCAGTTTTAAAATATTTTTCTACTTGTTGTGATGCATCACTAAAAATTTTGTATGTTTCCTGTAACATCATGTACTCTGCTTCAGCCCGCAGACGTGCTGCGTTTAACAGGGGGGTATGTGGCGCCCCTGAGGGTCCAGTCGCCACAGAGGTACTGCATCTCAGCCAGAGATGTGGTATCCCACCTTTCAGGTAAGATGGAGACACTGAACCTGGCTCTGACAGCACAGCATCCATCACACACACTAGCTTAGTTCCTCTAGCATGCCTGTAGCTAGCAAATGGTGTTAGATGGTGGGTGGAGCTTGTGGGTCAGAGCAGGAGTTAGAGGGAAGTAAGGGAGAGTCTTCCCTTAGGGGAAGAGGAAGACAGACGTGCATAGGCAACCCTCCCGTAGGGAGAGGGTGGAAAGAGATAGAAACGTGTAGCAGGCTCCAGGTCCTGAGGAGCTGCTCACAGAGAGAAAGACAGAAAGAAGGTTCCCTGTAGGGAAAAGGGATTTCTCAGAGGCATGGCTGAGCAGAAGGCTACAAGTGGGGCTCGTTCCAGGCTGACGGACGTCAGTTGGGAGAATCCAGGTCGCAGAAGGAACTCGGCCCCTAGACTAGTGGAGCGTACAATAGGCCTCAGCTAGCAAGCCGACAGCTCCGACTTTAGGGGTCAGAGCCACAACCACAAGCATCTTCTCCAGGAAGGAAAGCTATAGAGAATAAAGGAAACGCCTGGGTCACGTTGTCCTACAGGATTCGCAGCTACCGGACTGCTTTGTGAGGTGCTGGGAAGGAAGAAGGAGGGGGGAATCAGCACAGTGAGATGGCCAGGGAAGCCGTATGCTGACAGTGAGCTTTTGGAGTGGTGTGCTCCATCCACCTGGGAGTTGGCTGGACTCCTCACCTGGAGGACGTGGCACCAAGCGGGCACCTGTACTGCATGAACCTGAACTGTGAGTAAAGCCTTGGAAACTGCATCTGACTGTCTCCTCAAATTCTTCCTGCGGCACACACTCCACTCTGCTATATCCCCCAGCACCATTACTCTCTACAACATCTCTCTGCCCTGGGACAATAAGCTTCACCTGTGGGGAGCTATTCCAACTCTGCTGCATCACACCATCTGTCCCAGAGGATCTGCACTGCAGCGCTGGTCACCTCCGACCAAAAACCACAGGTGGCGTCACGAACACTTCAATACAAACCCTATCATCCCCTGTAAATAGCCCCCTTTTATTGGACGCCCAGGGCCAAGGACTGGGTCACTGCTGCCATGACACATCCCTTTAAGACACCGGCCCGGTACCGAGTACCCGACTGCCCTGGCGGGCGATCCATATAGGGCGCCACTCACACAGATGAGGCTTGTATAGGACGCCAGTCACACAGATGAGGCTTGTATAGGGCCCCAGTCACACAGCTGAGGCTTGTATAGGGCGCCAGTCACACAGATGAGGCTTGTATAGGATGCCAGTCACACAGATGAGGCATGTATAGGGTGCCACTCACACAGATAAGGCTTGTATAGGACTGCAGTTAAACAGATAAGGCATGTATAGGGCGCCAGTCACATGGATGAGGCTTGTATAGGGCCCCAGTCACACATAAGAGGCTTGTATAGTGCCCCAGTCACACAGATGAGGCTTGTATAGGGCGCCAGTCACACATGTACATGTGATGCATAGTGTTTGGCTTATATTGTGGATGCCTATACTATTAGATCAGGCGGGTTGCCCAGCACTGTATAATTGCACCCCCAAGATAGACAACACAAATCACCCAACCAACACTAAAAGACCTGGCTGCATCGTACAAAAAAAATAAAAAAATGTGCAATAAAAAGATGAAAGAGGATATATAAAATACATGAGGCATTGGTAGATATTCTGGCTAAAATACGCGAGCTTGCAACCCATGTTAAGGGTCCTCATACTTGCGAATCCCTACACTATTCTTTAAGGGTTTAGATAGGACATAAATTAAAAAAAAACACAGAAAAAAACATGGGGGTCTCCCAAGGTTGTTTTATTCTGTGTTTTTCCCTTTACAGAAGAATAATTCTTTGACAGATGACTCTCTGTCCCTACCCCCCATACTGAGGAAAACTCCTGCATGTTGTGAGACCACCTTACACTTTAGGCCAATCCCGCCATCATAAATGGGTTCGTCCATCTGTCCATTTAGTATGGGGGACTTGAATGTCATCACCGATGCCACTGCAGTGCTTCTGCTGGAGCAGACACCCATCATATAGCCTGTAGATAGAGAACAGTTGCCATCTATAGGCCACTGTCTACCTGCTGTCTTCTACCCACGATCCTTGTCCCAATGTTTGGAATATGGCGGTGGCCTCATACGTGAACCTCTCCATCATTTGTATATATTGCAAAATTAGACTACGCTATTTTTTTATGAGAGTGCAGCGCCTGCATGGCAATTATTAAAACTGAGCATTTTTACAAATTTCCCCTGTGTAGAAATGACAAGCACCAATGTTGCAGTGGCTGCCGATCCAGCCGTCGTCACAGAGACACTGCCAGGGTTTATCACAGCTTCCATGGACACAACCAGGGAATGGGATACACTGGTCACAGAGTGGCCCTTTCCAGCCTGCATGACACCTGGAAAACACAACAAAGAAAGCATGAGCGACAGGAACATTACATGCTATACCTAGTGCCAGTCTGAGTGTCCGACCAAGGAATACGCCTTGTCCCACACCTAGCGTAAAATGACGTCTTCTGCACAGCACATACCTGCACTCTCCAGGACTCTCGCAGTAGCCATTTGCAGGGTGGCAGCCAGGCCTGCATGTGCCTACAACACACAGATTATGCCGTGTTATCATAATTTACCTTATACTGGAGGTTATAGACATATAGGGCCCAATTCATCATTTGCAATTTATTTGTAGATTTATTTATTTTTTTGTTGTATCTTCTAACATTTTTTGTGTCAAATTCTTCAAAATGGCTTACAAGATGCACATTTGGCGCAATATCAAAACTGCTCTTAATTTTTGTCTTTAACTTTTTTTTTTTTTGCAACTTTTCAGCACCAAAAATTGTTAATCCTTTAAAAAGTCAAAAAAGAAATGGCCAAATTGAAAACTCCTTCGGAAATCTTGTTCCAGAAGGAAACTGGAGTGAGCTGTACCAAAAAAAAGCGACATTTGATGAAAGTCTTAAAAAAGAAACACAACTTAAAAAGTGGCACAAAACATACAGATGATAAAGCACAAATATTAAAGCCACTAAAAAGGAGCAAGTCAATCCAGAAAACTGGACAAACAGCAATGATGAATCTGGGGTCTCTGGTGCTGCAGATTCACAACCTATGGACAGGTGTGGCACGGTTTTCGGAAGAAATTAGTTATGTTTTTAAAATCCTCAACAACCCCATGAAGCGTCGCCATTTGTTACAGGGAAACTTTATAACCCAACCACCAGGGTACTAGGGATGGCATTCAAATCCCTTTGGCTATGTGCACACGTTCAGGATTATTTGCATTTTTTTTCGCGTTTTTTCGCGGGAAAAAATGCGTCAAAAACGCATGATTTATGCATCCTATCATTTAGAATGAATTCCGCAATTTTTGTACACATCGTGCGTTTTTTTACCACGAAAAAAACGCATCTCGGAAAAAGAACTAACATGTTCATTAATTTCGCGGAATTCTAGCGCTTTTCCCCCTATATTATTGACCTAGAAAGTTCAGGAAAAATCGCAGTAAAACGCGCAAAATCCGCGCAAAAAAAACGCACCAAAAACGCGGAAAAACACGCGTTTTTACCGTGGAAAAAGTCCGTTTTTGCTCAGGAAAATTCTGCAAACATTCCTGAACGTGTCACTGGCTACATAAAGAAGTCATTTAATTCAATGCAATTCTTTCTAAATACTTTAACTATTTCTTCTGCTCCAATGTAGCCACATAAGAATAAAGCAATTTCACAAATACTCTTTATAAAAACATCCTTGCTAATACTATGGTCACACTCCTTGGTTAGAAAGGAGTATACCTGCAATGTCAAACTGTCAGCACATGTTAATTTGTAGCCATGGAAACATATAGGTCTGTATAGGAGCTGTGTACACTAAGCGGTAGGGTTTTTAATCAAGACTATTTGCAAACTTGCTTTATTTTTATATTAGATGGTTTGGATTAATGAAAATGCAGTAACTTAAAACAATGGGTGCAAAAGTGTTAGAATTAGATTTCTTTTTAGAAAAGTTCACCCATATATTTTAGAAGTCTGAAACGTTCCAGAATTATCAAGCGACGCATCCGCTGCTGAATTATGGAGGCTCCAAGACTCAAACGGGGCAGAACTTACCATGAGGTTGTAATTAATAGCTCTCCTCATTGGACGGTACATAATATCTAAAAATGCAGCCTGCTGCCGAACCTCATCAGGGCCTATCTGTACAACGAGGGGTGAAATGTGCTGCTTCATTGGCTTTATGAATGGGCCGCCACTAGGTATTGGTGCAGCGGTCCACAGGAATGATGTACATTTATGATGGGCTGTTATAACATTTTGCAAGGAAGTGCAAATTAATATTTATGAAATCCATTTGTATACTTTCATTTTTTATTATAACATCTGTGACTGCAGATAAAAATGTGTCATCCACTGAGCATGTTGTAATTATATCTTCCTCATCAAGGGCTTAAAAGTCTCTACCTCTGCAAAATATGTGTAAAAAATCTATTCAGCAGTTTCTCCTGGTCTCCACAGGTGACAGAAGGTGAGTGACCACCCAACTGGTGGCCATCGCACTACCTCTATTGGTTGTCAGCTCACTTTGATTTGTTACTTAGGGTCTTTGGAAACAGCCTTCATTAAAAATCTTCTACGGTTTTGTGTATTCAGTCCTCATTTACCATGCAGACCGCTATTCATGAAACAGTTTTAGGCCGGAGTCACACTTCCGAGAAACTCGCACGAGTATCGCACCTCAATACCTGGCACTGCCGCTGGCACTCAGACTGGAGCGTTCAGCTGCATAGAAATACATGCATCCTCACACTCCGGTCCCGAGTGCTGGCTGCAGTGCTGGGTATTGAGGTGCGAGTTTCTCGCAAGTGTGACCTTGGCCTAACACTAAGACTCTAGCGCAAAGCTATTTGAAATGCCAACTTTTTTTGCCCAACTCATAATTGTGCAAAAATTTGGAAACTTTTGGTGTTTTTATGCCAATTTTGGCCAGCTCCATCAACTTTTTTGAAAAGTGGGCAGTGTAGAGTGGATTTGGATCAGCAGAGCAGACAAACTCTTCATGATAAGGCCACGTTCACACTGGCTTTGGCTCTCGAATACTGATGTAAGAAGCTGACCACATACGGAATGTGCGAATGTGGCCTTAGCATCATACTATCCCTGTCACATACTTATCTGCTAAATCCGTACTGGTGTCTCACTAAGTGGGTACGGCTTCTTATAGGCGTTCTAGCGTAGGTGTATGTGAGGTTCTAACGCTGCGTGTTTTTGCTGTGTAAAAAAAAAAGCAGCGTCTTATAATTCCAGCAAAGTAGATGGGATTTACAGAAATCTCATGCCAGCCGTGTTTTCTTTACGCAGCATAAACTGACCGGAGGTGCACGTGTGAAATCTGCAACATGTCAATTTCTCTTGCGGGGATGTTCAGATTTTCCCCATAAAAACGTTTCAGATGTGGGAAATCAGCAGGAAAGAAACACATGTAATCCACAAATTACTTTATAATTTTGTCAAAGCCAAACACCAATAAGTATAAAAAAGGAAAGGAGCTTAACCGCTTCACGATCTTTGGATTTTCCCTTTTTGGAAGCTATAGCTTTTCCATTTTTCGGGATCTGGGACTAGTTGAGTGCTTATTAATGCGCGCCGAGCTGACGTTTTTATTGAAATACTATTAATGGTATTTTTGGCATACTTGACAACTTTGGCTTGATCCTTGCATACCGCCAAAAATTTTCATCCCTTGCCACACCAACATTTATAAACCTTTCATAGACCATATCCATCTCTCCCCCTCTGTGTTATAGATCATCTCACAGACTCTTGGCTATCAGATATGAACGTATCTTTGGGGGGTCTGGTCTGGGGTCTCATAATAAAATAGTGATCTACAGTCTGAAATATAAGTAAGGGTATAGTTTTAATGTGGAGGTGGTCGGAGATCTGATATTTAGGGGTTTTAGCTGAGGCCTGATTTTAATTCAGGGGACTGATCTGAAATCTAAAAACAATATAGGGGTATTATCTATAGTCTGAACTAAATTTGGGTGTATTATTTTAATATAAGAGTCTCATCTAAGATTTGATATTATCATAGGGGCTTGATTTCAGGTCTGATCGTAATATAGGCAACTTTCCTGTTGCCTGAAATACATACGGGGTCTGATATAAAATATAAGGGTCTGGAATGAATATATCGGAACTCAGTGGGGCCTTTGAGATGTATTTATTTACTGCAATAAAATCTTGTAACCTTGTTTTACAATGACGCGTCATTGCTTTTTTAAAAATACGAATAAAACATTTGCGTGTGTAATATTGTAACACGGCCATATACATAATATGACCATTTAAAGGATATGTCCGGGCATCCCCGGACATGTGCGGGCTATACACAATATAGCTGAGTATGCCTGGCTATACACAATACAGTGCTAATTACTATGCGTAATTTCTATCAAGTGAATTACCATATCTAAATAGCATGTTAAGATGCGAGCTTCTGTCAATTGTCCTGAACTAGACATGTCACGACACATCCCTGGTGCAGCCCTGCTAATACGTATCCTATCTTTTCTTTAATTCTCTATGGGGAAAAACTTCTTATATACTGAATAATACTGTACAATAAACTCCTTTTAGCCTGTACATAGACTACTAAAATATAACTTTCCAGCGAGTGACGCACACACTCAGATTTAATCCCATGCTAGAAAATCCTTTACATACATTTACTGGTGGACTTAAAAGACCCCCACAAAAAGAGCCTTATAAAATCAAGATTCGCCTTGATACACCTTTCCCCCACACCACAGACTGATCAAATCCACAAGGAGATGGATAAAATATAAATAGAGCCAAATAAATTCATGAAGCACTTTGATAGAACTTCCCAGATTCAACACTCCTGATTTCCCAGACAGATCAAATCACAAGGAGACGGATTAAATGATAGGGGGTGTGACGACCTGTCAGATTGAGTTTGACGAAAGGTACCCCTCCTATACTACTTCTGTGTTTCTCCCTCTCCCTCTCTCTCCCTCTACCTTTTTTCTCTCTCTCTCGCCCTCTCTTTTTATCTCCCTCTCCCTCTCTCCCTCTCTCCTACCTCTTCCTCTCTCTACCTCTCCCTCTACCTCTCTCCCTCTCCTCTCTCTCCTTCTCTCCCTCTCTCTCCCTCTCTCTACCTCCCCCTCTCTCTCCCTCTACCTCTCTCTCTCTACCTCTCCCTCTCTTTCTACCTCTTCTTCTCCCCTACCTCTCCCTCTTTCTTCCTCTCCCTCTCTCTTCCTTTCTCTCTCCCTCTCCCCCTCTCTCTCTAACTCTCATTCTCCCTCTCTCTCTACCTCTCCCCCTCTCCCTCTCTCTCTACCTCTCCCTCTCTCTACCTTTTCCTCTCCCTCTCTCCCTTTACATCTTCATCTCTCTTCCTTTCTCTCTACCTCTCCTTCTCTCTCTCTACCTCTCCCCCTCGCTCTCCCTCTTCCTCTCTCCCTCTCCCTCTCTCCCTCTACCTCTCCCTATCTCTCTCCCTCTACCTCTCTCTCTCCACCTTTCCCTCTCCCTCCTCTCCCTCTCTACCTCTCCCTCTCTAGCCCTCTCTCACTCTCTCTCTTCCTCTACCTCTCCCTCTGTCCTCCCTTCTCCCTCTCCCTCCCTCTCCCTCTCTCTCCCTCTCTCTCTCACTCTCCTTCTCCCCCTCTACCTCTCCCCCCTCTCTACCTCTCCCTCTCTCTCTCACTCTATCCCCTTTCTCCCTCTCTCTCTTTCCCTCCCTCTCCCTACCACTCTCTCTCTCCCTACCGCTACCTCTCCCTCTCTCTCTCTACCTTTCCCTCCCTCTCCCTCTCTCCTTTACCTCTCACGCTCTCTCCCTCTCCCCCTCTTTTCCTCTCTCTCTCTACCTCTCCCTCTTTCCCTCCCCCTCTACCTCTCCCTCTCTCTTCCTCTCTCTCCCCTCCCCTTCTCCTTCTCTCTCCATCTCCCTCCCTCTTCCTCTCTCCCTCTCTCCCTCTACCTCTCCCTCTCTCACTCTCCCTCTACCACTCCCTCTCTCACTCTCTTCCTTCCTCTCTCCCTCCCTCCCTCTCCACTTTCCTCCCTCTCCCTCTCTCTACTTCTCCCTCTACCCCTCTCCCTCTCTCTCTACCTTTCTCCCTCTCATTCTCTACCTCTCCCTCTCTCTACCTCTCTTTCCCCCTCTCCCTTTCCCCCCTCTCCCTCTCTCTCCATTTCTCCTTCTACCTCTCCCACTCCCTCTCTCTACCTCTCCCTCTCCCCCCTCTCTCTCTCACTCTCTCTCTACATCTCCCTTCCCCCTCTCTCTACCTCTCCCTTTCCCTCTCTCTTTCTCTCCCTTTCTCTCCCCCTCTCTTTCCCTTTCCCTCTCTCCCTCCCTTCCTCTCCCTTTCCCCTCTCCCTCTCTCTTCCTCTTTCTCCCTCTCTGTTCCTCTCCCTCTCTCTCCCTATCCCTCCCTCTTCCTCTCTCACCTCCCTGTACCACTCCCTCTCTCTCATTCTACTTCTCCCTCTCCCCCTCTTTCTCTACCTCTCTCTCCTCCCTCTCTCTACCTCTCCCTCACTCTCCCTCTTCCTTTCTCTCCCTCTTCCTCCCTCCCCTCTCTCTCCCTCTACCTCTCTCTCCCTCTCTTTCTACCTATACCTCTTATTTTCTCCCTCTACCTCTTTCCATTTCACCCTCTACCTCTCCCTTTCCCTCCTCACTCTTTCTCGCTACACTCCCTTTCCCCTCTCCCTCTCTCCCTTCCCTTTCCCTCCTCTCTCTCCCTTTCCCACTCTCTACCTCTCCCTCTCGCTCCCTCTAACCCCTCCCTCTCTCTCCCCTTTCCCTCTACCTCTCCGTTTCCCCCTCTCCCTCCTCTCTACCTCTCCCTTTCCCCCTCTCCCTCTCTGTACCTCTCCCTTTCTCTCTCCCCCTCTCTCTCCCTTCCCCCTCTCTCTCTCCCTCTTTCCCTCTCTTTCTCTCTCTCCCCCCTTTCCCTCTCCCTCTGCCTCTCTCCTTTTCCCTCTCCCACTCTCTCTCTCTCCCTCTCTCTTTCCCTCCCCCTGGACCTTGCAAAAGACTTCCAGGAGAAGTCCTTGTTTGGCGTTTAGTGCCATACACAAAGTGTCCGATACGAACCCGAACTTCTAAATTTGGCTTCGCTCATCTCTAGTAACCTGCCTAGACAATCCTCTGTGAGATAAACAGTCTGGAATTCAGGTTGATACATTTTACTGAAGTGATACATTGTAGCAAACTAACACAACTGGAGAGAGATTTCTGTTGTAATTGGGTTTGAATTATTTAGATTGAGGTGTCACAGACATTTTGGAAGTATGATCATTGGCAATATTGATACAGTAAAGATGTATATCTTTGTACCGTGTCAGCCAGTAGATAGTAAAATATTTAGAGTTGAGAGTCCTCAGTGGTTGATACCTTTTAATGGCTAACTGAACAGATGGTAACAAATTGCAAGCTTTCGAGACTACTCAGGTCTCTTCATCAGGCAAAGACTAATACAAAATCTGAAGAATCACATATTTATACACAACACAGCACAGAAAAAATGCAATAGTTGAGGCAAGTGACATGAAGCAGAACTGTCATTATGGGAGAGGGATGAACAGTTGTGGCAATAAATATTGGACTAGTTCATAGATAAGGAGTGTGAAAGTTTTTTTGCCCTCTGATTGGGGTCTGGTAATGTTTTGTGATGTTCTCACAGGGTCTTTGAAGCAAATTCCTTAATTGATGTAATAGGCCATAAATCCATGTGATAGGTTCATTCCAGCATTGAGAGTGTCAAAGGTCACCATCAATTTGTATTCGCAAACTCTCCTCTGTCTCTGAGATGTGAAATCACCTTTCAGTACAAGTAATTTCATGTCCAACATGCTATGACCGGGGATGCAGAAGTGTTTGGCCACAGGTAGATCCATTCTTTTTTCTCTTATTGTGTGGCGATGGGAATTCATCCTTGTTGACACTCTCAATGCTGGAATGAACCTATCACATGGATTTATGGCCTATTACATCAATTAAGGAATTTGCTTCAAAGACCCTGTGAGAACATCACAAAACATTACCAGACCCCAATCAGAGGGCAATAAAACTTTCACACTCCTTATCTATGAACTAGTCCAATATTTATTGCCACAACTGTTCATCCCTCTCCCATAATGACAGTTATGCTTCACGTCACTTGTCTCAACTATTGCATTTTTTCTGTGCTGTGTTGTGTATAAATATGTGATTCTTCAGATTTTGTATTAGTCTTTGCCTGATGAAGAGATCTGAGTAGTCTCGAAAGCTTGCAATTTGTTACCATCTTTTCAGTTAGCCATTAAAAGGTATCAACCACTGAGGACTCTCAACTCTAAATATTTTTCATTGGAAATATTGTAATTCTTATTTCGCTTGGTTTTTAGTGTTGACACTACTGTAAGTAATACTATACTAAATAGCGCCATGCCTATAAGTGCTTTGCTATACAGCTTGTACCACTACTAGATCGGTGCCGTCTGCTCCAACAATGCTGCTGCGAAGACAAATCTGCCTCTGCCTACAGCACAGGACAATGCACAGTTCAGGCCGGCAGCACAACCATGTCGATGGTCCGAGCTCAGCTGTCAATCAATCAGCAGCACGCCAAGCCACAGCAGCAAAAATGATGCTCAGTAGTGTGTGTGGCCTCCACATGCCTGTATGACCTCCCTACGATGCCTTGGCATGCTCCTGATGAGGCGGCGGATGGTCTCCTGAGGGATCTCCTCCCAGACCAAGACTAAAGCATCCGCCTACTCCTGGACAGTCTGTGGTGCAACATGACGTTGGTGAATGGAGCAAGACATGATGTCCCAGATGTGCTCAATTGGATTCAGGTCTGGGGAACGGTCGGGCCAGTCCATAGCTTCAATGCCTTCATCTTGCAGGAACTGTTGACACACTCCAGCCGCATGAGGTCTGGCATTGTCCTGCATTAGGAGGAACCCAGGGCCAACCGCACAAGCATATAGTCTCACAAGGTGTCTGAGGATCTCATCTCGATACCTAATGGCAGTCAGGCTACCTCTGGCGAGCACATGGAGGGCTGTGCGGCCCTCCAAAGAAATGCCATCCCGCACCATTACTGACCCACTGCCAAACTGGTCATGCTGAAGGATGTTTCAGGCAGCAGATCGCTCTCTACGGCGTCTCCAGACTCTGTCACGTCTGTCCCGTGTGCTCAGTGTGAACCTGCTTTCATCTGTGAAGAGCACAGGGCGCCAGTGGCGAATTTGCCAATCCTGATGTTCGGTGGCAAATGCCAAGCGTCCTGCACGGTGTTGGGCTGTGAGCACAACCCCCATCTGTGGACATTGGGCACTCAGACCATCCTCATGGAGTCAGTTTCTAACCATTTGTGCAGACACATGCACATTTGTGACCTGCTGGAGGTCATTTTGCAGGGCTCTGGCAGTGCTCTTCCTGTTCCGCCTTGCACAAAGGCAGAGGTAGCGGTCCTGCTGCTAGGTTGTTGCGCCCTACGGCCCCATCCACATCTCCTGGTGTACTGGCCTGTCTTCTTGTAGCGCCTCCAGCCTCTGGACACTACGCTGACAGACACAGCAAACCTTCTTGCCACAGCTCGCATTGATGTGACATCCTGGATGAGCTGCACTGAGCCACTTGTGTGGGTTGTAGAGTCCGTCTCATGCTACCACGAGTATGAAAGCACAACCAACATTCAAAAGTGACCAAAACATCAGCCAGAAACCATTGGTACTGAGATGTGGTCTGTGGTCCCCACCTGCAGAACCACTCCTTTATTGAGTGTGTCTTGATAATTGCCAATAATTTCTATCTGTTGTCTATTCCATTTGCACAACAGTCATAATACAGTCATGGCCGAAAGTGTTGGCACCCTAGAAATGGTTCCAGAAAATAATTGCAATTATGCATTTTGTTATACACATGTTTATTCCTTTGTGTGTATTGGAATAACACAAAAAAAGACTGAAAAAAGGGAAATTTGACATCATTTAACTCAAAGCACCCAAAAAGAGCAATAATTTTCTGGGGGAAATACTTCCTTTTCTGGAACAATTTCAGGTGCGCCTATACTTTCGGCCATGACTGTATATTCATCAACCGTAAAAATCCTGCTTGATGACAGTTTCCACTCTGTAAGTGAAATACGGAGAAAGCTCCTTCTGATGTCCACAGATGCCGGATGTATTCATATGTTAATGCCATGGACTGCTGTAGCAGAGCTGAATTTATTACAGGCTTCAGTTCACGGCCATTCTGCTTTATTACCGCTGAAGGTTAGTGTGATTGGCGGACACGGGGCATTCTCTCCCTGCCAGTAAATCTCAATCAATTGTAAGATATGGATTTCACAATTGAAAACATTCAATGATGAAAAGTGCAAATCCATGAAAGTACAGCGAGAAAGTGAGGAGATCACTAATGTCCATGGCTACTGTCTCAGGAGATGATCGCCTGTCTTCTCCACAGTTCATAGTGATCTGCCCCCAGCTGACTACACCTGAGAGGCGTACCAGCAGCCATATTGCTTGTCATCTGCTTCCTAAGACCACGTGTCACATGTAGACACGCTGATTTTTCTGCTGCATTTACTCAGTTGGCATCCACACCAAAGTGCGCAATATTAATCCACTTTGATTATTGAGCTTTTGCTCCATTTTTTAATGTGTTTCTCCTTTTTTATGCATTTTTGATGCAGTATTTATTATGCTTTTTTTTCTCAGTTCAGAAACACTCTAATTCTGCTCTTAAAAACCCAACTGCGGATTTAAAAAATTTTCAGACTCCCGAGATCTATCAACAATAAAATGCGCACAAAACACCCGCTCAGTTGAACAGTGTCTTTAAATGAACAGTAAGTTTTCATGAAATCGCATTGACTTTATTAAAAGCTGCATTAATGCTTCATGGGAATACAACCTCGGGCACAAGAATGTTAGGCCTCGTTCACACGGTCAGTATTCGGTTAGTATTTGCCATCAGTATTTGTTACCAGGAGTGGGTGATAATACAGAAGTGGTGACGAGTTTCCATTAGACTTCTCCTCTGATTGTTCCACTCCTAATTGTGGCTTACAAATATTAATGTAAAATACTGAACGTGTGAACTTGGCATTATGGTCAGAAAATCTGGGTACATGGCTCCTTAACCAGTAGGATCCAAAAATATAAACTGATAGTACCATGCAGAAGTATTTGCGTCTTCATGATTTTTTCTATTTTTCCTCCACAGCGATGAAAAAGACTGAAGCCTTTATTAGCACTGACGGCAGCACATGCAGGTAATACTCTACATGTGTTAGGATGTTGTACTTTCTCGCCATCATCTACTTCATTAATATAATAATAAGCTCCCTAAATATTTACTCCCAACACTCTGCAAGGAGCAGAACAAGAGTTGGGAGCAAGAAGGGTTAAAAAAGCACTAGTCCTCATCCTTCTCCCATTAAAAGTTTTTATTCTCTTAATATATTGCAGTCATCAAATTACACAGCACTTTGTACTTACAATTTCTCATTTTGCCTTTCTACCCAGTAAATTCTTCTCTTTTCTCTGCTCTATGTAGAAACAGGAAGTCTCTTGTCCCAACATGAATCATTTCCCTCTTCACCTCCTGACCCTGCTGCTTTGTTCCTCCCCCTGCCAGGGAGTTTTGCAGTGATGACTCATGCAGGGAAAATTGACCTCCTGTTTCTACATAGAGCTTATAAGATTCAGCTTGTCAGTTTATAATTATGTGATGTCATAGACTTAATGGAAAAGAGAAGAATTATCTGGGTAGAAAGGCAAAATGAACAATTGTAAGTACACAGAGCTATATAATATAATGACTGCAATATACTAAGAGGATGATATCTGTGAGGGGAGTTCCTCTTTACAAACTGACTAGCTGCATCCTTCTAAGCTTTATGTAGAAACAGGAGGTCTATTTTATTTTCATGAGTCACTGCAAAAGTCCATGGCAGAGAGGGAGGATGGAGCAGCAAGGTCAGGAGGTGAAGAGGGGAAGTATTTTTGCAGGAAAAAAGGGATTCCCTGTTTCTACATAGAGCAGAGAAAATAGAAGAATTTACTGGGCAGAAAGGAAAAATGAGCAATTGTAAGTACACAGTGCTGTATAATATGGGAGGAAGAGGAGGAGGAAGAAGAGGAGGAGGAGAAAGAGGAGCAGTTCTTTAAGTATACAGTGTGATCTGACGTCTGAATATTTTGCTGTACTGATTAAGAGTTTGAGCTATGTCAAGTATTTGGGGTTCTGGACTAGGGTATTGTAATGAAATAGGGGTTCTGAATATATTTAGGAAATTTGGTCTGGGGTCTGATGATGATATAAGGGTCTTGAGTATCAAAAATATTTAAGGGTCTGGTCTGGGATGCTAGATATATATAGGGGTTTAATATTATTATAGGGTTGTTGTCTGATGTCTTATATAAGGGTCTTGTGTGAGCTCTGAACTTACTTTAGGGGTTTAATATTAATATAGGAGTGCCTTTCTTGCAGAAGCCATATTAATGATGTACTGTATATTTAAGTCCCGACTAAGCCCGGTTTGTACTGCATTTTTTTGTGACCTGGCTGGGAAAATAGAATTAGGGAAAATCAAAATTGTGGTCACTCAGCTTTCTAAAATACTTTGGCTTCAATGATCTGCCATTTTCAATATCTCTGCTTGCCTGTATATGAATGGGATTATAATCATTGACATCAAAAGGCTGACAGTCTCTACAGGCCTAACTCAGATGAGGACTTGTCACAGCCAGGGATCCCAGATGCATTTCACTGCACAATTACATTGTAGCAGACTATCAGATCTGGTGGGAGATTTCTGCTGCAGATGGGATTGAATCGATCGGATTGATGGATTGATTGATTGATTATTACCAATCCCAATCATCTAATACTCACCCCACAAAAGTGCATTAAAATTAATGAGAAATGTAATTTAACTGATTATATAGAAATCTGTAAAATTAATGAGGCATCATTCCATAATTCAATATTGCATTGGATCCTAGCGAGTGGAGGGACAAAACTTAGACGGATTTATCAGAATAATATATCAACAGCAGTAAATAACATTGTATGGAGCAGACGCTCACTGGGACCCTCGCAAGAAGTATCGCTGCTGGCTGAGTTATGGGATGAAATGTTATGATGCAGATAGAAGGTATGACAGCAAAATACTAATGCTGGGAAACGAGACAGGAGAGGGAATAAATGTTAGCATCCAAACAACACGCATTTATGTACTGAGCGTAGCTGGGGAAAATAGGATATTAATATTCAGGCATGAATGTTATATCTTATACCAAGTAATAATATTGTCGTATTCTGTCTCTATACAGGTACTCAGAGAAGGGGTGTAAGCCTCCCTTATTACTACAGACGTACACCAGGGGTCTGATAAGTGCGGAACATGATAGAATATAATAAACCATCACAGTACAGGGGTAGAAGGAGTTCCAGCACCCTATGGAGCATTGCCCTGGGTAGCGGTGACCCCTGTCCTCCCACCATCAGTGGCATCCCATATGACCTAATGAGCGGCATATTTAGGTAAAGACCCCCTTTAATTATCAGATATAGACTAAATCCTTCTGTCACAATCAACTATATCATAATCAGGACACTTGGTTACTATGAAACAATTTACTATTATTATTATTATTCATAAATGGCAAGTTCTTAATGGTTTTTACATAAAAGCCGAAACATAACAGCAAATAATCCGTATTAACCCTTTATTAGGGCACACCCAACATAGTCTTGATAAATATTTTTTTTTTATTTTGGAAATAAAAACTGTAATTTTATAAGTGGGGAATCGTGATTCTCTATAGAATTACACCACCAGAACTTTACTGTCCTGGGACTCTTTAAACTACAACCCCTATCATTCACTGTAGGTTATGCCAGTGACACAGGTCGCTCGACCAAACATTGCTCTATGGGAGCGACACAACCTGACCCACAAGGTCCTGCGACCGAGACCAGCAAGTCACAAAACATCCAGCTGCTTTCGACTTTCTGCAGCTGGAAACACGATCCCATTCACTTGATCTAGCAGCAATGTGAGGTGAATTTACAGTCTGACTATGGGAAATGAGCCACAGGTTGCCAGACATATTGGGATATGAATGCAGATTGCACTGGATTTACCTTGAGTGGCTAATACTATAGATTGGGAGACAATGAAGCACAGAGACAGAATTGGCAGCTCCATCACCACTTGTTCCTCTGGGTACCTGAAACACAGCGCACATGTTATCACCGAGACCCCATTACATCAGGAGGCAATGATGGCCCCACTGAGGTACTAACCTTGATTGTTGCCTCAATGGTAAAGAAGCTTAAGCGACCACTACTTCACCATTCATTGCCCTCTGAGGACCCTGCAGCTAAACTTCTGGATTTCCACCAATGTTCTGCCCTTTAGATGCCAGATCTCTCACCAGCTCAATGGGAAACTAGAAAGCAGAACAGATGCCGAAATTAGCTGCAAATAATCTGCTCTCCAAGTATTGTAATGTCTTACTCCAATGAGTCCCAGGCAGCAGGAATCCTCCAACCTCACAAAAAACAAAGCTATGCGGCTCTGCAACTATAAAGCAGCGGATAATGAGAAGCCATCATCGCCCGCGCTGCCCGGCATCAATTCTTCTCAAGCCAGAACCTCTCCATCTCTTCACAGCAACAACTGAACTAAGGATTATTCTCCACAGCTCAGGGAAAAAGCACGCCTCCGACACTGCCCTGCTCACCCACAGAGCTACTCACAAAACATGAAGTGGATTTATAGAGCATTAAAGAAAAAAGATAATGGTATTAACATAAATTAAGGTTTGCTGTCGGAAATTATAATCTAAATATTACCAAAACAGAAAAAAAAAATTGTAACATTATTATTAATATCAATATTTATTTAGGACCTATCAGCTCATCTGTGTGGTGTAGTACATAGAGGATGTGTCCCGTGTGGTGTAGTATATAAAGGATGTGTCCCGTGTGGTGTAGTATATAGAGGATGTGAGCCGCCCACCAGGGCCGCGGGGACTCGGACCCGAGCCTATAGACTTCTATGGGGGATGTCACGGCAACACAGCTCAGTCCGTGGCCCTGGGCGCTCACTGTTAATGGGATGTATTTACAGGGAATTAGGTGTTTATATGAATGTTCGTGACGCCACCTGTGGTACCTGGTCAAGGTGACCAGCGCTGCTATGCAGATCCACTGAAGGGTTGGTGTTGTGCAGCTAGATGTTAGGCCTCCCACAGGTGAGGCTGAGTCCTTCAGGGCAGGTAGATGTGTGTGGCCCAGCTATGCAGGCACACATAAAAATCCAGGAGAGTGCACAGGAAGGTAATCGCAACGCTTGATATGCATTCACTGCCACTCACTCTTTCAGAGACACCCATCTGAGATTTAAGAGGGAGTGACACGTAGCAGAGGGGGATGAGATCAGTTGGAGTTGAGATCAGATTAGTCTGAAGGAGAGGAGAAAGTAGAGTCTGTTTCCTGTCAGAGGACAGTGCAGTTCAGTCTCGGTCCAGTCTGGACTTGGAGGGTACTGAGAGCTATTCAGTGAGCTCTAGGAGAAAGCTGACTTTTCACATCGAAGCTACAGGTGCTTATGTTAAGAGCGGGAAGCAGGGCGAAGGGCGCAGTGGAGAAGACAGAGAGAAGTGCTACAGGTATTGGATTACCTGCACTAAATTGCCGGACACCGGGGGTCCGAAGCGTTGCTAGTGTTTCAAGCATAGTAACAAGAAAACCGGAGGCATCTGGACTACAGGTCGCAGAGTGCAGCCCGAAGTGTCAATACGTAACCGGAGTCAGGGAGAACAGGGACTTTGGGCGGGACGCTGCAAAAGTAAGGACTTAGTTCTCTCAACATCTGCTAGGCAGAGACATAGAAGGCTCCACCACAATGTTGGCCGGGCATGACAGCTATTGAGAAAGCTGGAGAGCTCAGAGTTAACTTCGCTTCACGCAAGTTGGACTCACATGTACATTTGAAGTAAAGGAGGCCTCTAACCTGCTCAGCGGTTACCCGAATGTGCATTCTCCACCCCGACCAGCTCCCCGGGACCTGCTTGAACCATCTACCAGTAAAAGGTATGAAAAGAAGCTGCATTGTGTGTGACTGAATTCTTATCTACACCCCGCATCCTCACCATAGACTTCCAGGGACCAGTCTCACCTGTGGGAGACCCACCATCTAGCTGCCCCATAACATCCCCTGTGAAGACCCTTACAGCAGCACTGGTACAATTGACCAGAAGCCACAGGTGGCGTCACGAACTATTACAAATCCCCTGTAAATATTCCCTATCGCACGACCGCCAGGGCCACGGACCGAGCCGCCGCTACCAGTGACAACTCCCATAGATTTCCATGGGCTCGGCTCCGAGTACCCCATAGCCCTGGTAACCACAATTGTGGTGCGTGGTCGGAACAACTTTGGCGTCACGAACAGGATGCGAAACTTGCAATTGTGAGTCCTGTGTGCTTATATTGAACTGTTTGGTGAAAAAGACTGTTTGCTGCTTTTGGCGCCAAATACCGCCATTTTGCCGCCATGTTGGCGCCCTGAGGCGCTGGTGAAGAAGGTGGGCGTGCATTCGTGGGCGTGTACCCCCCCCTGTGGCGCGAAAGATATGGCCGCCCTCTCCAAATGCTACTATAATGTGCGGTCCTGCCCCACTGCTAAAGAAATCCGCCTCCTCTTCATCCTCTATGCGAAGAGGAGGAGACGCAAATCCCGCCTCCACGGAAGAGACCAGATTGTTCCTGATGGAAACTACAGTCTGGCCTGGGACGAGATGGCGGAAGGACAGGAGAATCTGTGCAGAGGACCGGAGGCATATAAGTCCTGCTTACCAGAAGATTACCTACCTGTGCCGAAGCTGTCCCCGGATCGGGACACTGACCCCGCCATACTGGAGCTGCAGAAGGAGAACGCGGAGCTAAGAAGGAAGCTCCAGAGTCATGCAGATTTACAGGAGACGGAGAAACGCTGGCGTGCCCAGACACAGCGGCTGCTGTGGGACGCAGTGTTCTCTCCCACAAGCCTAACGCCGTCTCCTGATTTCCCAAGTTCCCTGCTGAGGAAGGCTAAAGAGCAACCGGAGGCTGCCCCCAAAAGTGCTGTACCTGATCCCACCGATGCGGAGGTGGAGGAGAAGGAGGCTGAGGAGGCCCTGCCCGGTCCGGAGTGCCAGCCAGGCCAGGAGGCCACAGCGGAGTACGGTTCCCCGGTAAGGTCACCGGAGGGGTCCCAGCCATCATTGCCGGAAATTGACTGGGATGAGATGGAGCGTCTGGACGACGTGACTTACGACCTCCAAACCGGAAACGCCTGGCAGCACTGCGAGAGAGTGAGACGGCAGCAGGAGGAAGAGAGAAACATACAGCGGTCCCGACAAAAACAGCATGAGGAGTTCATCGCTGATAAAGAAACGGTCCGCCGGGATAAAGGTACCCGACGGGAACCGCGGCGGCAGGGGTGCGTCACCGAGTTTCAGCTCCGCAAGGGCTGGGGCTTTATCCGCGAGCCGGGCCTCTATGCGGGGGTCCTTGTGAGCCGCCGGGACGTGGAGTCCCACTTGCCCATCGGTCATCCTGGGAGGGACCTGATAAATGGGGACATAGTGAGCTACACCCGTCACTGGGGTTTTAAAGGGGTGGTATGCCCTGAACGTCTCCATCGTCAGTGACCCCGTCCCCGACGCCGGTACCGAAGCGTCCCAGTCCCGAGCTCTCACAGCACCAAGCCGTGCCCCGGCATCGCTCCCTGCATCGCAGTCGGCGACCTACTCTGCATCGCAATCGGTGACCTACCCAGCATCGCAATCGGCGACCTACCCAGCATCGCAAACGGCGACCTACCCAGCATCGCAAACGGCGACCTACACTGCATCGCAAACGGCAACCTACTCTGCATCGCCCTACTCTGCATCGCAAGTTAATGTGGCCCTTGCAGCGACGCAATCAGTGTCTTACAGCAGGGACATACCCGTTGGGTCCCCCGTTAAAATGAGAACTGTGGCCACTCAAACGCTAATAGCAGGTCATGACTTATTTGTAATGCGTTCTAAGGAACACCGCGTCGTTCCAGCCCCAGGAGTGGAAGACGTCATCGAAATTAGCCAGAAAAGTGAAGACCAGTAGGACCCAGACAGGGGTTTACCGTATTTAAAAATTGTATAAAGTTTGATAAAAGAAGATTTGCCATTTTTGCACTTTATTGCTGTGTATGATGATGTTTTACATATTGAGTAGAATACCCGGCTGGGTACAAGGGAAGAAAATTTGAAAAGTTAAAAAGTAAATGTGTTGATTGCATAGTCGCATAGAATACCCTGGTTGGGTAAAGCAAGTAAAGTTATTGATATGTGAATACTTGAAGGATATATGTGTTAAACCATTGTAGCCTTTCCGGGGGGTTTAGCTCTAGGATCGCTGTCTGGGTAGACAGAATGGCACGGAAACAGTTCATTCAGACAGCAGTTTGGTGAAAACTGGCCGCAACCAGTTTTATTAAAGTCCACAGCACACAGATAAAAACAAATCATAAACAGAAAACCTGGGCTTGTCTAGCCTCTAATTACACTTAGATAGATGGCCCTCTCTATCCGGGACCCAGACTCTACCAGTCTGTGCCCAAAACAACACATATGATATATGTTACCAGTGTGGAGTTTCACAGACACTCCTCTTTATGTCTGAAGGCAACTCCAATGTCCAGACTTGAGAGAGGTCACCTCCTATTCAGTCGCTATTCGCACGGATTCTCACTGCGACTACTCCTGTGTCCGGGGTACTTCCTGCACCCAGACTGAGATAGCTCACACTCTTAGAGACTGCTTCCTTGTGCCAGGACACCTCCCTGTGTCCGGGCTAAAGACAGCTCCCACACTCTTGGAGACACCTTCTGTGCCTGGACCCTTGTCCAGACTGAATGAGCTCTTTGACTGTGCTCCCAAGCACCTACTTCTGGCTTCCTAATCAACACCTGAGTGGATTCAGGTCTGAGCTGCAAGCGTGTACTGAATGGCAGGTGTAGTGACCTTTCTTTACCACCAGGTTTACAAAGCCACACATTTCGCTCATACCAGTCAGCAAGGTACTTAGGTGAAATATACACCTCATTCACCACATATCCTTCACTGTCTCACATATCCCCTCCCTCTTCTCCAGACCGGAGGGCTGGTCATCCAGACCGGAGGGCTGGTCAACAATCCAACAGAGACAGTGAACTCTGGACCAGTCATGGCCCTCATCAGCTTCATCCTCACCACTGTCATAGCCAACATCAGTTTTCTCTTCATCTGAAGCATCCGCACTACCCTGTACCCTCCCAGGCCTATACTCTCTGCGGGCCTCGGGTATCCTGCACGGTTTCATCTTGACTTTAGTGCCAGCCTTAGTCTCGGTTATAGTGGCTCACCAGATAAGTACGACCAGGCACGTCAGAACAGCTCTGCTGATTCTTCCTCAGAAACTTTCGTACCTCCTGTTTTTGGGGCACTGACCCTGTGTCACCAACTGTCACAGGAGGTATAGGGGTTTTCTCTAATTCCCCCTGAACTTTCTTTAGCACATCTACTTTCTTAAATATCAGCTGATTCATAAATTCTATCTCACAGAACCCAAGCGCCTCTGTTATGGTCTCTGACCATTCCGAGCCACACTGGTCAAACGATTGGCACTGTAGAGGGAGCTGATCGTTTTTCTTGGTCGGTACACATAATTTATCCTCTTCTTGTACAGGCTCACTTTGCATAAGACTCAGAGCTCTTACTTCTTTCTCCAGGAGATCCTCATGGCTACGCATCTTCTCCTGTAGTTGTTGGACGTCCTTTACGTCTTCGGCCCCTTTTTCAGGCTCTTCTGGTAGGACATGCTCAGAAGCCCTACCATCAGTCTTCTTTTCCACCACGTTCTGCATCCCATCTGAGCTCCCGTGTATCGGCAGCGGCAACGGAGCGACACATCGCCCCTCCCACTCACTGGGACGTGGTTCAAGTGTAGACTCCATGAAAATGCGCCTGAGCTCACCAAGGCCAACCCGAGGTCTCAAAATCTCATCTTGGGATTTATCCAGATCCTTTGGGTCGCTCGGGAACTCCGATGGCGCACCGGGCGCCAAACTTCCGGCCCGAGCTTCGCGAGTCGCAGCCACGGATCCGGACAGTACACCGTCCACGCCGCTGTCTCCGGCAGAAACATATTCCGGGCAGAGTCATTCCCCACATCTTCAGTCTTGTTCCTCACAGCTTCACTTGAGACATCAGCCTCTGGTGAGGCACCTGGCCTGGTGTCCACCACTTCCATGGCTTTCTCCACCTCTGCAGCATCACCTTCCGAGTCCTTGGCCTGATGCAGATCCACACCATACATTGATAACTTCTCATTTTCAACAGCATCCACTTGTGCTGTGTTCAGTTTCAGAGACCTGTCTTTCACCTTAGTCTTCGCCAGGGAACCGGCCAACGGTACAACATCTTCAGATGCCATCCTCCGTCCGACTGCAAGGTCAGCCTCAGCCTTCCTCTCAGGACTCTCAATCTCCTCTGCTACCATGCCTTCCTCACTTGCACTGGTTGCTTTATTGTCATCAGATGACTCACTATCACCACCACTATCCCTGTCTGACCCCCTTTTCTCAGCCACATCTGGCTCACTTCCAGGGTTAGACACTTCATTTTCATTCACATCCGGCTCACTGTCAGGGTTATACAATTCATTCTCATTCACATCTTGATCTGGAACCTTAGTTAACATGTCATCCACAACATTAACTTCACCATCTGGTCCCTGGTTTCCCTCAGGTGGTCCCTCAAGTATGTGACTATGTGATAACCCCAGCACTATACTTCCATATAGCTCAGATACCAGGAGCTGACTTACGACCTCTCCCTGGACTTCAGTGTCCCTATACAATAGGTTATTGTTCATGGCAGCATGAGGAAACCTCTCCTCAGAGCCAGGCTCTTGGGGAACCTCATTCAGAACAATTACATTTTCCTGTGCCGTTTTAAGAGTGGGGTCTCGCACCGGCTCACTCCCAAAATTGTCACAGGAGCCAGGCAGGTCAGGGACACTCGGTTCCCGAGAACCACCATCCTCGTCTCCCAACATCACCTGCAAAGAAATGTCATCTTTATCACGGTCATCATCAGTATCATCACTATTATGATTAGCATTATCATCATTATCAATATCAGCATCCTCATCATGGTCATCATCATTATCATGATCATCATTATCATTATCAATATTATCATGGTCATCATCATTATCACATAAGTTTAACGGCCCACTAGCATTGTGTTCCGCCCCTCGGGACTGCGCACCCTCAGTAGGAGCTTCATCACACTGTCCATCAGAAACATGTTTCCCCAGAGATCCTTAGACCGGGGAAAGTCATTACCCAATATCACGGGGTGCACCAGGGTCTTCACTACCCCCACTTCATATGAAACCTCCCCGAGTTTGGGGACCAAGTCCACGGCAGTCTCTGGGTAGACTTTGGTGTCTTCATGGATGTACACCACACTCAGGTGCTTATCAGGGATGAAGTCCCTATCACTCAGGCTGTCACATACGGAAGTCACTGGACTCTCTGAGTCCAAGAGGGCCTGTGCTGGGCAGTCACTTACAACCACCGGGGACCCCTGTGGTCCAGTCTCTTCGGCTGAGGTGGACACACACACAGGCTCTGCGCAGGGAGAGAGGGATCTGCCAACATCACAACACATAGGCTCCCCCTCTATTGGACAGTTGGCTGCAATTTCACGCCAGCTCCAACACTGTCCATCACACTCTCCCACCCACATGTCCCCTCGGGCCTGAACCCGCTTATCAGCATACCCCATGTCCCCAACAGCTGGAACGCTCTTACCGCGAGAGTTCAGCGTCCGGGAACTCCGAAGTGACGACCTCTCAGACGGCTGTACCTCAGGAGGACGTGCTTGGGTGTAGCGGTCCACTATCACCTTTTCAACTCCATAATCAGGCCTGCTGACTGCAGACTCCCAACTGTATCTCCAGTCATGGACTCTCCTGGCACGGGCTGCAACCGTAACACCCAGCCGGGTAAGAATCGCCGCTTTCAACTTGGCATAGTCTTCGCTGTCCTGCTTGCTCAGGTCAGCCCAGACTTTTTGGGGTTCCCCAATCAGATAGGGTACGACCGCCATGGCCCATTCAGATAGTGGCAGATTCTCCTTCTCTGCCAGTCTCTCAAACCTAGTAAGATATACCTCCACATCATCACGAGGTGTCATTTTTCTCAAGGACCGTCTTACTGCCTTCTTTATAGCGGACAACGCCGGTGCCTTCACAACATTACTTCGGGACGCGGCACCGAAATCCTTTTTTGGTGCTGTCATCTGCTCAACAAATAACCGGTTATTCTCCTGCTGCTGCTGCAGGAATTGCTGCTGGGCCTGCTGCATGTGCTGCTGGTGCTGCAGGCGCTGCTGCTCCATGCTTCGCTGGGCCTGCACCAGGTACTCAACGAGTTCCTCCATACTGCCGGACTTATCTGTCTCAACCACGGCAGTTTTATGTTGCACATTAACTTGTGCCATTTGTTCAAACAGCGCCTCCATGCTGTCATCCATGCTGTCAGACTTCTCTGTCTTAACAACGGCAGTCTTCACTCAAGACATACACACTACACAGCTTTTTTTCCACAGAAAATTCAGCCTTGCTGTGCAACCACTTTTTTTTTTTTTTTTTCCTTTGCAAAGTCTGTTAGGGCTACTGTCTCTTCAAGACTGCTCCACAAACTTTTCTTTTGCTGCTGCACATTCCACAGTCATTTTCACAACAAGTTCAGCTTTGCTGTGCATACATTTTCTCTCTGCAGACCCTATCAGGGCCACTGTCTCTCCAAGACTGCTCCAAACAGACGTTTCTGCTGACACACACTTTTTTTTTTTTTTCTGTTGCTATTTCAATAGACTTCACCTTTAATGCTGTCTCTCGCCACTGTGCTGCATGCACACTCCAGCACTAACTGTACCAGGCCCTGCGCTGCCCCAGCATTCTCCACCAATTGTAGCCTTTCCGGGGGGTTTAGCTCTAGGATCGCTGTCTGGGTAGACAGAATGGCACGGAAACAGTTCATTCAGACAGCAGTTTGGTGAAAACTGGCCGCAACCAGTTTTATTAAAGTCCACAGCACACAGATAAAAACAAATCATAAACAGAAAACCTGGGCTTGTCTAGCCTCTAATTACACTTAGATAGATGGCCCTCTCTATCCGGGACCCAGACTCTACCAGTCTGTGCCCAAAACAACACATATGATATATGTTACCAGTGTGGAGTTTCACAGACACTCCTCTTTATGTCTGAAGGCAACTCCAATGTCCAGACTTGAGAGAGGTCACCTCCTATTCAGTCGCTATTCGCACGGATTCTCACTGCGACTACTCCTGTGTCCGGGGTACTTCCTGCACCCAGACTGAGATAGCTCACACTCTTAGAGACTGCTTCCTTGTGCCAGGACACCTCCCTGTGTCCGGGCTAAAGACAGCTCCCACACTCTTGGAGACACCTTCTGTGCCTGGACCCCTTGTCCAGACTGAATGAGCTCTTTGACTGTGCTCCCAAGCACCTACTTCTGGCTTCCTAATCAACACCTGAGTGGATTCAGGTCTGAGCTGCAAGCGTGTACTGAATGGCAGGTGTAGTGACCTTTCTTTACCACCAGGTTTACAAAGCCACACATTTCGCTCATACCAGTCAGCAAGGTACTTAGGTGAAATATACACCTCATTCACCACATATTCCTTCACTGTCTCACACCCTCAATAGACTGAGAGGCTGTGGACTGTGCCAGCCCAAGAACTTTCTTTGTAAATAGTTGCGCTTCGGTGCATTATCTTGGTTTTACATGAAACCATTGCTATCTACCTCTGAAGAAAAACCCGTATGGTGGGCCTAGAGTGAGGTCTGCAGTCAGAAGTCCTGCAGCCCACCCAGGACCCACGTGGGAGGTTTTTGGTGCGGGTCCTCCACAAGTATCTTGTATTTATGAACATGTTTGATATTTTCATACTTTGATACTTTTGTATTCTTCATTGTACAAATTGTAACGTTCAAGAAGTCTTACCTCCCGGATGGGAAGAGTTAAATTGTTTATGTTTAATGCAAAACAAAATGTTTTTCTTTTTCTCTTTTACAGCCCGGGAGTGCTGTGTTTAATCAAGGGGGGATGTGTGGCCCAGCTATGCAGGCACACATAAAAATCCAGGAGAGTGCACAGGAAGGTAATCGCAACGCTTGATATGCATTCACTGCCACTCACTCTTTCAGAGACACCCATCTGAGATTTAAGAGGGAGTGACACGTAGCAGAGGGGGATGAGATCAGTTGGAGTTGAGATCAGATTAGTCTGAAGGAGAGGAGAAAGTAGAGTCTGTTTCCTGTCAGAGGACAGTGCAGTTCAGTCTCAGTCCAGTCTGGACTTGGAGGGTACTGAGAGCTATTCAGTGAGCTCTAGGAGAAAGCTGACTTTTCACATCGAAGCTACAGGTGCTTATGTTAAGAGCGGGAAGCAGGGCGAAGGGCGCAGTGGAGAAGACAGAGAGAAGTGCTACAGGTATTGGATTACCTGCACTAAATTGCCGGACACCGAGGTCCGAAGCGTTGCTAGTGTTTCAAGCATAGTAACAAGAAAACCGGAGGCATCTGGACTACAGGTCGCAGAGTGCAGCCCGAAGTGTCAATACGTAACCGGAGTCAGGGAGAACAGGGACTTTGAGCGGGACGCTGCAAAAGTAAGGACTTAGTTCTCTCAACATCTGCTAGGCAGAGACATAGAAGGCTCCACCACAATGTTGGCCGGGCATGACAGCTATTGAGAAAGCTGGAGAGCTCAGAGTTAACTTCGCTTCACGCAAGTTGGACTCACATGTACATTTGAAGTAAAGGAGGCCTCTAACCTGCTCAGCGGTTACCCGAATGTGCATTCTCCACCCCGACCAGCTCCCCGGGACCTGCTTGAACCATCTACCAGTAAAAGGTATGAAAAGAAGCTGCATTGTGTGTGACTGAATTCTTATCTACACCCCGCATCCTCACCATAGACTTCCAGGGACCAGTCTCACCTGTGGGAGACCCACCATCTAGCTGCCTCATAACATCCCCTGTGAAGACCCTTACAGCAGCGCTGGTACAATTGACCAGAAGCCACAGGTGGCATCACGAACTATTACAAATCCCCTGTAAATATTCCCTATCGCACGACCGCCAGGGCCACGGACCGAGCCGCCGCTACCAGTGACAACTCCCATAGATTTCCATGGGCTCGGCTCCGAGTACCCCATAGCCCTGGTAACCACAATTGTGGTGCGTGGTCGGAACAACTTTGGCGTCACGAACAGGATGCGAAACTTGCAATTGTGAGTCCTGTGTGCTTATATTGAACTGTTTGGTGAAAAAGACTGTTTGTTGCTTTTGGCGCCAAATACCGCCATTTTGCCGCCATGTTGGCGCCCTGAGGCGCTGGTGAAGAAGGTGGGCGTGCATTCGTGGGCGTGTACCCCCCCCTGTGGCGCGAAAGATATGGCCGCCCTCTCCAAATGCTACTATAATGTGCGGTCCTGCCCCACTGCTAAAGAAATCCGCCTCCTCTTCATCCTCTATGCGAAGAGGAGGAGACGCAAATCCCGCCTCCACGGAAGAGACCAGATTGTTCCTGATGGAAACTACAGTCTGGCCTGGGACGAGATGGCGGAAGGACAGGAGAATCTGTGCAGAGGACCGGAGGCATATAAGTCCTGCTTACCGGAAGATTACCTACCTGTGCCGAAGCTGTCCCCGGATCGGGACACTGACCCCGCCATACTGGAGCTGCAGAAGGAGAACGCGGAGCTAAGAAGGAAGCTCCAGAGTCATGCAGATTTACAGGAGACGGAGAAACGCTGGCGTGCCCAGACACAGCGGCTGCTGTGGGACGCAGTGTTCTCTCCCACAAGCCTAACGCCGTCTCCTGATTTCCCAAGTTCCCTGCTGAGGAAGGCTAAAGAGCAACCGGAGGCTGCCCCCAAAAGTGCTGTACCTGATCCCACCGATGCGGAGGTGGAGGAGAAGGAGGCTGAGGAGGCCCTGCCCGGTCCGGAGTGCCAGCCAGGCCAGGAGGCCACAGCGGAGTACGGTTCCCCGGTAAGGTCACCGGAGGGGTCCCAGCCATCATTGCCGGAAATTGACTGGGATGAGATGGAGCGTCTGGACGACGTGACTTACGACCTCCAAACCGGAAACGCCTGGCAGCAATGCGAGAGAGTGAGACGGCAGCAGGAGGAAGAGAGAAACATACAGCGGTCCCGACAAAAACAGCATGAGGAGTTCATCGCTGATAAAGAAACGGTCCGCCGGGATAAAGGTACCCGACGGGAACCGCGGCGGCAGGGGTGCGTCACCGAGTTTCAGCTCCGCAAGGGCTGGGGCTTTATCCGCGAGCCGGGCCTCTATGCGGGGGTCCTTGTGAGCCGCCAGGACGTGGAGTCCCACTTGCCCATCGGTCATCCTGGGAGGGACCTGATAAATGGGGACATAGTGAGCTACACCCGTCACTGGGGTTTAAAGGGGTGGTATGCCCTGAACGTCTCCATCGTCAGTGCCCCGTCCCCGACGCCGGTACCGAAGCGTCCCAGTCCCGAGCTCTCACAGCACCAAGCCGTGCCCCGGCATCGCTCCCTGCATCGCAGTCGGCGACCTACTCTGCATCGCAATCGGCGACCTACCCAGCATCGCAATCGGCGACCTACCCAGCATCGCAAACGGCGACCTACCCAGCATCGCAAACGGCGACCTACACTGCATCGCAAACGGCAACCTACTCTGCATCGCCCTACTCTGCATCGCAAGTTAATGTGGCCCTTGCAGCGACGCAATCAGTGTCTTACAGCAGGGACATACCCGTTGGGTCCCCCGTTAAAATGAGAACTGTGGCCACTCAAACGCTAATAGCAGGTCATGACTTATTTGTAATGCGTTCTAAGGAACACCGCGTCGTTCCAGCCCCAGGAGTGGAAGACGTCATCGAAATTAGCCAGAAAAGTGAAGACCGGTAGGACCCAGACAGGGGTTTACCGTATTTAAAAATTGTATAAAGTTTGATAAAAGAAGATTTGCCATTTTTGCACTTTATTGCTGTGTATGATGATGTTTTACATATTGAGTAGAATACCGGCTGGGTACAAGGGAAGAAAATTTGAAAAGTTAAAAAGTAAATGTGTTGATTGCATAGTCGCATAGAATACCCTGGTTGGGTAAAGCAAGTAAAGTTATTGATATGTGAATACTTGAAGGATATATGTGTTAAACCCTCAATAGACTGAGAGGCTGTGGACTGTGCCAGCCCAAGAACTTTCTTTGTAAATAGTTGCGCTTCGGTGCATTATCTTGGTTTTACATGAAACCATTGCTATCTACCTCTGAAGAAAAACCCGTATGGTGGGCCTAGAGTGAGGTCTGCAGTCAGAAGTCCTGCAGCCCACCCAGGACCCACGTGGGAGGTTTTTGGTGCGGGTCCTCCACAAGTATCTTGTATTTATGAACATGTTTGATATTTTCATACTTTGATACTTTTGTATTCTTCATTGTACAAATTGTAACGTTCAAGAAGTCTTACCTCCCGGATGGGAAGAGTTAAATTGTTTATGTTTAATGCAAAACAAAAATGTTTTTCTTTTTCTCTTTTACAGCCCGGGAGTGCTGTGTTTAATCAAGGGGGGATGTGTGGCCCAGCTATGCAGGCACACATAAAAATCCAGGAGAGTGCACAGGAAGGTAATCGCAACGCTTGATATGCATTCACTGCCACTCACTCTTTCAGAGACACCCATCTGAGATTTAAGAGGGAGTGACACGTAGCAGAGGGGGATGAGATCAGTTGGAGTTGAGATCAGATTAGTCTGAAGGAGAGGAGAAAGTAGAGTCTGTTTCCTGTCAGAGGACAGTGCAGTTCAGTCTGAGTCCAGTCTGGACTTGGAGGGTACTGAGAGCTATTCAGTGAGCTCTAGGAGAAAGCTGACTTTTCACATCGAAGCTACAGGTGCTTATGTTAAGAGCGGGAAGCAGGGCGAAGGGCGCAGTGGAGAAGACAGAGAGAAGTGCTACAGGTATTGGATTACCTGCACTAAATTGCCGGACACCGAGGTCCGAAGCGTTGCTAGTGTTTCAAGCATAGTAACAAGAAAACCGGAGGCATCTGGACTACAGGTCGCAGAGTGCAGCCCGAAGTGTCAATACGTAACCGGAGTCAGGGAGAACAGGGACTTTGAGCGGGACGCTGCAAAAGTAAGGACTTAGTTCTCTCAACATCTGCTAGGCAGAGACATAGAAGGCTCCACCACAATGTTGGCCGGGCATGACAGCTATTGAGAAAGCTGGAGAGCTCAGAGTTAACTTCGCTTCACGCAAGTTGGACTCACATGTACATTTGAAGTAAAGGAGGCCTCTAACCTGCTCAGCGGTTACCCGAATGTGCATTCTCCACCCCGACCAGCTCCCCGGGACCTGCTTGAACCATCTACCAGTAAAAGGTATGAAAAGAAGCTGCATTGTGTGTGACTGAATTCTTATCTACACCCCGCATCCTCACCATAGACTTCCAGGGACCAGTCTCACCTGTGGGAGACCCACCATCTAGCTGCCCCATAACATCCCCTGTGAAGACCCTTACAGCAGCGCTGGTACAATTGACCAGAAGCCACAGGTGGCATCACGAACTATTACAAATCCCCTGTAAATATTCCCTATCGCACGACCGCCAGGGCCACGGACCGAGCCGCCGCTACCAGTGACAACTCCCATAGATTTCCATGGGCTCGGCTCCGAGTACCCCATAGCCCTGGTAACCACAATTGTGGTGCGTGGTCGGAACAGATGTGTAGGGATACAGGACGGAGGGGAACCAGGCAGGGTAGGTACAAGAAGGCAAACACACACAAGTCACTTTGGTACCTTTACTGAAGATGTTGCAGGCACATCCCGGAGCGCTGTAGGGTGAAGGGTGCACATCCAGATTCTCCCAATGAGTAGGTATAGGGCCTCCTGTCTCCTATGAAAAGTCTCTGACCCGCATGAAGCTAGGCCTGAGTTTGTCTCCGTCCTACGCCCGGCTGACCTTGTGGTAGGGCCTTCTCTTGAAGTACACAGTCCTGCTGGCAGTGCACTGCCTGACTCCGTCCTCCTGACCCAGTTATGTATCAGCTCTATAGGGCTCCTGAGACCTGTAGTCCTCAGGTTTCCGGTGTCTCCTACTGGGTCGTGAAGATCCCTGTAAGCTCGGACCCGGAGTCCGGTATGTACTCGTTGGGGTGAGCTGATTAGGCTCCTCTACCCCTTCTACTTCTTCTCTTTCCACTCGCCTTCGGCCTACTCGGGCCCTCACTCGAGTATACACACACTGTCTCTGTCTGAGCTGAGCTCTCCTCCTTGCTGCAGCCTGCAGCCTTCTCCAACCTGACTCTACTCACCTTCCTGGCTTCACCCTCCTATTATATCACTATACAGCTCCCTCTGGTGGTCCTAGGGATGGGTGAAGGTGTGTGAATTTATATTGGGACCTCTAGTGGTGAATTCCTTCTGCGCACCCTTCTGGGAGATATGAATCCAGACGCAGCTGGGCTCCACAGATGTGTCCCGTGTGGTGTAGTATATAGAGGATGTGTCCCGTGTGGTGTAGTATATAGAGGATGTGTCCTGTGTGGTGTAGTATATAGAGGATGTGTCCTGTGTGGTGTAGTCTATAGAGGATGTATCCTGTGTGGTGTATTCTATAGAGGATGTGTCCCATGTGGTGTAGTATATAGAGGATGTGTTCCATGTGGTGTAGTATATAGAGGATGTGTGGTGTAGTATATAGAGGATGTGTCCCGTGTGGTGTAGTATATAGAGGATGTGTGGTGTAGTATATAGAGGATGTGTCCCGTGTGGTGTAGTATATAGAGGACATGTCCTGTGTGGTGTAGTATATAGATGATGTGTCCTGTGTGGTGTAGTATATAGATGATGTGTCCTGTGTGGTGTAGTATATAGAGGATGTGTCCCATGTGGTGTAGTATATAGAGGATGTTTCCTGTGTGGTGTAATATATAGAGGATGTGTCCCGTGTGGTATAGTGTATAGAGGATGTGTGGTGTAGTATATAGAGGATGTGTCCCATGTGGTGTAGTATATAGAGGATGTGTCCTGTGTGGTGTAGTCTATAGAGGATGTGTCCTGTGTGGTGTAGTATATAGAGGATGTGTTCCGTGTGGTGTAGTATATAGAGGATGTGTGGTGTAGTATATAGAGGATGTGTCCTGTGTGGTGTAGTATATAGAGGATGTGTGGTGTAGTATAAAGAGGATGTGTCCCGTGTGGTGTAATATATATAGGATGTGTTCTGTGTCGTGTAGTATATAGAGGATGTGTCCCGTGTGGTGTAGTATATAGAGGATGTGTCCCGTGTGGTGTAGTATATAGAGGATGTGTCCTGTGTGGTGTAGTATAAAGAGGATGTGTCCCGTGTGGTGTAGTATATAGAGGATGTGTCCTGTGTGGTGTAGTATATAGAGGATGTGTCCCGTGTGGTGTAGATGTGTGGCCCAGCTGCGCCAGGCACACATATTCCAGGAAAATGCACAAGAAGGTAACCGTGAAGCTTGATATTCATTCACGTCACTTACATTTCCCAACACACCCACTAGGGGTATAAAAGGTAGTGACACGTAGCAGTCAGGGTCATTCAAGCTTCCTGTCTTAGGACAGTGCAAGTCAGTCTGGACTTGGAGGGAGAGGAGTTCAGTCAGAGTTCAGTCAGCTTCCTGTCTTAGGACAGTACAGTCTAGTCTTGGAGGAAGAGGAGTGCAGACTAGATTCTGGCAGAGCAAGTTCATGAAGTGGAGTCTGGTTTGAGTGTAAGGAGTCACTCTAGCCCAGTCAGAACTACAAAGCCAGTACCTCAGCACAAGCTACCTGTATTCCTTAGAAAGAGGAAGGTGACTCTCGGAGCTACAGCGTGTACACAGTTTGACAGAGTTCCTGTGCGCTGCTCTGGACAGGGTCTGAGAAAGGAAGGAAAGAAAGAAGGGAATCACAGGGGCTGCAACAGTGAGTGTACTGGGAACTGTTCAGTGAGCTCTGGAGAAAAGCTGACATTTTACATCATTGCTACTAGTGCTTATGTTAAGAGCAAGAGTAGGACGAGAGGCACAGTGGAGAAAGATAGAGACAAGTGCATCAGGTACCGGATTACCCGCACTAATTCACCGGCCACCGGGGTCCGAAGCGTTGCTAGTGCTTTACGCCTAGTAATAAGAAACACCGTAGGCCTTCCTGGACTTCAAGTCACAGAAGGTAGCCCTAAGCGCTGATACGTAAACGGAGTCAGGTAGAACAAGGACCTTGAGTGGGACGCTACAAAAGTAGGGACTCTGTTCTCACCAACTAGAAGGCTCTACCACAATGTCGGCCGGGCGTTGCAGCTATTGAACGAGCTGGAGACTGACAGAGTTAACTTGACTTCATGCAAGTTTGTACTCACACATATACAAGGTTAAAGGAGGCCTCTAACCTGCTCAGCGGTTATCCTGAATGTGCATTCTCCACCCCGACCAGCTTCCCGGGACCTGCCTGAAACATCTGCAAGTAAAGGTATGGAAAGAGATTGCCTTGTGTGAGACTGTTTCATTTACTACATCCTGCACCACCATAGACTTCCAGGGACCAGTCTCGCCTGTGGGAGACTTACCATCCAGCTGCCTCATAACATCCCCTAGGAAGATCCATATAGCAGCGCTGGTCAAATTGATCAGAAACCACAGGTGGCGTCACAAACTATCTATTACTACAATTCCCCTGTAAATATCCCCCATTGCATGACCGCCAGGGCCACGGACCGAGTCCTGCTGCCAGTGACAACTCCCATAGAAATCAATGGGCTCGGTGCCGAGTACCCCATAGCCCTGGTACCACCTCAGTGTGGTGCGCGTCATCTTATATAAAGGATGTGTCCTGTGTGGTGTAGTATATAGAGGATGTGTCCTGTGTGGTGTAGTATATAAAGGATGTGTCCTGTGTAGTGTAGTCTATAATGGATGTGTCCCATGTGGTGTAGTATATAGAGGATGTGTGGTGTTGTATATAGAGGATGTGTCCCGTGTGGTGTAGTATATAGAGGATGTGTCCTGTGTGGTGTAGTATATAGAGGATGTGTCCTGTGTGGTGTAGTCTATAGAGGATGTATCCTGTGTGGTGTAGTCTATAGAGGATGTGTCCCGTGTGGTGTAGTATATAGAGGATGTGTCCCGTGTGGTGTAGTATATAGAGGATGTGTCCCGTGTGGTGTAGTATATAGAGGATGTGTCCTGTGTGGTGTAGTATATAGAGGATGTGTCCTGTGTGGTGTAGTCTATAGAGGATGTATCCTGTGTGGTGTAGTCTATAGAGAATGTGTCCCGTGTGGTGTAGTATATAGAGGATGTGTTCCATGTGGTGTAGTATATAGAGGATGTGTGGTGTAGTATATAGAGGATGTGTCCCGTGTGGTGTAGTATATAGAGGATATGTCCTGTGTGGTGTAGTATATAGATGATGTGTCCTGTGTGGTGTAGTATATAGAGGATGTGTCCCGTGTGGTGTAGTATATAGAGGATGTTTCCTGTGTGGTGTAATATATAGAGGATGTGTCCCGTGTGGTGTAGTGTATAGAGGATGTGTGGTGTAGTATATAGAGGATGTGTCCCATGTGGTGTAGTATATAGAGGATGTGTCCTGTGTGGTGTAGTCTATAGAGGATGTGTCCTGTGTGGTGTAGTATATAGAGGATGTGTTCCGTGTGGTGTAGTATATAGAGGATGTGTGGTGTAGTATATAGAGGATGTGTCCTGTGTGGTGTAGTATATAGAGGATGTGTGGTGTAGTATAAAGAGGATGTGTCCCGTGTGGTGTAATATATATAGGATGTGTTCTGTGTGTGTAGTATATAGAGGATGTGTCCCGTTGGTGTAGTATATAGAGGATGTGTTCTGTGTGGTGTAGTATATAGAGGATGTGTCCCGTGTGGTGTAGTATATAGAGGATGTGTCCTGTATAGTGTAGTATAAAGAGGATGTGTCCCGTGTGGTGTAGTATATAGAGGATGTGTCCTGTGTGGTGTAGTATATAGAGGATGTGTCCCGTGTGGTGTAGTATATAAAGGATGTGTCCTGTGTGGTGTAGTATATAGAGGATGTGTCCTGTGTGGGTAGTAAAAAATGTGCCGTTGGTGGTTATAGAGGAGGTCCTGTGTGGGAGTATATAGAGGAGTGCGGTGTGGTTTATTAATAAAAGGAAGTGTCCTGGGGTGTGATAGAGGATGTGTCCCGGTTGTTGTTATAGAGGATGGTCTGGGGTATATTAAGATGTGTCCTGTGTGGGTAGTATAAGAGGTGCCCGTGTTGTTGTTTAAATGAGGATTGCCCATGTGGGGAAAAAGGAGGTTTCCTGTGGGGTAGAAATTGAGGATTTCCCGTGTTTTGTAGATATAAGGATGTGTCCCTTGGTGTGTATATAGAGGATTGTTTCCGTGTGTTTGTGTATAAGGTAGGTCCGTGTGGTGTGTAATAGAGGATTGTGGGAGAAAGGAGGAGTTTCCGTGTGGTGATTAAGAGGGGCCTTTTGTGGTGTATAAAGAGGTGTGCCCTTTGTGTTATAAGGGAGGCCCATGTTGTTAAAGAGGTTTTGGCCGTGTGTTAGTAATAGAGGGGTCCCGTGTTGGTAAAATAAGGATTGTCCCCAGTGGGAGTTTAAAGGATTTTCCTGTGTGGTGTTGTTAAGGATGGCCCGGTGTTGGTTAAAGGTGGGGTGTAGTAAATGGGGGTTTCCCTTTGGGAAGTTAAAGGAGTTGGTTAGTAATAGAGGATGTTCCCGTGTGAGTGTATTAGGGGTGCCCCGGTGGTGAGTATAAAAGGAGGCCCCATGTGGTGTAATTAAAAGGGGTCCCTTGATGTATTAACAGGTTCAAAAGTTACAACCCAGCAATTTTTACTTTCTGCTTTTTTAGAGAAATAAGATAGCACCAAAACTTTTTCCCACTCATAGTTATGGGTTGGGTTAAACCTTTATTCTCAAACCGTGTGTTTTTTCTTTTTAACCCTTCCCCCAAGGGTGGTTTGCAGTTAAGCCGGGCCCATTTTTTACCAAGACCATGTCTCTTTATGAGGTTATAACTTGGGAAGCTTCAGGATCTTCGCGATTTGAGACTGTTTTTCGTGCAATTTACTTCCGTTAAAGTAAAATTTCTTCGATTAACTTGCTTTATTTTTGAAAAAAAACGCAAAATTTGCGAAAATTTTTAAAATTTTGCAATTTTCAAACTTGAATTTTTAATCCCTAAAACAGAGAAAATATAAACCAAAAAGTAAGAAAAACATTCCCCAAGTCACTTTACTCAGCACATTTTGAACCAAAATTTTTTTTTTGTTAGGAATTATAAGGGTTTAAAATTGACCAGGTTTTCTCATTTTACAACAAAATTTCAAAGCCAATTTTTTTGGGACCACCTCCATTGAAGTACTTTTGAGGTTATATGGCAGAAAAAAACCCAAAGTGACACCATTCAAAAACTGCACCCCTAAGGTACTCAAAACCACATTCAAAGAAGAAATTTTTAACCCTTGGGCTTGAAGGAACAAAAGAAGTGGAAAAAAATGAAATTTTAATTTTTAGCCAAAAAATGATCTTTTACAAAATTTTTTTTACAAAAAGGGTAAAAGAAGAAAATGGAAGATAAGGTTGTTAGCAATTTTTCCTGATACGCCAATCCCAATATGGGGGGAAAACCACGTTTGGGCACCGGCGAGTCGTAAAGGAAGGAGCGCCGTTTGACTTTTTTCAAAATAAAATTGGCGGGAATTGAGTTGGACGCCATGTCTGTTTGGAGAGCCCGAGGGCCAAACAGTGGAAAACCCCAAAAGGCACATTTTGGAAAAGACCCCCTAAGGTCTTATCTAGTCTGTTGGAGCCTTTGAACCCCCAAGGTTTCACAAAAGCTTAAATGCCGGGGGTTGTGAAAAAAAAAAAAAAAATTTTCCACAAAAATGATTTTTTTGCCCCAAATTTTTAAATTTTTCCCCAAAAAGGACCCAAAAGTTGTTGTCAATTTGTCCTGAGTCGCTGATACCCCATAGGGGGGGGGGGGGACTTTTTGGGGCCCAGGGGGCTTGGAAAGGAAAAAGGTAAAGTTTTGGAATGCAGAGTTATGGGGGCAGTTTCGTTTGCAGTGCCCCAGATGGCCAAACAGTGGAAACCCCCCACAAGGACCTCATTTTGGAAATAGACCCCCCTAAGGAAATTGTTTGGTGACACTTTGAACCCCCAGGCTTCACACAAGTTTATAAGCGGCATGAAAATAAAAATCCTATTTTTTTCCCACAAAAATTATCTTTAGTCATTTTATTTTTTATTTTCCCAAGGGTAACAGGAGAAATGGACCAATAGTTGTTGTCCAATTTGTCCTAGTACGTGATACCCGTGGGGGGGAACCACGTTTGGGGCGCCGGAGAGTTCGGAACGAAGGAGAACCATTTGACTTTTCCAACCAAAAAGGCGGAATTGAGATGGTCCAGTTTGCATTTGGGAGCCGAGTGCCTAAAACTTTTTGAAACCCCCACAAATGACCCCTTTTGGGAAACTAACCCCCTAAAACTTTTCTTTAGATCTTTGGTGAGCAATTTAAACCCCCCAAGGTCTTAACAAATTTTTAACGTGGGTTAAAATTTAAAAATCATATTTTTTTTTCCCAAAATGCTTTTAACCCCAATTTTTATTTTCCAGGGTAAAAGACTCCAAAAGTTATTGTGCAATTTGTCCGGGTGCGCGTACCCATATGTGGGGGTAAACCACTGTTTGGGTGCATGGCAGAGTTTTGGAGGGAAGGAGCGCCGTTGCTTTTTCAAACAGAAAATTGGTGGACACCAGTCGTTTTGGAGAGCTCTGATCGCCAAAAACAGTGGAAACCCCCATAAATGACCCATTTGGAAACTAACCCCTCAAAGGAACTTTTAATGTGTGGTGAGAATTTAACCCCCAGGTGTTTCACTAAGTTTAAACGTACGCCGAAAATAATCTTTTTTTTTTTACAAAAATGTTTTTTTTTCCCCCCAATATTTTATTTTTCCAAGGGTTAAAGAAAGAACCCAAAAAGTTGTTGCCAATTTGTCCTGAGTAGTAAACCCCCAAAGGGGGAGAAAATACTGTTGGGCGACGTCAGGGCTCGGAAGGGAAGTAGGACGTTTTAATTGCAGACGTGGAATGGTTTGGGGGGGGCTTCATTTGGAGACCCCCTGTGCGCCAAAACAGGGAAACCCCCCCACAATGACCCCATTTTGGAAAAAGACCCACAAGGAACTTGTTAATGTGTGGTGAGCACTTTGAACCCCGAAAGGCTTCCAAAGTTTTAACGCCAGCCGAAAAAATAAAAAATCCTTTTTTTTTTTTGAAAATGATTTTTTGCCCCAAATTTTTTTTTCAAGGGTAACAGGAAATTGGACCCCAAAATTGTTGTCCAATTTGCCTGATCGCTGATATCCAATATGTGGGAAAAACTAGTAGGGACACTTGGGGTGGAAGGGAAGTAGTGAGTTTTTTGGAGCAGACTTTGAGGAAGGTTGGGGGGCATGTGCTTTGGAGACCCCTGATCCCAAAACGTGGAAAACCCAACAAGTGCCCCTTTTAAAAAACCCCCCAAGGAACTTATCTAGTTTGGTGAGCCTATGAAAGCCCCCAAGTGCTTCCAGAAGTTTATAATGTCGCGTATTTAAAACAAAAAAAAAATTTTTTTTTGTACAAAATGATATTTTCGCCCCCGTTTTTATTTTCCCAAGGTAACAGAAGAAAGGACAAATTGCACAATAACCTTGGGGTCCAGAGTACGCTGAACCCCATAGGTGGGGATAAATATTTTGGACGCAATGGAGAGCTGAGAAGTGAAGGAGCACCGTTTGACTTTTCAACGCGAATTGGGGAATTGAGATCAGACGCATGTCACATTTGGAGAGCCCTGATGGCCTAAAAGCGGAAACCCCCCAATTTAACTCCACCCAACCCCAAACACACCCAACCTAGTCCCAAAACCCTAACCCAAACCTAACCCTAACACACCCAAAACCCCAACCCTAACCTTTAACTTTGCGCCAACCAAACCAAACTTTGCCCCAACCCAACCCTAACCCTAAGGGAAAGGAAAATAAAACTTTTTTTTAATTTTATTTTTTTCCCTTACTAAGGGGGATAAGGGGGGTTTGATTTATATTTATAGCGGGTTTTTATGATGGCGCTGTCACGCTAAAAGACCTTTTTTTTGCAAAATAGTTTTTGATACACATTTTGAGAGCTAAATTTTTGCATATTTTGGCCCACAGAGTAGTTAGGTTTTTTTTTTTGCGGGACGAGTTTACGTTTTTATTGGACCATTTTTGAGCAGTGACGTTTTTGATCGCTTTTTATTCGTTTTTGGGAGGTTAGAATGAACAAAAATCAGCAATCAGAAATTTTTTTGGGGGGGAGGGTTTATAGTTCCGCGGTGGAAAAATTGATAAAGAGTTTATTTTGGGTCAGTACGATTATGGGATACCTTCTTTATTCATTTTTTCAGTTTGGCGCTTTTTTAAAAATAAAAAAAATTTTAATAAAAAAAATAATTATTTTGCACATTTATTCTGCGAGCTTCTTTTTTTTTTCGTGAGAGCTGTTGTGGCTGTTTTTTGCGGGACCAAATTGACGTTTTGCGTACCATGTTTTTTTTATTGGTCTTTTTGACGCGGTTATTCCACTTTTTGTTCGGCGGTTGAAAATAAAGTGATTTTTGCTTCGTTTTTTTTTTTTTTTTAAGGGGCCAATAAAGGGGTTAAACTGGGCAATTTATGGGGGGGTCTTTAGGCACGGCGATACCAAATATGGTACTTTTATTGCTTTGTTTTTTTTATTTCAGGAAGAAGGATTTATTGGGGAATATATATATATTTTTTTATTTATTTTGGATTTTTTTTAAAACTGTTTATTTTATTTTTTTAACTTTTTTACTTTTCCCAGGGTGGACATCACTGATTTTATCAATTGGGGCAGGGGTTGTACACCAGCGACTTAGGCGTGCGGCAGGTTTCATGTGTCTGGGCAGGCACGAGGTACCCCCCCCTCCAGGACCCCGGGCCATCTTGGATCCGGGTCTTGGGGGGGGAAGCCCTCAGAACAGCCGATACATCCGCTGCTCGAGGGTCTCAGGGGGGCAGCAGGGAGCCCCACCCTGGCGATCCTCCCCTGGCCCCCAGAAACCATCAGTTGATCGCGGTGTGAAGGGGTTTAAAATGTCGGGAGCTCGTACGCCGAACACAGCAGGTGTACGTGTTAAAGCGAACCCGGCCGGTCGGCTGCTCCCCGGGACGCGCCAATGCACGGGGACGTACTGTCCCGTCCCCGGCTACGGGCCGGTACCAGGACGGGAATACGTTCCGAGGATAAGGGGTTTAAATATAACGAAACCCAAAACATCCAAAACGTCAAAAGTTTACTACCCTGGTTTTTTTGGCCTAAAGCATGACGAAGTTTTTATTAAAGGGTAATCTCCTGTGACCGGTTTGTAATTGCCCGGATCTAGGGAAAAAGGATTGAACTGTTAAAAAAAAGGAAAGGTCAAAAGGTTCCAAGGAATTGAAAGCCAACAGGTTCAAACTGTGATTAACAAATAAAAATAATAGCAATAAAAATTTCATACAAGCAGGAAAAACAGACATGGATTTGTCATTATGAAATCAAAATACCCGGCGTCCGCCTTCAGGACCTTGAAGGTAATGCCCCGTTGACAAGTCCCCCAACAAGGCCCCATCACAAGTGACACTAGGTACATCCTCAGCCATATGGGGGTAGATAACCGACCCTTTCCCACAACTGGCCTCCACCACCCCAGCTTCGGTCCGCTCCTACGCCCCACTAAGCAAAACCACGCGATATATGGTGACCCTAAGTTGTTCCAGGTTTTTGAATGTATGCCGCCCGCATTTTGAGGTTTTTTTCCACTGCATATCCCACCGAACGAATAAGGTGGCCTTTATTGTTTCCCACTTAGGGGGAGAGGGTGAGCAGGGTGAACCCCTTTGGGAAAAGTGATGACCCAACATCCCAGCTTAAACCCCTTTTGGAAACCCTGCAAGGATCAGAGCCAGGTCGCCTGGCTTCCACACGAGGCCCCTTAACCCCCACAGGGTACCAACGTTTGGACAATAAGCATCATTTTCGGCACATTTCCTCCGAAAATCGGGGAACAATAGGCCCTGAGGGGTTTTTGGCGTGGCGCCGCCCGATTAAAGACACCTGGCAGGTGGGATCCCCAACCTCTTTGTAGGACTTAACCTCTTGCGACACGCATTGATCGGTTTCCAAAAGCACCAGAGGAGCAGGGAGAGACGGCCTTCGTCTCTGTTTACCGCAGTTCTCCCCACTTACAATCCGTGAATTCGTGGGCCCTTATAGCCAGCGGGGACCCAAGATGGGCTGAACAGGCGGGGAGGCTTGCAAGGGCTTTGCTTCTATGTGGGAGGCTTCTCACCTCCTTCGCCTGCCTCCGAGATCGGTAACTTCTCCGACCAGGTTTGGTAGGGAGGCCCCTTATGGATGTGATTCCTTCCTCCCCAACTGTGTTGTTTTTGTGAATTTTTGGTTTCCAAATTACTTGATGAGGCTTAGTGGATTCAGGCGCGAGGGAACTTCATAGGCTTGAGGCAGTTAAAAAATAATGATTCGTAAGGGCCTGGAAACTCTCTGCTGATGTTCGGGGCGGGAAAACCTTGAGAGAGTTACCCAGGTACCGAAAGAAGGGAGCTGCAGATTGGGCACTGGTCGAAAAAGATCTCTTTTCCCCAAACCTTGACGTCCCACGCTTCTTTTTTGGTCTCCCTGGTTACAACACTGAGCCAACCTTTGCCCCGGGGACTGACCTGTACTCCCCGTTGGGGCCTTTGTCAGAAGAAGGTCGCTTCCGCCTCATGTTTTGCCAGTCTCCGGCATGAAGGTTGTTTGGCTTATTGGTATTTTTATAGATGTCTTTCGACAAGAAGGAGGCCGAACTCTGCCCCACACGACCTATGACTGTCCGAAATTGAACCTCGTCCCTGGCTCACCCACCTAGGGAGAAATACCTCTTTCCTGCTGAAAAACCAAGCATGCGGAATTATCCAGTGCATCTCAGCACTTACATATGCCTGTCCGTAATTGCGTGGGCCCTTGCACGGCCTTGCACTGTCCCTTACTCGCGTGCCCCAGTGCACACGCCTTACAGTCCTGTACTTTTTGGGGCCCATTTTTGCATGCCTTGCACGTCCTGTACCGCGTGCCCTTTACAATGCCTTGCCTGTCCTGACTTTGGTGCCAGTGCAAATGCTTGCATGCCTGACTTTCATGCCCTCGGACACGCCTTCATGTTTCTGTATTGAGTTCCCGTGCCAGCTTTGCTCATTCCAAACCTGAATATTCTTGTCTTCTGTGAGCGGCCCTGTTTCCAGCAGTCTTGTACTTTTATTCCTTGGGTCTTCCAGATTCTCCTGTTAGGGGGGTTTCCTTGGTCAGCTTGCCAGGGTGGGTTGGTACGGACCCGAGGGCCACTCCAGGAGTCGTCACAAACTAGCGGTGAATAGTCTACAAGATACAATAAGGAGGCCTTGAAGAAAATTGGGGCTGTGGTGAGTCGCCTCAGTATCATTGAGCCACTCTGGGGA
>JARQOD010000001.1:377756401-377804654 GCA_033576555.1 Oophaga sylvatica | reverse complement strand
GATCTCAAGCACGCAGTTCATGCGAGACAGCGCGGGAATTTACAGGAACTGGAGTCTTTTTGCTAAGAAGAGTGGGCAGGTTTACCATCTGAGAAAATAAAGAACCTCATCCACAACTACCACAAAAGACTTCAAGCTGTCATTGATGTTAGAGGGGGCAATACACGGTATTAAGAAATAGGGTATGTAAACTTTTGATCAGGGTCATTTGGATGTTTTTGGTTGTCATTATGATTTAAAAAGACAAACACAGTAGTTTGACAATAAATGGCTTCACTCAACCACTAACCATGAGTGGAGAAAAAATGTTGGTGTTATCATTCATATTCTCTGAAGAAAGGCCAAGAAAGCAAAAATTCTGCTGGGGTATGTAAACTTTTGAGCTCAAATGTACAGGATGTGTCCTGTGTGGTGTAGTATTTAGAGGATGTGCACCATATAGGGATGGAATAATAAGCCACTTGGGGACACTATGCTGAGTGGCCACCTTGAGATTTTAGAGCTCCTTTAGGCTGTGTGCCCACGTTGCGTTTTGTAAACGTTTTTTCTGCGGCAGAAATGCTTATAAAAACGCTAACAAAACGCATCCCATGCAATCCTATGGGATTCTGCAGTTGCTGTGCCAATGCTGCTGATTTTTCCGCTGCGGAATCGCATAGCGAAAAAATGCGCAGCATGTTCATTATTTTAGCGGAATCGCGGCGATTTCGGCACCATAGGATTGCATTGAAACGCTCAGTTTACTCATGTGGCTATGCCCACCATGCGTAAAGTGAGCGTTCATGTGCGGTTGGTACCCAGGGTCTGGAGGAGAGGAGACTCTCCTCCATTCCCTGGGTACCATATTCCTGTAACAAATAGAATGAAAATAAAAAATATGGATATACTTACCCTCTGTTAGCCCCCAGAGTCCTCCCGGTCCTCAGCGGCGCGGCCGGCAAGTTCCATTCCCAGGCGTGCTTAGCGAGAATGACCTTTGTGACATCACGGTCGAGTGACCGCGACATTGCAAAAGTCATTCTCGCTAAGCACACCTGGGAACAGAACTTGCCGGCAGCGCTGCTGAGGACCGGGATCGCTGCTGAGATCGAGGGCCGCCAGGAGGTGAGTATATCCATATTTTTTATTATTTTAAACATTCATCAATAGTAAAAAGTTGGTCACACTTGTGAAGCACTATGCTTGACAAGTGTGACCAACGTGTCAATCACTTTTCCAAGCGATGCTTCAAATCGCTCGGAAAAACCACAAGCATTCTGCAAGCTAAAAACGCTTGCAAAACGCTTGTGTTTTGCCGGAAAAAGCATTCGAATTCCGCATGCGTTTTACCAGCGGCAGGGAGTTCCGGAAATGCTCCGGACAATTCAGGAGCATTTCTGCAACGTGGGCACATAGCCTAAAGGTTTATAGATCTTCCATCTTTCAAGGGTATTCTAGTATCTACAGTATATTCTGGATGTAGATGACAGGAGTGTGACTGGTGTGACAGGGTCACTGGCACGTTATATGTGGGGAGATATGTGTCACAAAGATTATGTTCTTCCATGATCTAGAAACCCATAAGTTTCTGTCCAGCATGCTATATGCTGAAGGAGTTAATCGGCCATGCTATGGGATAGGATTGTAGATGAGTAGGTCAGAGATGGGCGGGAAGCCCACTTACCATAACTCCACCTTAAGGGTGTCGTTGGGATTTTAAATGTACAGCCACTGTTTTTTTACTCTGTGTTGTTGTTAGGAGAGGAAAGATTCCACATGGTGGCTCCAGGTGGAGCTGAAGACTGGTGGTGGTTTGACCAGCCGAATCCCTCAGACATATGGACTTTGCTACAAGTTATCTGTTTGTTTTGCCGTTATGCCAGAAAGGCCATGTTTATGTTTTGCTGAACCCTGCTATGGTTTATGCTGTTCCACAATAAACCGACAGGTAATAATAATAATCTTTATTTTTATATAGTGCTAACATATTCCGGAGCGCTTTCCAGTTTGCACACATTATCGTCGCTGTCCCGATGGGGCTCACAATCTAAATAAGGTGATTAACTAGACAGGTGATTAACCACAAGAAACGTCACTGTGTCTACTGTGATGTAGTGACCTGTGTTACATGTAAGGGTCGCTGCTTGTTCCCCGCCAAGATTTGCACGGAGGTGTATTGAGGTCTTGGGAGTGTATTGCAGTTACAGGCGTAGCTGTGATTGCAATGCAGAATAAAAGTGAGTATAGGTCTTGGAAAAGGTATTTGTCCAGGGCAGATTTGAGAAAACCTGCTGGCTTTTATTTTTTAAACGGACTACAGGATGGTAGTGGGGCAGTCCATTTCCTCCCCCTGGCCCAGGTTTTCCATGTGGCCTATGGCCACAAATTCCAGTTAAAAACCCTGCAGTAAAGGGTTTGGGTGTGTCAGGGTCAGTGTTAGTGTCAGTTTGGTTTTTGCCAGAGTGCAGAGGCAACACAGGCAAGCAGAGCCAAACAGCCAAAGGAGCTGAAAAGCCTGGCTGTTATGAATGTGCTAGAGATGGTTTCTGAGCAGAGGGTCCCTCCGGTGGTTACAGACAGTACTGAACCTTTCAGCGAAGAATGGCAATCTGGGTTCACTGACTGGTCTGATATAAGGGAGGTTCCCTCCCATGATGGTTGCCGGTGATCAATTGTTCTTGTCTCTATTGTGGTTCCTGGTTCATTTGGAGGTTTGCTGGAGTCTTGCCTGCATCTCCTGCTTTCAGATAAGATATTTTTTGCTTTTCTTTTTGTGCTTGCTTTTTGCATTGTTTTCTGCACTTTTGTGGAGGTCAGCCAGGTCCCCTCCTGGGGCCTGAGCTCCTCACAGTTTATCTGCAGCCTCTGTTATTTGCTTATTTGCTTTTTCCTGTTTTTTCAGCGGCTGCAGCTTGGTTTTGTTCACACTGAGATCTGATTTAGCGGGTGGCGAGATCGTGTGATCTCAGTATTTTTGTAATCAGAATTGTTGGATTTTTGTAGGGTTTTCTGGGTTGCAGAAAGTAATCTCTCCTTTCCTATCCTATTTAGTCAGCTTGTGGCCCCAATGTTTGCTCAATCTATTTTCTGCCTATGTTTGTGTTTTCATCTTGTCTAACCGCCATTATATGTTTGGGGGCTTCCTATTTTCTTTTGGGATCTGCTCAGGGGCAGATAGCTTTCATCTTTCTGCCTTTAGGTGTAGTTATCTCTCAGGCTGTGACGAGGCGTCTAGGATCAACGTAGGAACGCTCCACGGCTACCTCTAGTTGTGTTGTTAGTTTAGGAATCTGCAACCTATCAGTTATCAAAATCTCAGGTGTTCTGCTGCCTGCTGTTGTTCCTGTCCTCCTCAGCTACCGAAACATAACAGTATCACCGGCCATAACTGAAAATTATATGGTACTCACAGAAGGGAAAAATAGTGTGGAAAAAAAAAGTTGTCAGAGTTGTCAGAGATTTTTTTTTTTTTCTGTCTGTTGCATTTTTTCCCTCTTTTTCTGGGTGCTGAGGAGGATTTTTTTTTTCTTTCAATGGAGTTTGCACAGTTGTCTGGCCGTGTGGATCAGCTTGCCACTGAGGTTCGGAGTACTGCTACCTATCTTGCTAGGTTGCCGGTTGTGGAACCTAGGATTCCCATGCCAGATTTGTTTTTGGGGGATCGGGCTAAATTTCTGAATTTCAAAAATAACTGTAAGTTGTTTTTTGCCTTAAGGCCTAAGCCCTCGGGTAACGCAGCACAGCAGGTTCAAATTGTCATCTCTCTCCTGCGCGGCGATCCTCAGGATTGGGCTTTTTCGCTGACACCTGGGGATCCTGTTTTGAATGATAATGATGCATTTTTTCTGGCTCTGGGGTTATTGTACGATGAACCTAATGTCACTGATCAAGCTGAGAAAACATTGTTGGCATTAAATCAGGGTCTTGAAGACGCTGAGTTGTACTGTCAGAAATTCCAAAAGTGGGCAGTCCTGACCAAATGGAATGATGATGCTTTGGCAGCCCTTTTTCGGAAGGGGCTGTCAGAGAATGTAAAGGATGTTATGGTGGGATTCCCTGCTCCCTCTGGTCTCAATGATTCTATGTCATTGGCTATTCAAATTGACAGACGTTTGCGTGAGCGCAGAGGTATGCGTGAGATAGTGTTGCCTTGTGAGCCAGCTTCTGAGCCCATGCAGTGTGATAGAGTGACTTCTGGGGCACAGCGTCATGAGTTTCAAAAGCGCAATGGGTTATGTTTCTACTGTGGTGATGCCTCTCATGCTATTTCAGTCTGCCCTAAGCGGGGAAGACGTTTTGCACGCTCAGTTGTCTTGGGTAGTGTTCAGACTAAATTTCTGTTGACTGTTACCCTGATTTGCTCCCTGTCCACATTTTCTGCTCAGGCTTTTGTTGATTCAGGAGCAGCTATTAACCTGATGGATTTTGACTTTGCCAAATGTTGTGGGTTTCCCATGATACCCCTGCGGAAGTCTATTCCCCTACTGGGCATTGATTCTACCCCTTTGACGGAGAATAAACCCCAGTTTTCTACTCAGGTGATAATGAGGGTTGAACCAGATCATCAGGAGAGTTGCAAATTTCTGGTGCTGTATAATCTGCATGACATTATTGTACTAGGTTTCCCTTGGTTACAGTCTCATAATCCTGTTTTGGATTGGAAATCTGTGTCTGTGACCAGTTGGGGCTGCCAATGTGTTAATGCCGATACTCCTGTTTTTTCTGCCTCTCCCAAGTCTCAGGATGTTCCTGACTTTTTGACTGATTTTTTGGATGTATTTAGTGAAAGTAAATCTGCATCTTTGCCCCCTCACAGGAGCTACGATTGCGCTATTGAATTAGTGCCTGGTGGTAAATTTCCTAAAGGTCGCCTTTTTAACTTGTCTGTACCTGAACACAATGCTATGCGATCTTATATCAAGGAGTCATTGGAGAAGCGTCATATCAGACCATCCTCTTCACCCTTGGGTGCCGGTTTTTTCTTTGTGGCCAAAAAGGATGGTTCATTAAGGCCGTGTATTGATTATCGTCTCTTGAACAATATCACTGTAAAATATCAATATCCGTTACCCTTGATTTCTGACCTGTTTTCCAGGGTGAAAAGTGCTACTTGGTTTACCAAGCTTGACCTCAGGGGGGCATATAACCTTATTCCCATTAAGCACGGGGATGAATGGAAGACGGCATTTAATACCCCAGAGGGTCATTTTGAGTACCTAGTGATGCCCTTTGGGCTCACTAATGCTCCTTCTGTCTTCCAGTCCTTCATGAATGACATTTTCAGGGATTTTGTGGATAAATTTCTGATTGTTTATTTGGATGATATCTTTATTTTTTCCAATGACTGGGACTCTCATGTGAAACATGTTCAGACTGTGTTCCAGATTTTGAGAGAGAATGCTTTGTATGTGAAGGGATCAAAGTGTCTTTTTGGCGTACAGAGGATCTCATTTCTGGGATTCATTTTGTCCCCATCTGTTATTGAAATGGACCCGGTCAAGGTTCAGGCCATCTGTGATTGGGTCCAACCTACTTCATTAAAGGCTCTTCAAAGATTCTTGGGTTTTGCCAATTTTTATCGTAAATTTATTGGTAATTTCTCTGTTATTGTTAAACCATTGACTGATTTGACCAAAAAGGGTTCTGATGTGGTGAATTGGCCTCCTGAGGCAGTCTCTGCGTTTCAGGAACTTAAGCAGAGATTCACTTCTGCTCCTGTTCTATGGCAGCCTGATGTTTCTCTACCGTTTCAGGTGGAGGTTGATGCCTCTGAAATTGGGGCAGACCTCTAAGAGTAATCCTTGTGCCTTTTTCTCTCGAAAATTTTCTCCAACTGAACGTAATTATGACGTGGGTAATCGGGAGTTATTGGCCATGAAGTGGGCCTTTGAAGAGTGGAGACATTGGCTGGAAGGAGCCAAACATCAGGTGGTGGTCCTCACGGACCATAAGAATCTGGTTTATCTCGAATCAGCCAAGCGACTTAATACTAGACAGGCCAGGTGGACCTTGTTTTTCACACATTTTAATTTTGTGGTTTCTTTTCTTCCTGGCACTAAGAATGTTAAGGCGGATGCCCTCTCGAGGAGTTTCTTTGCGGACTCTCCTGCGTTATCTGATCCTACTGTTATTTTGAAAGAGGGTGTAGTTCTTTCCGCCATCTCGCCCAATTTGAGACTGGCCTTGGAAGGGTGTCAGGAGGATAAACCTGAGCGCTGCCCTATTGGGAAATTGTTTGTCCCAGACCAGTGGAAGAAGAGTGTGATGTCTGAGATTCATTGTTCCGCGTTGGCTGGTCATCCCGGGATTTTTGGTACCAGAGACTTGGTGAGTCGGTCCTTTTGGTGGCCTACTTTGTCTCGTGACGTCAGGGAATTTGTGCAGTCCTGTGGGACTTGCTCTTGCTCCAAGCCTTGCTCTCGCTCTAGTGGTTTGTTAATGCCATTACCTGTGCCCAAGAGGCCATGGACCCATATCTCTATGGATTTTATTTCCGACCTCCCTGTTTCTCAGAGAATGACCGTTATCTGGGTAATCTGTGATAGGTTTTCCAAGATGATACATCTTGTGCCATTACCTAAGTTGCCTTCCTCCTCCGAATTGGTGCCTTTGTTCCTTCAGCACGTGGTTCGGTTACATGGCATTCCAGAGAACATTGTGTCTGAAAGAGGAGTCCAGTTTGTTTCCAGATTTTGGAGGACATTTTGTTCTAAACTTGGTGTTCAATTGTCTTTCTCCTCTGCTTTTCATCCTCAGACCAATGGACAAACCGAGAGAACAAACCAGACCTTGGAGACTTATTTGAGATGTTTTGTGTCTGCTGATCAAGATGACTGGGTCTCTTTTTTGCCTTTGGCTGAGTTTGCTCTTAATAATAGGGCTAGCTCTGCCACCTTGATGTCTCCATTTTTCTGCAATTTTGGGTTTCACCCTCGATTTTCTTCGGGACAGGCGGAGGCTTCTGTCTGTCCGGGTGTTGACTCTGTTGTGGAGCGAATGCAGCAGATTTGGGACCAGGTAGTGGAGAGGTTGTCTCTCTCTCAGGAGAAGGCCCAACGGTTTGCCAACCGGCATAGGACTGATGGTCCTCGGTTTAAAGTGGGGGACTTCGTTTGGTTGTCCTCAAGAAATATCCCTATGAGGGTTGCATCTCCAAAGTTTAAGCCCAGGTTCATTGGACCTTATAAGATCATGGAGATTCTTAATCCTGTTTCCTTCCGTTTGCTTCTTCCAGGGACATTTAAGATCCATAACGTGTTCCACAAGTCCTTATTGAAGAGGTTTGTCAAGCCAGTGGTTCCTATGACTGCGCCTCCTGACCCTGTTTTGGTTGAGGGCAATCTGGAGTATGTGGTTGAGAAAATATTGGATTTTAGTTTTTCTAGACAGAAACTCCAGTATTTGGTTAAGTGGAGAGGTTATGGTCAGGAGGATAATTCTTGGGTGTTTGCTTCGAACATCCATGCTAGGAGACTGATCCGTGCCTATCACCGAGCTCATCCTAATCGGCCTGGTTGCACAAGTGAGGGTTCGGTGACATCTCCTCAAGGGGGGGGTACTGTTATGAATGTGCTAGAGATGGTTTCTGAGCAGAGGCTCCCTCTGGTTGTTACAGACAGTACTGAACCTTTCAGCGAAGAATGGCAATCTGGGTTCACTGACTGGTCTGATATAAGGGAGGTTCCCTCCCATGATGGTTGCCGGTGATCAATTGTTCTTGTCTCTATTGTGGTTCCTGATTCATTTGGAGGTTTGCTGGAGTCTTGCCTGCATCTCCTGCTTTCAGATAAGATATTTTTTGCTTTTCTTTTTGTGCTTGCTTTTTGCATTGTTTTCTGCACTTTTGTGGAGGTCAGCCAGGTCCCCGCCTGGGGCCTGAGCTCCTCACAGTTTATCTGCAGCCTCTGTTATTTGCTCATTTGCTTTTTCCTGTTTTTTCAGCGGCTGCAGTTTTGTTTTGTTCACACTGAGATCTGATTTAGCGGTTGGCGAGATCGTGTGATCTCAGTATTTTTGTAATCAGAATTGTTGGATTTTTGTAGGTTTTTCTGGGTTGCAGAAAGTAATCTCTCCTTTCCTATCCTATTTAGTCAGCTTGTGGCCCCAGCGTTTGCTCAATCTATTTTCTGCCTATGTTTGTGTTTTCATCTTGTCTAACCGCCATTATATGTTTGGGGGCTTCCTATTTTCTTTGGGGATCTGCTCCGGGCAGATAGCTTTCATCTTTCTGCCTTTAGGTGTAGTTATCTCTCAGGTTGTGACGAGGCGTCTAGGATCAACGTAGGAACTCTCCACGGCTACCTCTAGTTGTGTCGTTAGTTTAGGAATCTGCAACCTATCAGTTACCAACATCTCAGGTGTTCTGCTGCCCTGCTGTTGGTTCCTGTCCTCCTCAGCTACCGAAACATAACACCTGGCACCCACAGCGTACACGGCGGTGCAGTCACCCACGGCTACCGGTCTTGGAGGTAAACTGTCCTGTGCCCGACTAGGATCCGGAGGTGGACTGTCTTGTGCCAGCTGTAAACCGGAGGTGGACTGGCGTGTTTATTGGCTGCAATCTGGAGGATATGTTTCCCAATTCCTGGGTCACTGTCTCATCACTGCTTAGTGTGGATACCGCTGCACTACACTACCTTTGGAAGCAGTTGAGCGAGGTAACCCCTGACACTGGTTACATGAGTTTATTTTTATGTCACTTTCTCACTTTGCAGGAGGTGCCTGGGTGCACAAATCCAGTGTAATGTAAAATTCAGTAAAGAGATTGAAGAGTGAAGATTCATCCAAAACAACATAAGTTGTTTTCTGCATTTACATTTAATTAGATCTTCCAAGGAAATGGTCATAAATATGCACACTCACATACAGGATATACATGGATGTAGCAGAACTGAATTTGTCATTAAAATTATTCTTTAGCGAAGTGTGATAACTCAATAATTTATACTCTGAATAGCCATGTTATTATAGACATCAACCCTTTCATAATTGGAGCTTCCATGTATGGAAATAATAAATGTGACCCTAGAACGCAGCATAATATCAAGTGAGCAATTTCTCCATGATTCAGATTCAGTATGAATCCACTCTGTACAGACGCGAGTACAATTGAAGCTCTGACCACCGGGTCAGAACAACGCGAGCAGTGTGATCAAATCATGTGATCACACTGCTGACGTTACTCGCCGGTGCCCAGAAGCGCAAAGAGCATCAGTGGTAAGTGCTCCACTCTGGAGCTGAAGAAACCACCGAAGATTAAGGGGGTACATAATGTGTGGGGGATTAGGAGTGGGGATGGGGGTTATTTAATGTGTGGGGAGATTTGGAGTGGGGATGGGGGTACTTAATGTGTGGGGGGGATTTGGAGTGGGGATGGGGGTTTATTTAATGTGTGGGGAGCTTTCTAGTAGGGATGGGAGTACTTAATGTGTGGGGAGATTTGGAGTGGGGATGGGGGTTATTTAATGTGTGGGGGGATTTAGAGTGGGGATGGGGGTTATTTAATGTGTGGGGAGATTTGGAGTAGGGATGGAGGTACTTAATGTGTGTGGGGGATTTGAAGTGGGGATGGGGGGTTATTTAATGTGTGGGGAGATTTGGAGAAGGGATGGGTTGTTATTTAATGTGTGGGGAGATTTGAAGTAGGGATGGGTTGTTATTTAATGTGTGGGGAGATTTGGAGTGGGGATGGGGGTTATTTAATGTGTGGGGAGATTTGGCGTGGAGATGGGGGGTTATTTAATGTGTGTGGAGATTTGGAGTGGGGATGGGGGTTATTTAATGTGTGGGGAGATTTGGAGTGGGGATGGGGGGATTTAATGTGTGTGGAGGGATTTGGAGTAGGGATGGGGTTATCTAATGTGTGGGGAGATTTGGAGTAGGGATGGGGGGGTTATTTAATGTATGGGGAGAATTAGAGTGGGGATGGGGGGTTATTTAATGTGTCGTGAGATTTGGAGTAGGGATGTGGGGTTATTTAATGTGTGGGGAGATTTGGAGTAGGGATGGGGGTTATCTAATGTGTGGGGAGATTTGAAGTAGGGATGGGGGTTATTTAATGTGTGTGGGGGATCTGGAGTAGGGATGGGGGTTATCTAATGTGTCGTGAGATTTGGAGTGGGGATGGGGGGTTACTTAATGTGTGTGGGGGATTTGGAGTAGGGATGGGGGTTATCTAATGTGTGGGGAGATTTGGAGTAGGGATGGGGATTATTTAATGTGTGGGGAGAATTAGAGTGGGGATGGGGGGTTTTTAATGTGTCGTGAAATTTGGAGTAGGGATGGGGGGCTATTTAATGTGTGGGGAGATTTGGAGTAGGGATGGGGTTATCTAATGTGTGGGGAGATTTGGAGCAGGGATGGGGGTTATTTAATGTGTCGTGAGATTTGGAGTAGAGATGGGGGGTTACTTAATGTGTGTGGGGAATTTTGAGTAGGGATAGGGGTTATCTAATGTGTGCGGAGATTTGGAGTAGGGATGGGGGTTATTTAATGTGTGTGGGGGATTTGGAGTGGGGATAGGGGGTTTAATGTGTGAGGAGATTTGGAGTGGGGATGGGGGTTATTTAATGTGTGAGGAGATTTGGAGTGGCGATGGGGGGTTGTTTAATGTGTGGGGAGATTTAGAGTGGGGATGGGGGTTGTTTAATGTGTGGGGAGATTTAGAGTGGGGATGGGGGTTATTTAATGTGTGGGGAGATTTGGAGTTGGGATGTGGGGTTATTTAATGTGTGGGGAGACTTGGAGTGGGGATGGGGAGTTATTTAATGTGTTGGGAGACTTGGAGTGGGGATGGGGGGTTATTTAATGTGTGGAGAGATTTGGAGTAGGGATGGGGGTACTTAATGTGTGTGGGGGATTTGGAGTGGGGATGGGGGGCTATTTAATGTGTGCGGAGATTTGGAGTGGGAATGGGGGTTATTTAATGTGTGGGGAAATTTGGAGTGGGGAAGGAGGGGTTATTTAATGTGTGGGGAGATTTGGAGTAGGGAAAGGGGTAGTTTATGTGTGTGGGGGATTTGGAGTGGGGATGGGGGTTATTTAATGTGTGGGGATATTTGGAGTAGGGAAGGGTTGTTATTTAATGTGTGGGGAGATTTGGAGTGGTGTTGGGGGTTATATAATGTGTGGGGAGATTTGGAGTGGGGATGGGATGGTTGTTTAATGTGTGGGGAGATTTGGAGTGGGGATGGGGGGTTATTTAATGTGTGGGGAGATTTGGAGTAGGGATAGGGGGTACTTAATGTGTGTGGGAGATTTGGAGTGGGGATGGGGGGTTATTTATTGTGTGGGGAGATTTGGAGAGGGGATGGGAGGATTTAATGTGTGTGGAGGGATTTGGAGTGGGGATGGGGGATTTAATGTGTGTGGGGGGATTTGGAATGGGGATGTGGGGGATTTAATGTGTGGGGGGATTTGGAGTGGAGATAGGGGTATTTAATGTGTGTGGGGAGATTTGGAGTGGGGATGGGGGATTTAATGCTTTTGGTGAGATTTGAGGACACAAAATGAGGAGCATGTATGTATGAGGGCATGTATGAGGAAACAGTATGGGGGATGGGTGCAGACACAGTATGGTGAGTGGGGATGGATGCAGACAGCATGGGGAGCGAACGGGCGAATGTATGTGGACACAGTATGAGTAGCGATGGGAAAAATGTATGTGGACACAGTATGGGGTGTGAAGGTGATGGGATGTGTGCAGACACAGTATGAGGAGTCAGGGGTATGTGTGAGCAGACAGTATAAAGAGTGAGGGAGTAAATATATGAGGAGACAGTATGGTCAACAAGGGGGATGTGAGAGGAGACAGTATGAGGAGGTTGGGGAATAGTGTGAGGTGACAGTATGGGGCGAGAAAAGTGAGTGGGCAGAGAATAGAGACTGAGTAATGGGGGTGTAGCATGGGGGGAACAGTGTAAGGGTACAGCCAGGAGGGGACAGTATACCAAGTAGGGGGAGTGTGATGAAAAGGTACAGTATAGAGCAGGGCTGGGCAAACTACGGCCCGCGGGCCGCATCCGGCCCTTTGATCCTCTCTGACCGGCCCGCGGCAGTCAGAGGGATCGCAGGCGCCGGATGCAGTGACTGATGCGCGGCCGCCGTCACACTGCCCGCGCCCCCGCCGCATCGGCCATACACGTAATGAGTCATGTGGTGTCATGATTCATGACACCACATGACTCAAAGACGCCGCTGCCGTGGACCCGTCGGCCTGCGTCTCCCATGAGACGCAGGCGCGCTGACGTCAGAGGCCTGATGCGGCGGGAGAGGAGATCGTGACTGACCGGGACCGCGAGGAGCGGTAAGTATATGTATGCGGCAGTGTGGCAATGTGGCTGGGGTTAACTGGGACAGTGACTGGATATAACTGGGGCAAAGTGTCTGCATAACTGGGACAGTGACTGGATATAACTGGGGCAAAATGTCTGCATAACTGGGACAGTGACTGGATATAACTGGGGCAAAGTGTCTGCATATCTGGGACAATCTGGCTGGAAATATCTGGGACAATGTGGCTGCATATAACTGTGGGACAATGTGGCTGCATATACTGTGGGACAATGTGGCTGCATATAACTGTGGGACAATGTGGCTGCATATAACTGTGGGACAATGTGGCTGCATATAACTGTGGGACAATGTGGCTGCATATAACTGTGGGACAATGTGGCTGCATATAACTGTGGGACAATGTGGCTGCATATAACTGTGGGACAATGTGGCTGCATATAACTGTGGGACAATGTGGCTGCATATAACTGTGGGACAATGTGGCTGCATATAACTGTGGGACAATGTGGCTGCATATAACTGTGGGACAATGTGGCTGCATATAACTGTGGGACAATGTGGCTGCATATACTGTGGGACAATGTGGCTGCATATAACTGTGGACATGTGGCTGCATATAACTGTGGGACAATGGCTGCATATTTTTTTTATTTTTCTGTTGCGTTTAGCATTTTTATTTCTTTTTTTTCTCCTATTTTTATTTGTAGATCTTTATTCTTACTGTGCAGTCTCTCTCGATAACTGGTGGCGATTTTGCGTCCTGCCTCTTTTCCCCTGCCACAGTAAGTAATGAAGCAGTGGTTGTTAAAGCACGTTCATTCAAGGCTTGAATACGAATGTGAGCTTACCCTCCCTCTGACTCTGTGTGACCAAGAATATTTTTTTTAACCTTTTCAGAATCCCAAAATGAGTGGTTCAAAAAAAGAAAAGTAGACAGGGAATGCAGAGTGTTTAAGAAGGAGTGGATGGCAAAATATTTTTTCGCCGAAGTCCGATCAATGGCTGTATGTCTGATATGCCAGGAAACTGTTGGGGTTTTTAAAGAATATAATATGAGCCGTCACTTTGCCACGAAGCATGCTAACTATGCTAGCAAGCAGTCGTCCCATGAACGGGGGGCTACAGCTCAGAGGTTGATGGCTAAATTACAGGCTCAGCAAAATATATTTCACAGACAAACTGTTCAAGAGTCAAGTACCAAAGCAAGTTTTATGCTGTCTTTCAAATTAGCAAACCCTTCTCTGAAGGTGAGTTTTTGAAAGAATGCATGATAGAGACAGCAGGTATTTTGTGTCCTGAAAGTAAAGACAAGTTTGAAAAACTCAGTTTATCACGCAGGACAGTGACTCGCCGTGTGGAACTGATTGATGAAGACATAACCAGCAAGTTAAATAATATAGCAGAGTCCTTTAAATTATATTCGCTAGCACTGGACGAAAGTACAGACATAAAAGATACAGCTCAGCTCTTAATTTTTATCCGAGGGATTAGCGACAGTTTTGAAATAACGGAGGAGTTTTTGGCCATGGAGTCACTTAAAGGAAAAACACGGGGAGAGGACTTGTATGACCGGGTATCTGCTGTCATCCAAAGTTTGAAGCTGCCTTGGAGAAAACTTGTTAATGTCACTACAGATGGATCTCCAAATTTAACTGGAAAAAATGTGGGACTGTTGAAAAGAATTCAGGATAAAGTGAAAAAGGAAAACCCTGACCAAGATGTTATTTTTCTGCATTGCATCATACATCAAGAATCTTTGTGTAAATCTGTATTACAGCTTAGTCATGTTGTGAATCCAGTTGTAAAACTTGTTAACTGCATACGAGCAAAGGGACTTCAGCACCGTCAGTTCATCGCATTTCTGGAGGAAACTGATGCAGACCACCAAGACTTGCTTTACCACTCTCGTGTCCGCTGGTTGAGTTTGGGCAAAGTGTTTAAACGAGTGTGGGATCTCAAAGAAGCGATCTATACATTTTTGGAGTTGAAGGGGAAGTCTGATGATTTTCTGGAGCTGAGCGACAAGAATTGGCTATGTGACTTTGCGTTTGCTGTTGACATTTTTTCTCACATGAATGAGCTTAATGTCAAGCTACAGGGAAAAGACCTGTATGTGCACGACATGTATAGTAATGTGAATGCCTTCAAGACAAAGCTGACTTTTTTTTCCAGGCAAATTTCAAAGAAAAACTTCTCCCATTTTCCTACACTAGCCACACAGGAAAAGGCCATCCAAAATGTGAATAAATATAGCAAATCACTAAACGACCTGCATGAAGAATTCTGCCGTCGGTTTTCAGATTTTGAAAAAATTGAAAAGTCACTTCAGCTGGTGGCCTGTCCCTTGTCACAAGACCCAGAAATAGCACCACAAGAAGTGCAATTGGAACTAATTGATCTTCAATCTGATCCTGTCTTAAAGGAGAGCTTCCACTCTCTTGCACTAAAAGAGTTCTATGCCTCACTTAAAGAAAAATATTTAGACTTGAGAGTCCTCAGTGGTTGATACCTTTTAATGGCTAACTGAAAAGATGGTAACAAATTGCAAGCTTTCGAGACTACTCAGGTCTCTTCATCAGGCATAGACTAATACAACATCTGAAGAATCACATATTTATACACAAAATAGCACAGAAAAATCTTCTTATCTTCGTACCGTGGCTAACACGGTACGAAGATACACATCTTTCCTATATCACTTAAAGAAGACACTTTTCCAAACCTCCGGGGATGGCACAGAAGATGATGGCTTTGTTTGGCTCAACCTACGTGTGTGAGCAGACCTTCAGCGTCATGAACATCAATAAATCCCCTCACAGATCCCAGTTAACTGACCAACACCTCAGATCTATTCTGCGAATTGCAACAACAAAGCTAACTCCAGACTTTGATGCCTTGGCAAAAAAGGGAGACCAACAACACTGTTCCCACTAAAATTGAAGGTGAGTTATACATACTATGTATACATAGTATAGAAATACATTGCATAAAAGCTTTGTACAATAACTCTTTTTATGCTTTTCTACATTAAATGAAAGTAAACCTTTAATATTACAAAATTTAAATTTAATTTATAGTAATTCACACAAACACCCCGTCCATTGACTTTTGGTCCGGCCCCCGGGTCCAATATATTTACCCAGTGTGGCCCACGAGTCAAAAAGTTTGCCCACCTCTGGTATAGAGACTGAGCACTATAGGGAGGACACAGTGTGAGAGGACAGAGTGAAGAGGTATCCCAGTCTGGAAAGGAGAGGTCAGTGTGAAGAGCATGTACCAAAAGAGGGACAGTGTGGGGGTCATATTTTGTGCAGACAATATAGTGAGGGGAAATTATTAATTCAGGGGCTCAGCGTACTACAGATATTTTTATTCAAGAGCATTATAATGACACTGCTATCTTTAAGGGCATCGTGTGGAGATTTGCTGCTGAAGACCGGAGAAGATGGAAGTCTGCAGAGACAGCTGTGGATGAGAAAAACCATCACGGGGTCTGGACAAGATGAAGAAAAGAAGGAGAATGACTCCAGAGACAACATCATCTATAAGGTACCTGGATGTAAATATTATTTGTGAAACTGACTTATTCTCATGTTTTTATTTATGTTAGGAGCTTTAAAGTGGTTGTCCAGGTTTGTGCTGAGTCTGCAGTCATTCTATGTGACTGCAGACTTCTGAAATCTTACAGTGCTCACTGAATGTTGTTAGGAATCGGATTCTCTCGTGCCGGTGATTTACATGCTGACTAGACATGTGTGGCCTCACTCAATGAAAATGAACGGAGCGAGGCCATGCAGTCTAGTCTGAATGTGGCCAGAAGTATACAAATCACATGCTTGTGCTGACATGACCGTGTACTCTTGCCACCAGTAAGGGAGAATCCTAAAAGTGTGCAGTGCATTCGTTGTGAGAATTCAGAAGCTGCAATGTCAGGATTCAGCTCTGCAGGTTCCAGTAGTCATCACATGGACACTTCACACATATGCGACTCTCATACTTATGGGTCCTGTGACAACGAGCTTCTCTTCCTGCTTCTCTCAGTTTTTCACTGAACATTGAGAGCATTATGGAGAGCAGCTCGTCAGTACATGACTAAGTGTGCAAATCGCATGTGTGCTTGGAAGGGGGGGCGCCGAACCGAATTCTTGCCCCGGGTGCCAGAAAGCCTAGATACTCCTCTGTGGAGCCAGCACAGGTAAGTGTACAGTGGAATGTTATGTTGCTGGCCTAGGCCTCTGAGCTGATGCTAGCCTCATGCCTTCGTGCCAAAGCTGGGCCTAAAGCCTCATGTGCTGAGGTTTGATTTCACATATACGCAGCTAGGCCTTGGACCTCTAGGCTATAGTAAGGCCGTATGTCTGGGCAGGGCCGTATTTAGAGTTTCTGCTGCCCTAGGCACTTTTCGTTCTGCCTCCCCCATTGGTGAGTATGACTAATGCAGACACTGTCGTCAGTGACTTAGGCTACTTGCACGTCAGCGATTTTTGCCATTTGCGGCAGATCCGGCAGTTTTTCCGGATCTGCCACGTAACGGATCACTTATGGCAACACTGCATTCGGCCTCATTCATTCCCTATGCGACTTGCAGACATGTGCGACACTTGCGGTTTTGACGCGATCCCACAAATCCGATACTTGCAGCAACGGGAAAAAAAAACGCTACTAGAAGTGTTTTTTTGTTTCACCGCAAGTGCCGCACATGTTTGCAAGTCCCATAGGGAATGAATGAGGCCGAATCTATGTGTGTGCCCATGTAGCTCTTTCAAAGACAGTGGTTTCCTACCACACTCAAAAGACATACAAATAAGATGTTTAGATTGTGAGCCCCAATGGGGACAGTGTTGATGATGTCTGTAAAGTTCTGTGGAGCTAATAGTGCAATATCAATGGATAAATATTATTCTTAATATTATGTTACAATACCAGGATCTGAGGAGTTTCTGTTTCGAGGTCAAGAGCTCTCTGATGTGATGTTGCTGCCTGTCTCGCTGTCTTCCTCTTTTGACACTGCAGTGTGGTGGACAAGAAAACATTAACTGGTTAACAGCAAGAAGTCTGTGTCTGTGTACTAACTGAACTAGAAACTCTCCCCACGCCATGTCCAGCAGACATTGGAGGATTACTAGATGGATTTTATTATTCTATTACTGCCCAGCCTCTGACTAAGGCCTTATTCATATGTCTGGGTGTACAAAGATACTTACATATAAATCTGGACAATTTATCTTATAGATCTCCCGTCCAGTACATTATTTATTATAGATCTATAATATATAATGTACAAGGAGACCTATAGTATAAAATGTCCAGAATTATCTGTAATATATGATGTACAATCTATTATATATAATGTCCAGGGTGATCTATAATATATAATGCTCAGGTAGTAGATTTATAACAATGTAAGTCCAGGCAAATCTATACTATATAAAGTCCAGAGGCAGAGATATATTTAGGGTACGTCTCCACATTCAGGAAACGCTGCAGGTTGGACGCTGAGAACAGCCGCAGAGTCCAATCCGCAGCGTCCAGATGTTACAGCATAGTGGAGGGGATTTTATGAAATCCCATATCCACTATGCGTACAATTTCAAAGATGCAGATGGCAGACCTGCGTATATGCACATGTGGCGCGTCTTTCTAGACCGCAGCATGTCTATTTATCTCCCGGAGACGCTCAGTCTACGCAAGATAAATAACACCGTCCTATGTATAGGATGCGGTGATTCCACACGGTTCAATGACACATGTGGAATCACCGCGCGTACAAAAGCCGGCAAAGCTTTGGACGGAGCTGTGTCCTCTCTGCAGCGTTTCCTGAACGTGGAAACATAGCCTTAGGGTATGTGCATATGTTGCAGATTTGTCTGCAGAAGTTTCCGTACATAATCCGCATCTGTATCGACCCGCCACCACAATTGTGGATTACCAGGGCAATGGGGTACTCAGAGCCGAGCCCATGGAAGTATATGGGGTTGTCACGGGTAGCGGTGGCTCGGTCTGTGGCCCTGGCGGTCTGGCGTATGTTTGGGGGAATATTTACAGGGGATTTGATATATTTACAGTTCGTGACGCCACCTGTAGTCTCCTGATCACTAAGACCAGCGCTGCTGTAGATCTCTGAGGGGATGGTGAGGCAGCTAGATGTCGGGTCCCCTACAGGTGGGACGCTTCCCTCAGGTCGATAGTTATGGTGGGGTTGTGCAGGCATGCAATTAAATAACTCAGTCTCACACCGTCAGCGTCTTTCCATACCTTTTACTTGTAAGATGGTAAGGCAGGTCCCAGGGAGGCTGATCCAATGGAGAATGTGTTTTGAGTTAGCAGCTGGACAAGTTAGGGGCCTCCTTTACTTTCACAATGATGAGTCCAACCAGCATAAAGCGTAGTTCCCTCTATAAACTCCAGCTATTTCAAAGCTGTACTGCCCGGTCAGTTTTGTGGTCGGAGCCTTCCTATGAGAGAGCTGAGTTCCTATTCTTGCTGATCAGGCTCAAGGTTCTCACTCCCCCTGACCCCAGTTACGTACCGACACTCCAAGGGCTGCTTTCTGTTACCTAAGGTCCAGTAAGCCTCTGGTTTTTCTACCACTATGCGTGAAGCTATAGTGACACTTCGGTCCCCAGTGACCGGTGACAATGTGCAGGACTTCTCCAATCCTAAAGCACTTCTAAATTCCTTCCACTGTGCCTTTCGCCTTGTCCGCGCTTGTAGCATAAGCACTCCACACTTCCACAGATTATATAAGTCAATCCCTTTCTTACTTCTTTCCAGAGCTTGTTGACAGAATCTCAGTATTCTTCTAGGCAGGAGCACGTCTCTGAACCTTCACTGTCCTTGAGACAGGAGACTGAAGTATCTGTAACTCACTCCTCTCTCTCCTGCACAGACTTCACACTGTCTGCTCTGTCCGAAGACAGGAAACAGAACTCAATGAGCTCTGCTGCTGACTGACTGACCTGAACTCCTGACTGACTGAGCTCATATATCCTGTGGGTGTGTCTAAGTGTGTGTTGGAGTGAATGTTTATAGAGCATTAAACTGCTAACTCTCCACACATCCTCCAGGGTACTGCGTGTGCCTTCACACCAGGGCTACACATTCCCCCATGGCAAAAGACAGCACTCCCGGGCTGTGAAATACAAAAAGACAATTTTGTTTATGCATTAAACATTAACATTAACTCGTCCCATCCGGGAGGAAAGGATTTCTTGAACGTTGCAAACAAAACATTAAATATAGAAAAATACAAAATATTAAATAGACATTCTTATATACATAGACGACAAAATTCTTGTGAAGGACCCGCACCAAACCTTCAACGTGGGTCCTGGGTGGGCTGCAGGACATCTGGATGCAGACCTCACTCAGTGCCACACCACACGGGTTTTATTATTCAGAGGTAGTTGTGGTGTTTATGTAAAACCAATATTGTGCACCGAAGCGCAACTATTTACAGGATAAGTTCTGGGCTGGCACAGTCCTCAGCCTCTGAGTCCATAATAAGAAACATATTTATATCACATCACAATAAAGTGCAAAAACTTTTTATCTGATTACCCAGCCGGGCATTCTATTCAATATATATAAACATCATATATTCATATTAACTGTGCAAACTATCTTCACTTTTATAAAAAACTTATATACATCTTCTTTTGTTGCGGTAAACCCTGTCTGGGTCCTACCGTTCTTCACATTTTCTTGCTTACTTCAGTTACACTTTCCATCCCGGGGCTGGAACAATGCGATGCTCGCACAGGACCGTTCCTATTCCTGGGCCCAGTGCCCAGCACCAAGATCATCGACTCCACCATCGGGGTCTGTGTGGCTGGTGTGCACTGGGCTGGTGGGGATGTCGGGGGTTCCAGCAGGGTGTCATCATCGCTGGTTACCTGCAGGGCCGGTTCACTCCGGTCCTCTAGGCCGCAGGGCCCGTCCTCCTCTGGGGACGCTGCTGCAGCATAAGATACTGGGCAAAAAGCAGGCTTTTGTAGTGGCTCAATTGAGATCGCATCAGACTTTTGCGATGCAGAAATGGTCGCAGGTGGCGATGCGAAATAGGACGCACAATGCTGGTGTGATGCAGAGCAGGAAGCAGGTGTGCGCAATGGCTCAATCGGGGACGCACTAACCTGCTGCTGTCGCTGCTCCATCTCTTCCCAGTCAATGTCTGGTAATGACGGACAGGACCCCTCCGGTGTCCCTATCGGGGATCGATCCTCTGCTGCGGCCTCCTGGCCGGGCGGGCGTTCCGGAACTGGCGGTACCTCCTCAACCTCCCTCGCTTCCACCGCTTCCTCGGTAGGTTCAGGGTCGGTACTTTCGGGGGCAGCCTCCGGTTGCTCCTTAGCCTTGGGCAGCAGAAATTTTGGAAGTTCCAGTCGTGAGGGGTCATCGAAGGGAGAGATCACCGCGTCCCACAGCCGCCGCTGCATCAGGGTACGCCGGCGTCTCTCGATCTCCTCCATGCCAGGCTGTGGCAAAAGCATCTTTTTCAGTCTGGCATTCTCTTCTTTAATTTCCAGCAATGCTTGCTGCAGGTGCAGGACCACGGATGGTTCCGGTTCCAGTGGCAGCTTGGCTGGGGAGCGGGGCCTGCCTTCCTCCGCTTCCCTGCTCGGCTGCACACGTCCTGCTTCCATGATGTTCCAGAACCGTCTCTCTTCTTCTTTCAGAGACGTCCGGTCTCTTCCGTGGAGGCGGGGTTTGCGTCTCCTCCTCTTCGCAGGGAAGGTGAAGAGGAGGCGGACCTCCTTTGCTGTAGGGCAGGATCGCATGTTGTAGTAGCACTTTGAGAGGGCAGGCATTTTCTTCGCGCCACAGGGGGGCACACGCCCACGAATCCACGCCCACCTTCTTCTCCAGCGCCTGAGGGCGCGAATTTGGCGGCAAAATGGCGGATTTTAGCGCCAAAAATAGCAAACAGTCCTTTTCCACAAAAACACCTCCACAGGCACACAGGGCTCGCAATTTTGCGAGTTTCGCATCCTGTTCGTGACGCAAAAGTTGTATCGACCCGCCACCACAATTGTGGATTACCAGGGCAATGGGGTACTCAGAGCCGAGCCCATGGAAGTCTATGGGGTTGTCACGGGTAGCGGTGGCTCGGTCTGTGGCCCTGGCGGTCTGGCGTATGTTTGGGGGAATATTTACAGGGGATTTGATATATTTACAGTTCGTGACGCCACCTGTAGTCTCCTGATCACTAAGACCAGCGCTGCTGTAGATCTCTGAGGGGATGGTGAGGCAGCTAGATGTCGGGTCCCCTACAGGTGGGACGCTTCCCTCAGGTCGATAGTTATGGTGGGGTTGTGCAGGCATGCAATTAAATAACTCAGTCTCACACCGTCAGCGTCTTTCCATACCTTTTACTTGTAAGATGGTAAGGCAGGTCCCAGGGAGGCTGATCCAATGGAGAATGTGTTTTGAGTTAGCAGCTGGACAAGTTAGGGGCCTCCTTTACTTTCACAATGATGAGTCCAACCAGCATAAAGCGTAGTTCCCTCTATAAACTCCAGCTATTTCAAAGCTGTACTGCCCGGTCAGTTTTGTGGTCGGAGCCTTCCTATGAGAGAGCTGAGTTCCTATTCTTGCTGATCAGGCTCAAGGTTCTCACTCCCCCTGACCCCAGTTACGTACCGACACTCCAAGGGCTGCTTTCTGTTACCTAAGGTCCAGTAAGCCTCTGGTTTTTCTACCACTATGCGTGAAGCTATAGTGACACTTCGGTCCCCAGTGACCGGTGACAATGTGCAGGACTTCTCCAATCCTAAAGCACTTCTAAATTCCTTCCACTGTGCCTTTCGCCTTGTCCGCGCTTGTAGCATAAGCACTCCACACTTCCACAGATTATATAAGTCAATCCCTTTCTTACTTCTTTCCAGAGCTTGTTGACAGAATCTCAGTATTCTTCTAGGCAGGAGCACGTCTCTGAACCTTCACTGTCCTTGAGACAGGAGACTGAAGTATCTGTAACTCACTCCTCTCTCTCCTGCACAGACTTCACACTGTCTGCTCTGTCCGAAGACAGGAAACAGAACTCAATGAGCTCTGCTGCTGACTGACTGACCTGAACTCCTGACTGACTGAGCTCATATATCCTGTGGGTGTGTCTAAGTGTGTGTTGGAGTGAATGTTTATAGAGCATTAAACTGCTAACTCTCCACACATCCTCCAGGGTACTGCGTGTGCCTTCACACCAGGGCTACACACATCTATGGACAGAAAACGCAGGTGCGTACTTGATGCGTTTTTTACATGCGGAGTTGTATGCCTTTTTGTAAGCTACATAAAGATGTTATTTAACAAAAAAAAGATTTGTGATGTCATTTCTGTCCAACCGCCTCTTTTACATTAGTCCAGCGCTCATTCCTCCCCAGCATTCATTCCCCACCTCAGCGCTCATTCCCCCAGCGCTCATTCTCCACCCCAGCGCTCAATCCCCACCTCAGCGCTCATTCCCCACCCCAGTGCTCATTCCCCACCTCAGCGCTCATTCCCCCAGTGCTCATTCCCCACCTCAGCGCTCATTCCCCACCTCAGCGCTCATTCTCCCCAGTGCTCATTCCCCACCTAAGCGCTCATTCCCCCAGCGCTCATTCCCCACCTCAGAGCTCATTCCCCACCTCAGAGCTCTTCCCCCAGAGCTCATTCCTCCCCAGTGCAGCACTCAATCCCCACCTCAGCCCCCATTCCGCCAGCCCTCATTCCCCACCTCAGCGCTCATTCCCCCGAGAGCTCATTCCCCCGAGCGCTCATTCCCCCCTCAGCGCTCATTCCCCTCCTCCGCGCTCATTCCCCACCTCTGCGCTCATTCCCCACCTCATCGATAATTCCCCACCTCAGAGCTCATTCCCCACCTCAGCCCTCATTCCCAACCCCAGCACTCACTGCCCCCACCACGCTCACTGCCCCACAGCGCTCACTGCCCCCACAGCGCTCACTGCCCCCACAGCGCTCACTGCCCCCACAGCGCTCACTGCCCCACAGCGCTCACTGCCCCCACAGCACTAACTGCCCCACAGCTCTCACTGCCCCCCCAGCCCCAGCGTTCACTGCCCCCCAGCCCCAGCGCTCACTGCCCCCCCAGCCCCAGTGCTCACTGCCCCCCAGCCCCAGTGCTCACTGCCACCCCAGCGTTCACTGCCCCCCCAGCCCCAGCGTTCACTGTCCCCCCAGCCCCAGTGTTCACTGTCTCCCCCCAGCCCCAGCGCTCACTGTCTCCGCCCCAGCGTTCACTGTCCCCCCCAGCCCCAGCCTCACTGTTTCCCTCCCCCAGCCCCAGCGCTCACTGTCCCCCCAGCGTTCACTGTCCCCCCAGCCCCAGAGCTCACTGTCTCCCCCCCAGCGTTCACTGTCCCCCCAGCCCCAACATTCACTGTCCCCCCCAGCCCCAGCGCTCACTGTCTCCCCCCCAGCGCTCACTGTCTTCCCCCCAGCGCTCACTGTCCCCCCCATCCCCAGCGTTCACTGTCTCCCCCCCAGCATTCACTGTCCCCTCCCAGCCCCAGTGCTCAGTCTCCCCCCCAGCTCCAGCGTTCACTGTCCCCCATCCAGCTACAGCGCTCACTGTCCCCCCCAGCCCTCACTGTCTCCCCCCAGCCCCAGCGTTTACTGCCCTCCCTGCTCATTCCTCCCCCGTTATCATACTTACCTCCTCCTGCTGCCTGCAGCTCCAATGGTCCAGCGCTGACATCCTGTTCCTGTATGAGCACGCGGACCACTGGTGGTCCCGCTCATTAAGGTCATGAATATGGACGCCATGCCTATGAGAGTGGAGTGGCATCCATATTCATGACCTTAATGAGCGGTGCCACCAGTGGTCCGCGCGCTCATACAGGAAGATGTTTGCGCTGGACCATCGGAGCTGCACGCAGCAGGAGGACGGAGGAGGTGAGTATGATGAGGGGGGACGGGGGGAGGGAAGCAAGGGGAGGGCTGACCCCCGGACCTAAAAAAAAAAATATATATATATATCATGCTCAGGTGCCGCCCCCCGCAAAGTTCCGCCCTAGGCACGTGCCCTCAAGTGCCTAGTGGCAAATATGGCCCTGTGTCTGGGCTAAATCAGACTTCAGTTAGTTACATGTGATATCTGCACATGGCCTTATGACCGCGCTTCAGAGTGACTTTTGCGAGGCATGTTTCCAATTTTTTGGTTTAATAGACAAGTGCATCACTGTTCTCTTCAACCTAACTATTCCATCCATAGGAGGACACATGGTGTTAATACAGCACATTGTCTCTGTCAAGACTGCCCTCCAGCTGTAAGGAGGATGACCGGATCGCGGGTACCTGCATGCGGGGTCCGGAACTGAAGAGGCTGCATCCGCTGTTCCTTTGGAGGAAGCTTTAGTGAGGCGGACCTTCCTGCAGACCCAGGAGGGTGGGGAGATACAGGAGGAAAGCACGCGCAGCAGCAGGGGGATAAAAGAGAAAAGCGCGTGCAGAAGGTCAGTTTGGTGCAAACGCAGAGCAGCGCACAGAGCGGCGAGCGACGCACTCTGCTGCACCTGCCCCCACCACAGAGTACCGGCGCTGCGGCAGGGCCTTACCGTCCAGAGAGGGACCGCTGCACTGGGGGTAGCAATGTGCCTAGCAGCAATCCAGAGAGTGCAGAGCCAGGTGTGCCCAGCAGCAATCCAGAGCGTGGGACCACTGCAGAGAGTGCAGAGCCAGGTGTGCGCAGCAGCCAGAGAGAGAAATGCTCTGCCCTGGGAGCACCAGCATTATGCAGAGAGAAAGAGTCGTGCAGTGTGCCCGCTGACTACAGAGAGAAGGTGCAGTGTGCCGGTGACCACCAAAGAGAAAGGCACCGTACGCTCAGTGTCCATGAGTACTGCACACGTGTCACATAAGAGGGACCACATACGGGACTGACACTTGCGCTCTGACATACCCAGCTTATATTTGCCCCGACACTTGTGACCTGACTTCACCAGTGAATATAGCTGCAGTGCCACGTTGGGCTCGTACAGGACTGTGGCCCGCACCCTTGTCAGCCACTTCAGTATATAGACTAGGGCTCAGCGGGAGGTACCGGAGACCGACCGCTGCCGCCAGAAGACGAGGCATTAATGCCCACAGGATCTTCCTGGAAAAGACACAGTGCCAGCCGTTGCGGACGCTATTGAGTTCCCAGCAGGAGTTACAGTTTGAGGAACTCCTGACACAAGTACAACCGAACTGCCGTTGTCAGAACCGTTGTTCTTCACCTCATCATATCCTTTTGCCATTTATACTGTTTAATCCCCTGTTTAACCCTTTACCTCCCTGCCTGGAGTATTCCCCTGTTAAATAAAACTGTTAACCCTTGCTCTGCCTCCTGTCTGTCACTGCATCCCGCATTCCTGCTATTCTACACTTGACGTAGTCGGCAGAATGCAGTCTACGGTTGCAGAGGTGGCAGACCAAGCGGTCAGGGGTGCCCCATGGGCCAGTATACCACTGGGGTCAATATTGAGTAACCTCCCTAAGTTTACTGGGAACAACATTCTGTTATGAAACTGGACTTAGCGAGCCAGGTGTATGTTGAGGATGCACCTCATGACCCCCATAATGGAGGCAGCGATTGCCCTGACGGCTCTAGATTGAGAGACGAGGAGCTCCATTATATTACGGCCTCCCCTTTAGCGAGACACTTTTGACAAGGTGTTACAGATACTGGAGGAGACACATGGAGATCCCACAGACGTTGGAGAGTTGCGCATGCGCTTATTTAGGCGTGTCCAAAGGGAGGGGGAGACCGTGACCCACTACATGAATGCGCTGCGAGAGATCCACGCTGCGATCGCTAAGTGAGACGGTGTATGCATAGAGTCTACTGACATAGTACTGCGGGATCAGCTGGTGGCAGGCTTGAGAGATGCGCTGCTTAGGCAAGCCTTGCGTGAGCATCTGCAAGCGGAGAGGTGTGGAGCATGAAGAAAGCTTCAGCAGATGGTTCTACTCATTCACTGGAGTCTAGCTGTGCTTAATTAAACTGATAGGACTTGATTTTTAAAGGCACACACCTGCCTATATGACCTCACAGCTCACAGTGCATGTGAGACCAAATGAGAATCATGAGGTCAAAGGAACTGGCCAAGGAGCTCAGAGACAGAATTGTAGCAAGGCACACATCTGGCCAAGGTTACAAAAGAATTTCTGCAGTACTCAAGGTTCCTAAGAGCACAGTGGCTTCCATAATCCTTATATGGATGAAGTTTGGGTCAACCAGAAGTCTTCCTAGACCGGGCCGTCCAGCCAAACTGAGCAATCGCAGGAGAAGAGCCTTGGTGAGAAAGGTAAAGAAGAACCCCAAGATCACTGTGGCTGAGCTCCATTTCAGTGCTGAGACCTCATCTCCCGAGATCTTGGTGCCGAGATCTCCATCTGCGCATGCGCCGCCCTCGGCGGCCATTTTCCCGGAGTCCACCGCATGGGAAACCATGCAACTGCAGGGGCTATGGCCTTTCACAAAATGTCAGCAGAGCCCCCACAGCAGCACCGGATGCCACCGGAGATCCCCGTAGCATCGCCAAAGACAAAGCAGTAGCTCCGGAGACACCCGCAGCAGCAGCACACCTCACCGCACATTGGAACCCCCTCATCCCAGCCTGCAGCCTGCATCATCACCCCACTCCTGCCTCCTCCACCAGCAACCCCGCTTCATCACAGCCACCACCCCCATTAAGCAATAAGACGCATGGATTATAAGAAACACCACCATTTTATTTTTTAAAAAAATTATATTTTTCTCCTCAAAATTTGGGGTGCATCTTATAATCCAGGGTGTCTTATAATCCAAAAAATACGGTATATATTTATTTATGCGTGTTTTTGGCACGACCGAGGGTAAGGGCATTTAGTTAGGCCACTTTTATCAATTCCAGAGTCCAGTCTCCCTGTGTCGTTAACATCAGTAAAACAGGAGTGATGATCCACGCATCCCTATCAGCGGTCCTTATGAGAAACCCGACGTTGGTAATGGTGGGGATGTTACCTGCCAGACTCTTAGTTTCAATAATATGCAGTCCTTACTTGAGGCCTAGACATCTAAGGATTCGGAATAGATGTGATCTCCTGGATGAGTAATGTAAAGGCATCATAATTCTCTGCCCATATACATACTGTCATTGGTCTGATCTTCCAGCAATCCAGGGTCTCTGTCCTGCAGGGCTCCTTGTGCTATGGTAAGCTCGTCTGTATCAAAGGTTTAGGCTGGAGTCACACTTAACGTATAAAAATACGGTCCGTTTTCTCCAGACGAGAATCGCAGAAATGTTCCCTGAACAGTGATCCATATGTCATCCGTTTGCAATGTGAGGATGCGATTTTCTCGCATCTAAGCATCCGTGTGACAGCTGTATGGCATCCGTACATCGCCGGCTTGCAAAATGGACATATAATGGATCCATGGCCTCAAATATTCGTGAAAACATATATATACAGCATAGATGCATTTATATATGCTGTATATATATATGTCATTGAGATACACACATATATACAGGGGTTGGACAAAATAATGGAAACACCTAACGTTTTGGCATCATAAAATCTTCAAACATGTTATAAACATGCAAACCGTGACATATGGTAATGTTTTGTAGTTGATTATTTGTGTTATGTGATATGTGTATGTAAATTAACTGTTTGTTTTGCATAATTGTAAGAACATTGATGAGAACCTGATACCAATGACAGACCTCTCGGATTTTCAAAGAGGACAAATTGTTGGTGCTGGTATGGCAGGCGCTAGTGTAACCGAAAGTGCCCGAATGCTTGGCGTGTCAAGAGGTACTGTCTCCAAAGTAATGACTGCGTTTGAAAGAGAAGGAAAAACGTCCGCAGCAAAGCACAGGTCTGGCCGAAAGTCGAAGTTGACTGAGAGAGACAGTTGGACTCTAAAGCGAATTGTGAGAGAGGATCGCAAGACCATGGCTCGAAAATCACTGCTGAGCTCAATGAACACCTACAGAACCCAGTTTCCACGAAAACTGTTCGTCGGGAGCTGAACAAATCTGGATTCCAGGGAAGAGCTGCAATTCGAAAACCCCTGCTCTCAATGACAAATGTTTCCAAGCGTTTAGAGTGGTGAAGAACCCTCCAGAATTGGTCCCTCGAGCAGAGGAAACATGTGATATTCTCAGAAGAATCATCGTTTACCCTATTTCCGACCTCCGGCCGCGTGTACGTTTGGAGACAGCCGAAAGAAGCATTCCATCCAGGCTGCCTTCTCCGAACCGTAAAACATGGCGGAGGTTCTGTGATGATCTGGGGTGCTATTTCGTGGAGATCCGCCGGGCCAATGAGATCCCTTCATGGAAGAATTAACAGCCGCGATTATTTAGGCATTTTGGGCGACCAAGTGCATCCTATGGTTCAAGCACTGTTCCCGGAGGGGGACGCCATCTTTCAGGATGATAATGCACCAATTCATGCAGCTAGAATTGTTAAAGCATGGCTCGAGGAACATTCTAATGAAGTTGAGCATCTCATCTGGCCCCCACAATCCCCAGCCTCAACATTATTGAGCATTTATGGTCGATTTTACAGATTCAAGTTAGACGTCGATTTCCACCGCCATCGTCTTTCAAAGAACTGGAGGGTGTTTCAAATGAAGAATGGGCTAAAATTCCTTTGGAAACAATTCACACCTAGTATGAATCCATACCTCGGAGAATTGAGGCTGTAATCGCCGCAAAAGGTGGACCTACACCATATTAAACTAACTCTTGTTGATGTTTCCAGGTGTTTCCATTATTTTGTCCAACCCCTGTGTATATATATATATAATATATATATATAATATATGTATATATACACAGTACAGACCAAAAGTTTGGACACACCTTCTTATTCAAAGATTTTTCTGTATTTTCATGACTATGAAAATTGTAGAATCACACTAAAGGCATCAAAACTATGAATTAACACATGTGGAATTAAACATTACACTTTACAAAAAAAGTGTGAAACAACTGAAAATATGTCTTATATTCTAGGTTCTTCAAAGTAGCCACCTTTTGCTTTGATTACTGCTTTGCACGCAGAAAAGGTGAACGGCTGGACTCTACATGACTGGTTCCCACCGTGAAGCATGGAGGAGGTGGTGTGATGGTGTGGGGGTGCTTTGCTGGTGACACTGTTGGGGATTTATTCAAAATTGAAGCGGTGAGCGGTCCAACTCACCCCAAACCATCTCGATTGGGTTCAGGTCTGGTGACTGTGGAGGCCAGGTCATCTGGCGTAGCACCCAACACTCTCCTTCTTGGTCAAATAGCCCTTACACAGTCTGGAGGTGTGTTTGAGGTCATTGTCCTGTTGAAAAATAAATGATGGTCCAACTAAACGCAAACCGGATGGAATAGCATGCTGCTGCAAGATGCTGTAGTAGCCATTCGGGTTCACTATGCCTTCAATTTTGAATAAATCCCCAACAGTGTCACCAGCAAAGCACCCCCCACACCATCACACCTCCTCCTCCATGCTTCACGGTGGGAACCAGGAATGTAGAATCCATTCGTTCACCTTTTCTGCGTGCAAAGCAGTAATCAAAGCAAAAGGTGGCTACTTTGAAGAATCTAGAATATAAGACATATTTTCAGTTGTTTCACACTTTTTTGTAAAGTGTAATGTATATTTCCACATGTGTTAATTCATAGTTTTGATGCCTTCAGTGTGATTCTACAATTTTCATAGCCATGAAAATACAGAAAAATCTTTGAATGAGAAGGTGTGTCCAAACTTTTGGTCTGTACTGTATATATATATATATTTATATTTCATACAGAGGTAGATAGCAGAATAGCTGATAATTCAATTGTCGGCTTCTGTAAAATCATTACAGAACCCGACAGGATATGAGACATAGTTTACATACAGTAAACCATTGCATATCCGTTAGATTTATATATGTCCCTCACTAACAATGTTAGTAGTGTGTGTGTAAAATTTTGGTGCCCTAGGTGTTAAATTAAAGGATTAATTCACGGAAAAAACTTGCATGGGCTCCCGCAAGCCAGTGACTGAGGGCAGAAATTAATAACATAGAGAAGGGCCATTGTTTTTGCCCCCTGGCTAAAAAAAATCTGCCCCCAGCCACCCCAGAAAAGGCACATCTGTAAGATGCGCCAATTCTGGCACTTACCCTCTCTCTTCCCATTGCCCTGTAGTGGGTGGCGTACGGGGTAATAAGGGGTTTATGTCACCTTGCTATTGTAAGGTGACATTAAGCCTGATTAATAATGGAGAGGTGTCAATAAGACACCTCTCCATTATTAATCCACTAGTCTGAAAGGGTAAAAAAAACACATTAAGAATAAAGAGTTTTAATGAAATAAATAAACACACATTTTTTCCATCTTTATTTAACTCCCAATCCATTCGAAACCATCGTTCTCCTGTAAAAAATCCAAAATAAAAAAGCAACTGAGCAGCCGAGAGCTGCTGGACGGCACCAATAGGAAATTTTTCCTCATGGGTCTTGCAACAGGATATTGACCAAAAGCACACAGCTAGAAACACCCAAGAATGGCTAAGAGGAAAACATTGGACTATTCTGAAGTGGCCTTCCATGAATCCTGACCTAAATCCTATTGAGCATCTTTGGAAAGAGCTGAAACATGCCGTCTGGAAAAGGCAACCTTGAAACACAGACAACTGGAGTAGTTTGCTCTTGAGGAGTGGGCCAAAATACCTGTCAAGAGGTGCAGAAGTCTCATTGACAGTTACAGGCATTGTTTGATTGCAGTGATTGCCTCAAAAGGTTGTGCAACAAAATATTAAGTTAGGGTATGTGCACACGTTGCGGATTTGCCTAGGCTATTAATTTCAGCCCTCAGTCACTGGCTTGCCCTCTTTGGCGGAGAAAATTGCACGGGAGCCCACACAAGTTTTTTCCGTGAATTAATCCTTTAATAGAAATACGTGCAGCCGCACACTCCGGTCCCGAGGGTCGGCGGCAGTGCCGGGTATTGAGGTGCAAGACTCGTGCGAGTTTCTCCCAAGTGTGACCCCTGCCTTAAATGCAATATCTGTTTAATTTAAAAAAAAGGGGGAAAAAGAATTGCTTGGTTTAAGAGCAATTTTCCATTCCAGAGAGGGAAAGCCAGTGACTGGGGGCAGATGTTTATAGCCTGGGAAGGGGCTAATACCCATAGATCTTCCCAAGCTATTAATATCAGCCCGCAGCTGTCTGCATAGCTTTACTGGCTATTAAAATAGGGGGGCCCACAAAAAAATGACGTGGGGTCCTCCTATAATTAATTAATAGCCAGAAAGGCTATGCAGACAGCTGCGGGCTGATATTTATAGCCTAGGAAAGGACCATGGATATTGGCCCCCCCGGCTACAAACACCAGCCCGCAGCAGCCCCAGAAATGGCACATCTCTAAGATGCGCCAATTCCGGCACTTTAGTCTCTCTCTTCCCACTGCCCTGTAGCGCTGGCATATAAGGTAATAGGGGGCTGATGTGACCTTTGTATTGTAAGGTCACTTCAAGCTCCGCTTAGTAATGGAGAGGTGTCAATAAGACACCTATCCAGTACTAATCCTATAGTTGTTAATGGGTTAAATAAAGACAGCCAAAATTAAGTATTTTAATGAAATAAAACAACACATTTTGCCATCTTTATTGTACTCCTAATTCCTGCGACACCCTTGATCACCTGCAAAAAAATAAAATAATAAACAGAAATACTCTCTGTTCCGATGTAATAACGAGTGTCCCACGACGATCAGTATATGTGACAGCTCTACAGGGCCTCCAGTGACACACTGACAGGAGACAATGGCTCCTTCAGTGTTATCACTGAGGGGTCACTGGAATTCATGCTCTCACTTGACGGCAATGCTACGTGAGAATTTTCCCATGCAGCGGTGCCGCAAGTGACAGGACGAACTCCTGTGACCTGACGGCAGAGTGATACACTGCGGAAGGATACCTTTTGTCATTGTATCACCGGAGGCCCCTGGAGAACGGTAACATCTACTGATGTGACAGTTGTCCACGGAAGAGCGTCGTGGGACACTCGTTATAAAATGGATTACATCGGAATAGGGAGTATACTGTTTGTTTATTTTATTTTTTTTATAAGGGAACGAGGGCGTCGGGGATTAGCTGTATGGTGAGTATGTACTGTATGTGTGTATGTGGTTTTTTTTACTATTCAACACAGTAGCTGGATGATGGGACTACTACTGTCCCATCATCGGCTAATGATGGGACTAGTAGTCCCATCGGACGATGCCTGCCTACACACAGACCCGCACACACACACACCCGCGCTCACACACGCACAGACACCCACAGACCCGCACACACACAAAGATACATACAGACACCCGCACACAGACACGGACATATTCACCGCACACACATAGTCTCCACCCACACACATAGTCTCCGCCCACACACTCTTCCTTCTCCCTATCTGCAGCGTTTCTCGCACGCAACTTTGCAGCAAAATCATACCTCCCAACCGTCCCGGATTGAGCGAGACAGTCCCGATTCTGACCTTCCCACCCGCTGTCCCGTTGGGGACGCTATGTTTCCCGCTGTGAGCTAAGCCACCACGCCCCCCATGCACCCCATCCTCGCCCTCCCAGCTCTCCACTTCAGCTTCTCACAGCAATGACATTGCTGGCTGTCCCCTTCTGTGCGCACAGAACCTGTGATGAGGTCACAGGAGGGGAGGAGTCAGGTGTCACATGGTCAGGCTCCTCAGTGTATGCAGGACTCTGCTGTGCTGGTTGTCATGGTGCTGGATGAGGGTAAGTTTATGTGTGGGGTGTGGTACACAAAAGGGGGTCTTGCTGGATGGGAGGTATATTTCTCCCAACAGGCTGAAGTTTGGTCATGATTTTCCCTGAACACAAGGACCTGTGATGAGGTCATGGTCACGTGAGCAGCTCAGGGGATGTGTACCTCACCTGAAGGTGTGGTTTAGGGCTATTTAATAAGAATCTGTTGTAGTGTGTGGGGGTGGAAGAGAAGAAGTTTGGCTGGAGCCAGCCTGGACATTTGATTTTTGGTGCACTGTATCAGTAAGCTGAAGAAAGCAGATTCCAGACCACGCGGGGAATGGCACCTGGCGGTCCCTGCTGGCCTGCAGCCGATTAGTTAAGCCCGTCCCAACAAGGGTGAGTCTGGGGACAGTGGTTCTCCAAACTGGAGTGTATTTATGTTCTGTTTTTGTTCATGTGATCCGGACTGGAAATATATTATTAAACCACTGAATTTTGGACTTGAAGCCTATGTGTTGCCTCATTACTGCGGCCCGGCCCCTGCCTACCAGAGCGAATCAGGAGGGGTTTACAGTGTGGATGTAGCAGAGTCGTGTGTGTACGAGGTGTACGGAGCGGAGCTGTGTGTGTACGAGGTGTACGGAGTAGAGCCATGTGTGTACTGAGTGGAGCCGTGTGTGCGAGAGGTGTACAGAGCGGAGCTGCATGTGTACGAGGTTTACGGAAGTGAAGCCGTGCGTGTACTGAGTGAAGCCGTGTGTGCACAAGGTGTACGGAGCGGAAGCGTGTGTGTACAAGGCATACAAAGCGGAACCGTGTGTGTATGAGGTGTGCAGAGCCGTGCGTGTACAAGGTGTATGGTGGGGAGCATTCATACCTCCCAACCGTCCCAGACCCAGCGAGACAGTCCTGATTTTGAGAGAGAGGCTGCCCCGGCCGGGAGCTTACTTTTCCCGTGGACACAGGAGTACACGCATAGCCCCGAGGAGCACTTTAAAATTCGCACGTGACGTTCCACTGGAAGTGACATGCTAGAAGCTGACAGGAAATGAGGTAATTTCGGGAGGAGATTGTGATGGAACCATGGAGGCACTTCAGGGAATGCTTCAGATCCTTCACTGTGTCCTCCTCCTCCGACAGCGCAGACAGTGGGATGGCCTTGGAATCGGGGATGTCAGCCATGTGAGCAGATCATGATATGCCCTGCACCGTGAGGCTCAGGTGGACACTACAATGGGAGCCGGGCTGCTATAGTATCTTTATAGAATCTTTATTTCTTTCTCTCTCTGCTTCTTTCTCTCTGTTCTTTCTTTCTTTCTCTCTGTTCTTTCTTTCTCTCTTTAATCCTTTTTTCTTTCTCTTTCTCTGTTCTTTCTCTCTCTCTCTGTTCTTTCCCATATTTCTCTCTCTCTGTTCTTTGTCTTTCTTGCTCTCTGTTCTTTCTTTCCCCTTTCTTTTTATCTGTGTTCTTTCTTTCTTTCTCTCTGTTATTTCTTTCTTACTCTCTCTGCTCTTTCGTCCTCTAATCCTTTTTTTATTTCTCTCTCTGTTCTTTCCTCTCTTTCTTTCTCTCTGTTCTTTTTCTTTCCCCTCTTTCTTTCTTTCTCTCTGTTCTTTCTTTCTCTCTCTGTTCTATTTCTTTCCAATCTTTCTTCCTCTCTCTCTGTTCTTTCTTTCCTTCTTTCTCTCTCTATTCTTTTTCTTTCTTTCTCATTGTTCTTTCTTTCCCCTCTTTCTCTTTCTCTCTGTTCTTTCTCTGTTCTTTCTTTCTCTGTCTGTTCTTTCTTTCTCTCTCTGTTCTTCCTTTTTCTCTCTGAACTTTCTTTCTTTCTCTCTCTGTTCTTTCGTTCCCCTTTTTTTCTTTCCCATCTTTCTTTCTCCCTCTCTGTTCTTTCTTTCTTTCCCCTCTTTCTTTTTTTTCTCTTTCTCTGTTCTTTTTTCTGTCCACTCTTTCTTTCTGTTTTCTTTCTTTCTTTCTCTCTTTCGCTCTGTTCTTTCTTTTCCCCTTTCTTTCTCTCTAATCTTTCTCTCTCTGTTCTTTCTTTATCTCTCTGTTCTTCCTTTTTCTCTTTGTTCTTTCTTTTCCCTCTTTCTTTCTTTCTTTCTCTATCTGTTCTTTGTCTCTCTCTCTGTTCTTCCTTTTTCTTTCTGTTCAGTCTTTCTCTCTCTGTTCTTTCTTTCCCATCTTTCTTTCTCTCTATTTCTCTATTATTTCCTTCTTTCCCCTCTTTTCTTTCTCTCTGTTCTTTCTTTCTTTACCCTCTTTCTTTTTTTCTCTCTCTGTTCTTTTGTTCTGTCCCCTCTTTCTTTCTCTCTCTCGCTGTTCTTTCTTTCTTTCCCCTCGTCATTTCTTTCTCTCTCTGTTCTTTCTTTCCCATCTATTTCTCTCTCTCTGTTCTTTCTTTCCCCTCTTTCTTTCTCTCTCTGTTCTTTCTTTCTCTGTTCTTTCCCATCTTTCTTTCTTTCTCTCTCTGTTCTTTCTTTTCCATCTTTCTTTCTCTCTCTGTTCTTTCTTTCCCCTCTGTTTATTCTTTCTGTCCCCTTTCTTTCTCTGTTTCTTTCTTTCTCTGTTTCTTTCTATCTGTTCTTTCTTTCCCCTCTTTCTTTCTCTCTGTTCTTTCTTTCCCCTTTCTTTCTCTCTCCCTCTCTGTTCTTTCTTTCCCCTTTTTTTCTCTCTCTCTGTTCTTTTTTTCTGTCCCCTCTTTCTTTCTCTCTGTTCTTTCTTTCTTTCTTTCCCCTTTCTTTGTTTCTTTCTCTCTCTGTTCTTTCTTTCTCAACTTTCTGTCCCCTTTTCCTTCTTCAAAAGTTGGGAGGTATGGCAAAACCACAGATCTTTTTAAATCCTTGGTTTTGCTGCGGAATTGACTGACTCAATGGAAATCAATGGGCGCAGAAACACTGCAGATCCGCAAAAAAATTGACATGCTGTGGAAAATAAAACGCTGCAAATCCGCACGTATTTTTCCGCAGCATGTGCACACCAAATTCAGGATTACCATAGATTATCATTGGTTGTGCACTACACTGCGGATTTGATGCAATCCGTGTGTCCAAAAATGCTGCAGATCTGCATCAAAATCTGCAACGTGTGCACATACCCTTAAGGGTACGATCATTTCTTTCCAGGCCTATTTCATGAGTTTTATTTTTTTTTCAAATTCTATGGAAGCATGTTTGAAAAGCAATGTCCGACTTTCATTTGTTCATTTTCATAGATTTTTGATTTAACATTACTTTTGTCAGATTCAAGTTATTTCGGTGACCATTGTAGGTTTTTCTGTCATTAAACGAGGGGTACGAACAATTTTGACCATGTATGTATAACCTCATAAAGTGACACTGGTCAGAATTGGGGGTACTCGGATCCGAGCCTATTAACTCCTATGGGGGGATGTCACGGCAACACAGCTCGGTCCGTGGCCCTGGGCGCTCACCATAAATGGGGGATATTTACAGGGAATGTATGTTCATGTAATTGGTCGTGACGCCACCTGTAGTATCTGGTCAGGGGGACCAGCGCTGCTGTGCAGATCCTCTGGAAGGGATGGGGTTGCGCAGCTAGATGTTAGGCCTCCTACAGGTGAGGCTGTGTCCTTCCAGGGCAGGTAGATGTGTAGGGATGCAGGACGGAGGGGAACCCGGCAGGTTAAGGACAAGAAGGTGGACACACACACACGTCACTTTGGTACCTTTACTGAAGATGTTGCAGGCACATCCCGGAGAACTGTAGGGTGAAGGGTGCACGTCCAGATTCTCCCACTAAGTAGGTTTAAGGCCTCCTTGTTCCTTGCCTTTCCGTAATGAGTTTCTGGCCTGCCTGCAGCTGGGCCTAACTTAATCTCTGTCCTGCACCCGGCTGACCTTGTGGTTGGACCTTCCCTTGAAGTACAATGTCCCTGCTTGCCTGAACTCGGTCCTCCTGGCCCTGTTATGTATCAGCTCTGTGGTGCTCCTGGGACTTGTTGTCCTCCAGGAACTCCGGTGGTCTCCTACTGGGTCGTGGAGATCCCTGCAGGCTCGGACCCGGCGTCCGGTATGTACTTGCTGGGGTGAGCTGGTTTCTCAACTCTGCTGAGCTGCACTACTCTCAAGTCTGCTCTCAACTCAACTGCACTGAGCAGAACTGAACTGACTTCCTTCCTTCACCCTCTTTTATATTCCTATTAGGGTTTCCTCTAGTGGTCTTAGGAGAGTGGTGAAGGTGTGTATATGTATAGTGAGACCTCTAGTGGTACAATCCTTCATGCACCCTTCTGGATTTGTGGAACAGAGCGAAGCTGGGCTCCACAATCACATATTTAATATGGATATATTTAGGATCCAAAAGAGCTGGCTCTTCTTGGTGAGCGGTGCTAAAAGAGCCGGATCACCAAAAAGAGTCGGACTGCCCATCACTACTGGAGACACAGGGTCTGTACACCCCATAAATGGGAAGGGGGTGGGATAATCAGCACACAGCAGGGTCAGTATACACTGCACTGACATGAAGTGCGCCTCTCACCATCATACATATACCATCCCCGACTGCTCCTCTCTCACTAGTGTCTCTAGTACATATGACTGCCCAGCTCCACCATAGTAATGGCAGACACTGTATGTGTCCATGCTCTGTCCTCCCACTATTACACAGTAATGACAGACACTGTATGTGTCCATGCTCTGTCCTTCCACTATTACACAGTAATGGCAGACACTGTATGTGTCCATGCTCTGTTCTCCCACTATTACACAGTGATGTGTTATGATTTGGTAGCTGAGGAGAGCAGGCAAAAAAGGAAATACACCAGAGCAGTTGGAAACTATGAGATTGCAGTACCCTGACTAACCACACAACTAGAGGCAGCCGTGGAGCGTTCCTACATTGGTCCTAGACGCCTCGTCACAGCCTGAGAAACTAACTACACCTAAAGATAGAAAGAGGAAAGCTATCTGCCCCGGAGCAGATCCCCAAAGAACATAGAAAGCCCCCAAACATGTAATGGCGGTTAGACAAGAAGAAATACTGACACAGACAGAAAATAGTATGAGCAAACGTTGGGGCCCAAACTTACTAAATAGAAAAGGATAGGAAGGGCACTTACTGCAATCCCAAAAAACCCTGAAAAGCACCAACTCTACTAATTTCAAAAACACCTGAGATCACACGACCTCTACCACCTAAATTAGTTCTCTGGTGTAACCAAAAACAAAACAGCAGCCACTGAAAAAACTGGAAAAAGCAAATGTACAAACATCAGTGGCTGAACTGAACTGAGAGGACAAAAGCCCCCAGAAGGGACCCTGAAGGCCCCCACAGAAGTGCAGGACAAAATGCAAAAATCAAGCACAAAAACAAAAAGAAGAAAATGTCTTATCTGTTAGCAGGAGATTCAGACACGACACAGCAGGCTACCAAGGAAACAGGAATCAAGGATTGAGACCAGAACAATTGATCACCGGCAACCCTGATGGGAAGGCGACTCCCTTATATAAGACCAGTCAGTAACACCTGATTCCCAATCCTCACAATCTTCACTGGACAGTCCAGTACCGTTTGTAACCACCAGAGGGAGCTTCTGCTCAGAACTCATTTCCAGCCTATTCACAACAGTACCCCCCCCTTGAGGAGGGGTCACCGAACCCTCATTTGAGCAACCAGGTCGGTCAGGATGAGTTCTATGATAAGCACGGATGAGTCTCCTAGCATGGATGTCCGAAGCAAACACCCAAGAATTGTCTTCCTGACCATAACCTCTCCATTTAACCAAATACTGGAGTTTCCGTCTAGAAAAACGAGAATTCAATATTTTCTCAACCACATACTCCAGATTGCCCTCAACCAAAACAGGGTCAGGAGGCACAGTAGTAGGAACCACTGGCTCAACAAACCTCTTCAACAAGGACTTGTGGAACACGTTATGGATCTTAAATGTCCCTGGAAGAAGCAAATGAAAAGAAACAGGATTAAGAATCTCCATGATCTTATAAGGTCCAATGAACCTAGGCTTAAATTTAGGAGATGCCACTCTCATAGGAATATTCTTGAGGACAACCAGACCAAGTCCCCCACTTTAAACCGAGGACCATCAGTCCTATGCCGGTTAGCAAACCGCTGGGCCCTCTCCTGAGAGAGGGACAACCTCTCCACTACCTGGTCCCAAATCTGTTGCATACGCTCCACAACAGAGTCAACACCTGGACAGACAGAAGCCTCCGTCTGTCCTGAAGAAAATCGAGGGTGAAACCCAGAATTACAGAAAAATGGAGACATCAAAGTGGCAGAGCTAGCCCTATTATTAAGAGCAAACTCAGCCAAAGGCAAAAAAGAGACCCAGTCATCCTGATCAGCAGACACAAAGCATCTTAGATAAGTCTCCAATGTCTGGTTTGTTCTCTCAGTTTGACCATTGGTCTGAGGATGAAACGCCGAGGAGAAAGACAATTGAACACCAATTTTAGAACAAAAGGTCCTCCAAAATCTGGAAACAAACTGGACTCCTCTGTCAGACACAATGTTCTCAGGAATGCAGTGTAAACGAACCACGTGCTGAAGGAACAAAGGCACCAATTCAGAGGAGGAAGGCAACTTAGGTAATGGCTCAAGATGTATCATCTTGGAAAACCTATCGCAAATCACCCAGATGACGGTCATTCTCTGAGAAACAGGGAGGTCGGAAATGAAATCCATAGAGATATGGGTCCATGGTCTCTTGGGCACAGGTAATGGCATCAACAAACCACTAGAACGAGAGCAAGGCTTGGAGCGAGAGCAAGTCCCGCAGGACTGCACAAACTCCCTGACATCACGAGACAAGGTAGACCACCAAAAGGACCGACTAACCAAGTCTCTGGTACCAAAAATTCCGGGATGACCGGCCAACGCGGAGCAATGAATCTCAGACATTACACTCTTTTTCCACTGGTCCGGGACAAACAATTTCCCAACAGGGCAGCGCTCGGGCTTATCCTCCTGACACCCCTCCAGAGCCAGTCTCAAATTGGGCGAGATGGCGGAAAGAACTACACCCTCTTTCAAAATAACAGAAGGATCAGATAACTCAGGAGAGTCCACCAGGAAACTCCTCGAAAGGGCATCCGCCTTAACATTTTTAGTGCCAGGAAGAAATGAAACCACAAAATTAAAACGTGTGAAAAACAAGGCCCACCTGGCCTGTCTAGGATTAAGTCACTTGGCAGATTTCAGATAAACTAGATTCTTATAGTCCGTAAGGACCACTACCTGATGTTTGGCTCCCTCCAGCCAATGTCTCCACTCTTCAAAAGCCCACTTCATGGCTAATAACTCCCGATTACCCACGTCATAATTACGTTTAGTGGGAGAAAATTTTCGAGAGAAAAAGGCACAAGGGTTACTTTTAGAGGTCTCTGGATCTCTTTGGGACAAAACGGCACCTGCCCCAATTTCAGAGGCATCCACCTCCACCTGAAATGGTAGAGAAACATCAGGCTGCCGTAGAACAGGAGCAGACGTGAATCTCTGCTTAAGTTCCTGAAATGCAGAGACTGCCTCAGGAGGCCAATTCACCACATCAGAACCCTTCTTGGTCAAATCAGTTAATGGTTTAACAATAACAGAGAAATTACCAATAAATTTACGATAAAAATTGGCAAAACCCAAGAATCTTTGAAGAGCCTTTAATGAAGTAGGTTGGACCCAATCACAGATGGCCTGAACTTTGACCGGGTTCATTTCAATAACAGATGGGGACAAAATGAATCTGTTATGTTACGGTAGCTGAGGAGTGCAGGTAAAAAAGGAAATACACCAGAGCAGTTGGAATCTATGAGATTGCAGTACCCTGACTAACCACCGCAACTAAAGGCAGCCGTGGAGCGTTCCTACGATGGTCCTAGACGCCTCGTCACAGCCTGAGAAACTAACTACACCTAAAGATAGAAATAGGAAAGCTATCTGCCCCGGAGCAGAACCCCAAAGATAATAGAAAGCCCCCAAACATGTAATGGCGGTTAGACAAGAGGAAATACTGACACAGAAAGAAAATAGTATGAGCAAACGCTGGGGCCCAAACTATCTAAATAGAAAAGGACAGGAAGGGTACTTACTGCAATCCCAGAAAACCCTGAAAAACACCAACTCTACTAATTTCAAAATCACCTGAGATCACACGACCTCTACCACCTAAATTAGTTCTCTGGTGTAACAAAAACAGCAGCCACTGAAAAAACTGCAAAAAGCAAAAGTACAAAACACAGTGGCTGGACTAAACTGAGAGGGCAAAAGCCCCCGGAGGGGACCCAGAAGGCCCCCACAGAAGTGCAGGACAAAATGCAAAAATATAGCAAAAACACAAATAAGAAATTGTCTTATCTGATAGCAGGAGATGCAGACACGACACAGCAGGCTACAAGGGAAACTGGAAAGAAGGATTCAGACCAGAACAATTGATCACCGGCAACCCTGATGGGAAAATGATTCCCTTAAATAAGACCAATCAGTAACACCTGATTCCCAATCCTCACTAGTACCGCTAGTAACCACCAGAGGGAGCCTCTGCTCAGAACTCATCTCAAACCCATTCACAACAGTACCCCCCCCTTGAGGAGGGGTCACCGAACCCTCATTTGAGCAACCAGGTCGGTCAGGATGAGTTCTATGATACGCACGGATAAGTCTCCTAGCATGGATGTCCGAAGCAAACACCCAAGAATTATCTTCCTGGCCATAACCTCTCCATTTAACCAAATACTGGAGTCTTCGTCTAGAAAAACGAGAATCCAATATTTTCTCAACCACATACTCCAGATTGCCCTCAACCAAAACAGGGTCAGGAGGCACAGCAGCAGGAACCACTGGCTCAACAAACCTCTTCAACAAGGACTTGTGGAACACGTTATGGATCTTAAATATCCCTGGAAGAAGCAAACGAAAAGAAACAGGATTAATAATCTCCATGATCTTATAAGGTCCAATGAACCTAGGCTTAAATTTAGGAGATGCTACTCTCATAGGAATATTCTTTGAGGACAACCAGACCAAGTCCCCCACTTTAAACCGAGGACCATCAGTCCTATGCCGGTTAGCAAACCGCTGGGCCTTCTCCTGAGAGAGGGACAACCTCCCCACTACCTGGTCCCAAATCTGCTGCATACGCTCAACAACAGAGTCAACACCTGGACAGACAGAAGCCTCCGTCTGTCCTGAAGAAAATCGAGGGTGAAACCCAGAATTACAGAAAAACGGAGACATCAAAGTGGCAGAGCTAGCCCTATTATTAAGAGCAAACTCAGCCAAAGGCAAAAAAGAGACCCAGTCATCCTGATCAGCAGACACAAAGCATCTTAGATAAGTCTCCAATGTCTGGTTTGTTCTCTCAGTTTGACCATTGGTCTGAGGATGAAATGCCGAGGAGAAAGACAATTGAACACCCAGTTTAGAACAAAAAGTCCTCCAAAATCTGGAAACAAACTGGACTCCTCTGTCAGACACAATGTTCTCAGGAATGCCGTGTAAACGAACCACGTGCTGAAGGAACAACGGCACCAATTCAGAGGAGGAAGGCAACTTAGGTAATGGCACAAAATGTATCATTTTGGAAAACCTATCACAAATTACCCAGATGGTGGTCATTCTCTGAGAAACAGGAAGATCGGAAATGAAATCCATAGAGATATGGGTCCATGGTCTCTTGGGCACAGGCAATGGCATCAACAAACCACTAGAGCGAGAGCAAGGCTTGGAGCGAGAGCAAGTCCCGCAGGACTGCACAAATTCCCTGACATCGCGAGACAAGGTAGGCCACCAAAAGGACCGACTAACCAAGTCTCTGGTACCAAAAATTCCGGATGCCCAGCCAATGCGGAACAATGAATCTCAGACATCACACTCTTTTTCCATTGGTCCGGGACAAACAATTTTCCAACAGGGCAGCGCTCGGCCTATCCTCCTGACACCCCTCCAGAGCAAGTCTCAAATTAGGCGAGATGGCGGAAAGAACTACACCCTCCTTCAAAATAACAGAGGGATCAGATAGCTCAGGAGAGTCCGCAAGGAAACTCCTCGAGAGGGCATCCGCCTTAACATTCTTAGTGCCAGGAAGAAAGGAAACCACAAAATTAAAACGTGTGAAAAACAAGGCCCACCTGGCCTGTCTAGGATTGAGTCGCTTGGCAGATTCCAGATAGACCAGATTCTTATGGTCCGTAAGGACCACCACCTGATGTTTGGCTCCCTCCAGCCAATGTCTCCACTCTTCAAAAGCCCACTTCATGGCCAATAACTCCCGATTACCCACGTCATAATTACGTTCAGTAGGAGAAAATTTTCGAGAGAAAAAGGCACAAGGGTTACTTTTAGAGGTCTCTGGATCTTTTTGGGACAAAACGGCACCTGCCCCAATTTCAGAGGCATCAACCTCCACCTGAAATGGCAGAGAAACATCAGGCTGCCGTAGAACAGGAGCAGAAGTGAATCTCTGCTTAAGTTCCTGAAACGCAGAGACTGCCTCAGGAGGCCAATTCACCACATCAGAACCCTTTCTGGTCAAATCAGTTAATGGTTTAACAATAACAGAGAAATTACCAATAAATTTACGATAAAAATTGGCAAAACCCAAAAATCTCTGAAGAGCCTTTAATGAAGTAGGTTGGACCCAATCACAGATGGCCTGAACCTTGACCGGGTCCATTTCAATAACAGATGGGGACAAAATGAATCCCAGAAATGAGATCTTCTGTACGCCAAAAAGACACTTTGATCCCTTCACATACAGAGCATTCTCTCTCAAAATCTGGAATACAGTTCGAACATGTTTCACATGAGAGTCCCAGTCATTAGAAAAAATCAAGATATCATCCAAATAAACAATCAGAAACTTGTCCACAAAATCCCTGAAAATGTCATTCATGAAGGACTGGAAGACGGAAGGAGCATTAGTGAGCCCAAAGGCATCACAAGGTACTCAAAATGCCCTTCAGGGGTGTTAAATGCCGTCTTCCATTCATCCCCGTGCTTAATGCGAATAAGGTTATACGCCCCCCTGAGGTCAAGCTTGGTAAACCAAGTAGCGTTTTTCACCCTGGAAAACAGGTCAGAAATCAAGGGTAACGGGTATTGATATTTCACAGTAATATTGTTCAAGAGACGATAATCAATACACGGCCTTAATGAACCATCTTTTTTGGCCACAAAGAAAAAACCGGCACCTAAGGGTGAAGAGGATGGTCTGATATGACCCTTCTCCAATGATTCCTTGATATAAGACCGCATAGCGTCATGTTCAGGTACAGACAAGTTAAAAAGGCGACCCTTAGGGAATTTACTACCTGGCACTAATTCAATAGCGCAGTCATAGCTCCTATGGGGAGGTAAGGATGCAGATTTACTTTCGCTAAACACATCAGAAAAATCAAACAAAAAGTCAGGAACATCCTCAGCCTGGGGGAGGCAGAAAAAACAGGAGTGTTGGTATTAACACATTGGCAGCCCCAACTGGTTACAGACACAGATTTCCAATCCAAAACAGGATTATGAGACTGTAACCAAGGGAAACCCAGCACGATAATGTCATGCAGATTATATAGAACCAAAAATTTGCAGCACTCCTGGTGATCAGGTTCAACCCTCATTATCACCTGAGTAGAAAACTGGGGTTTATTCTCAGCCAAAGGGGTAGAATCGATCCCCAGTAGGGGAATAGACTTCTGTAGGGGTATCAAGGGAAATCCACAACGTTTAGCAAAATCATAATCCATCAGGTTAATAGCTGCTCCAGAATCAACGAAAGCCTGAGCAGAAAATGAGGACAGAGAGCATATCAGAGTGACAGTAAATAAAAACTTAGTCTGAACACCACCCAAGACAACTGAGCGTGCAAAACGTCTTCCCCGCTTAGGGCAGACTGAAATAGCATGAGAGGCATCACCACAGTAGAAACATAACCCATTGCACTTTCGAAACTCATGACGCTGTGCCCCAGACACCACTCCATCACACTGCATGGGCTCAGCAGCTGGCTCACAAGGCAACACCACTCCACGCATACTTCTCCGCTCACGCAAACGTCTGTCAATTTGAATCGCTAATGACATAGAATCATTGAGACCAGAGGGGACAGGGAATCCCACCATAACATCCTTTACATTATCCGACAGACCCTTCCGGAAAAGGGCCGCCAAAGCGTCGTCATTCCATTTGGTCAGGACTGCCCACCTACGGAATCTCTGACAGTATAACTCAGCGTCATCAAGCCCCTGATTTAATGCCAACAAGGCTTTTTCAGCTTGATCAGTGACATTAGGCTCATCGTACAATAACCCCAAAGCCTGAAAAAATGCATCAACATCACTCAAAACAGGATCCCCAGGTGTGAGGGAAAAAGCCCAATCCTGAGGATCGCCGCGCAGGAGAGAGATGACAATTTGAACCTGCTGCGCTGCGTTTCCTGAGGACTTAGATTTTAAGGCAAGAAACAATTTACAATTATTTTTGAAATTCTGAAACTTAGCTCGATCCCCTGAAAACAAATCTGGCATGGGGATCCTAGGTTCCACAACAGGCAACCTAGCAAGATATGCAGCAATACTCCGAACCTCAGTGGCAAGCTGATCCACACGGCCAGACAACTGTGCAAACTCCATTGGGAGAAAAGATCCTCCCCAGCACCCAGAGATACAGAGGGAAAAAAAAAAAAAAATGCAACAAACAGAAAAATATCTCTGACAACTTTTCTTCCTTCAAAATATTTTTTCCCTTCTGTGAGTACCATACAATTTTTATGGCCGGTGATACTGTTATGTTACGGTAGCTGAGGAGTGCAGGTAAAAAAGGAAATACACCAGAGCAGTTGGAATCTATGAGATTGCAGTACCCTGACTAACCACCGCAACTAAGGCAGCCGTGGAGCGTTCCTACGATGGTCCTAGACGCCTCGTCACAGCCTGAGAAACTAACTACACCTAAAGATAGAAATAGGAAAGCTATCTGCCCCGGAGCAGAACCCCAAAGATAATAGAAAGCCCCCAAACATGTAATGGCGGTTAGACAAGAGGAAATACTGACACAGAAAGAAAATAGTATGAGCAAACGCTGGGGCCCAAACTATCTAAATAGAAAAGGACAGGAAGGGTACTTACTGCAATCCCAGAAAACCCTGAAAAACACCAACTCTACTAATTTCAAAATCACCTGAGATCACACGACCTCTACCACCTAAATTAGTTCTCTGGTGTAACAAAAACAGCAGCCACTGAAAAAACTGCAAAAAGCAAAAGTACAAAACACAGTGGCTGGACTAAACTGAGAGGGCAAAAGCCCCCGGAGGGGACCCAGAAGGCCCCCACAGAAGTGCAGGACAAAATGCAAAAATATAGCAAAAACACAAAATAAGAAATTGTCTTATCTGATAGCAGGAGATGCAGACACGACACAGCAGGCTACAAGGGAAACTGGAAAGAAGGATTCAGACCAGAACAATTGATCACCGGCAACCCTGATGGGAAAATGATTCCCTTAAATAAGACCAATCAGTAACACCTGATTCCCAATCCTCACTAGTACCGCTAGTAACCACCAGAGGGAGCCTCTGCTCAGAACTCATCTCAAACCCATTCACAACATGAATCCCAGAAATGAGATCCTCTGAATGCCAAAAAGACACTTTGATCCCTTCACATACAGAGCATTCTCTCTCAAAATCTGGAACACAGTCCGAACATGTTTTACATGAGAGTCCCAGTCATTGGAAAAAATCAAGATATCATCCAAATAAACAATCAGAAATTTATCCACAAAATCCCTGAAAATGTCATTCATGAAGGACTGGAAGACAGAAGGAGCATTAGTGAGCCCAAAGGGCATCACAAGGTACTCAAAATGCCCTTCAGGGGTATTAAATGCCGTCTTCCATTCATCCCCGTGCTTAATGCGAATAAGGTTATATGCCCCCCTGAGGTCAAGCTTGGTAAACCAAGTAGCGTTTTTCACCCTGGAAAACAGATCAGAGATCAAGGGTAACGGATATTGATATTTCACAGTAATATTGTTCAAGAGTAGTGTTGAGCGATACGATAATGCAAATATCGGCTATCGGCCGATATTAGCTCTATCGGCCTTTCGATAATTCGCTTCGATATTTTCGTCTTATCGAATACCGGAATCGGATTTGTCACTGTCACTGTCTGTGTCCGTCGGTCGGGTCTGTCACTGTCAGTGTCCGTCGGTCGGGTCTGTCAGGAGTCAGCGGCACTTACCCGGCAGAAGATCTCCGGCGGTCACATCCCGGACTGCTTAATGGCCGCCATCCTCTTCTCCCGGCGGTCACATGCAGTTTCTCGCGATAACTGCAGTGACTGCTGGGTAATCCCGGCCGTAAAGCAGTCAGTCCGATGACGTCACCGCCGGGGAAGCAGGTAATCAGCTGTGCTGCGCCGGGATGACAGGCTCTGCCTGTCATTGCGATGTAGCAGAGCTGGATCGTCGTGTGGGACTGTCGTTATGGACTGCGTCGGACAGGTGGTATACTGTTGGTTTGTTTTTTTTCTTTTTTTACAGGAGATCGATGGCGTCGCAGGAATGAGAGTACAATAAAAGAAATGAAAAGTGTGTTGTCTCTTTTATTTCATTAAAATACTTTTTTCTTGCTTTGTCTTTTTTTTATGCATTTAATAACTTTGGGATTAATAATGGATCGGTGTCTTATTGACGCCTCTCCATTATTAACCGGGCTTATTGTCACCGTGCAATCAACGGTGACATTAACCCCTTATTACCCCGCTTGCCACCGCTACAGGGCAAGTGGGAAGAGCCGGGTAAAGTGCCACAATTGGCACATCTTTTGATGCGCCAAATGTGGGGCTGCTGTAGCCTGGTATTATCAGGCTGTTGAGGGCCAAAATCCATGGGCCTTGACAGTCTTTTAATACCAGGTCGCAGCAGTCTGCATTTTACTTGGCTGGTTAACAAAAATAGGGGGACCCCTACGCCGTTTTTTTTTTCGAGGGGATCCCCTATTTTTGTTAACCAGCCAAGCTAAGCAGACTGCTGTGGCCTGGTATTATCAGGCTTGCAAGGTCCATGGATATTGGATCCTTACCAGCCTGAAAAACCAGGCCTCAGCGGTCTCTTCATCTGGCTGGTTAACAAAAATAGGGGGGACCCCACGCCAATTTTTTTCGAGGGGATCCCCTATTTTTGTTAATCAGCCAAAATATGCAGACTGCTGTGGCCTGGTATTATCAGGCTGGCAAGGTCCATGGATCTTGGCTCCTTAACAGCCTGAAAATCCAGG
>JARQOD010000001.1:377701804-377756301 GCA_033576555.1 Oophaga sylvatica | reverse complement strand
GCGAATCAGGAGGGGTTTACAGTGTGGATGTAGCAGAGTCGTGTGTGTACGAGGTGTACGGAGCGGAGCTGTGTGTGTACGAGGTGTACGGAGTAGAGCCATGTGTGTACTGAGTGGAGCCGTGTGTGCGAGAGGTGTACAGAGCGGAGCTGCATGTGTACGAGGTTTACGGAAGTGAAGCCGTGCGTGTACTGAGTGAAGCCGTGTGTGCACAAGGTGTACGGAGCGGAAGCGTGTGTGTACAAGGCATACAAAGCGGAACCGTGTGTGTATGAGGTGTGCAGAGCCGTGCGTGTACAAGGTGTATGGTGGGGAGCATTCATACCTCCCAACCGTCCCAGACCCAGCGAGACAGTCCTGATTTTGAGAGAGAGGCTGCCCCGGCCGGGAGCTTACTTTTCCCGTGGACACAGGAGTACACGCATAGCCCCGAGGAGCACTTTAAAAATTCGCACGTGACGTTCCACTGGAAGTGACATGCTAGAAGCTGACAGGAAATGAGGTAATTTCGGGAGGAGATTTGGATGGAACCATGGAGGCACTTCAGGGAATGCTTCAGATCCTTCACTGTGTCCTCACTCCTCCGACAGCGCAGACAGTGGGATGGCCTTGGAATCGGGGATGTCAGCCATGTGAGCAGATCATGATATGCCCTGCACCGTGAGGCTCAGGTGGACACTACAATGGGAGCCGGGCTGCTATAGTATCTTTATAAATCTTTATTTCTTTCTCTCTCTGCTTCTTTCTCTCTGTTCTTTCTTTCTTTCTCTCTGTTCTTTCTTTCTCTCTTTAATCCTTTTTCTTTCTCTTTTTCTCTGTTCTTTCTCTCTCTCTCTGTTCTTTCCCATATTTCTCTCTCTCTGTTCTTTGTCTTTCCTTGCTCTCTGTTCTTTCTTTCCCCTTTCTTTTTATCTGTGTTCTTTCTTTCTTTCTCTCTGTTATTTCTTTCTTACTCTCTCTGCTCTTTCGTCCTCTAATCCTTTTTATTATTTCTCTCTCTGTTCTTTCCTCTCTTTCTTTCTCTCTGTTCTTTTTCTTTCCCCTCTTTCTTTCTTTCTCTCTGTTCTTTCTTTCTCTCTCTGTTCTATTTCTTTCCAATCTTTCTTCCTCTCTCTCTGTTCTTTCTTTCCTTCTTTCTCTCTCTATTCTTTTTCTTTCTTTCTCATTGTTCTTTCTTTCCCCTCTTTCTCTTTCTCTCTGTTCTTTCTTGTTCTTTCTTTCTCTGTCTGTTCTTTCTTTCTCTCTCTGTTCTTCCTTTTTCTCTCTGAACTTTTTTCTTTCTTTCTCTCTCTGTTCTTTCGTTCCCCTTTTTTTCTTTCCCATCTTTCTTTCTCCCTCTCTGTTCTTTCTTTCTTTCCCCTCTTTCTTTTTTTTCTCTTTCTACTGTTCTTTTTTCTGTCCACTCTTTCTTTCTGTTTTCTTTCTTTCTTTCTCTCTTTCGCTCTGTTCTTTCTTTTCCCCTTTCTTTCTCTCTAATCTTTCTCTCTCTGTTCTTTCTTTATCTCTCTGTTTCTTCTTTTTCTCTTTGTTCTTTCTTTTCCCTCTTCTTTCTTTCTTTCTCTATCTGTTCTTTGTCTCTCTCTCTGTTCTTCCTTTTTCTTTCTGTTCAGTCTTTCTCTCTCTGTTCTTTCTTTCCCATCTTTCTTTCTCTCTATTTCTCTATTATTTCCTTCTTTCCCCTCTTTTCTTTCTCTCTGTTCTTTCTTTCTTTACCCTCTTTTTTTTTTCTCTCTCTGTTCTTTTGTTCTGTCCCCTCTTTCTTTCTCTCTCTCGCTGTTCTTTCTTTCTTTCCCCTCGTCATTTCTTTCTCTCTCTGTTCTTTCTTTCCCATCATTTCTCTCTCTCTGTTCTTTCTTTCCCCTCTTTCTTTCCTCTCTCTCGTTCTTTCTTTCTCTGTTCTTTCCCATCTTTCTTTCTTTCTCTCTCTGTTCTTTCTTTTCCATCTTTCTTTCTCTCTCTGTTCTTTCTTTCCCCTCTGTTTATTCTTTCTGTCCCCTTTCTTTCTCTGTTTCTTTCTTTCTCTGTTTCTTTCTATCTGTTCTTTCTTTCCCCTCTTTCTTTCTCTCTGTTCTTTCTTTCCCCTTTCTTTCTCTCTCCCTCTCTGTTCTTTCTTTCCCCTTTTTTTCTCTCTCTCTGTTCTTTTTTTCTGTCCCCTCTTTCTTTCTCTCTGTTCTTTCTTTCTTTCTTTCCCCTTTCTTTGTTTCTTTCTCTCTCTGTTCTTTCTTTCTCAACTTTCTGTCCCTCTTTTCCTTCTTCAAAAGTTGGGAGGTATGGCAAAACCACAGATCTTTTTAAATCCTTGGTTTTGCTGCGGAATTGACTGACTCAATGGAAATCAATGGGCGCAGAAACACTGCAGATCCGCAAAAAAATTGACATGCTGTGGAAAATAAAACGCTGCAAATCCGCACGTATTTTTCCGCAGCATGTGCACACCAAATTCAGGATTACAATAGATTATCATTGGTTGTGCACTACACTGCGGATTTGATGCAATCCGTGTGTCCAAAAATGCTGCAGATCTGCATCAAAATCTGCAACGTGTGCACATACCCTTAAGGGTACGATCATTTCTTTCCAGGCCTATTTCATGAGTTTTATTTTTTTTTCAAATTCTATGGAAGCATGTTTGAAAAGCAATGTCCGACTTTCATTTGTTCATTTTCATAGATTTTTGATTTAACATTACTTTTGTCAGATTCAAGTTATTTCGGTGACCATTGTAGGTTTTTCTGTCATTAAACGAGGGGTACGAACAATTTTGACCATGTATGTATAACCTCATAAAGTGACACTGGTCAGAATTGGGGGTACTCGGATCCGAGCCTATTAACTCCTATGGGGGGATGTCACGGCAACACAGCTCGGTCCGTGGCCCTGGGCGCTCACCATAAATGGGGGATATTTACAGGGGAATGTATGTTCATGTAATTGGTCGTGACGCCACCTGTAGTATCTGGTCAGGGGGACCAGCGCTGCTGTGCAGATCCTCTGGAAGGGATGGGGTTGCGCAGCTAGATGTTAGGCCTCCTACAGGTGAGGCTGTGTCCTTCCAGGGCAGGTAGATGTGTAGGGATGCAGGACGGAGGGGAACCCGGCAGGTTAAGGACAAGAAGGTGGACACACACACACGTCACTTTGGTACCTTTACTGAAGATGTTGCAGGCACATCCCGGAGAACTGTAGGGTGAAGGGTGCACGTCCAGATTCTCCCACTAAGTAGGTTTAAGGCCTCCTTGTTCCTTGCCTTTCCGTAATGAGTTTCTGGCCTGCCTGCAGCTGGGCCTAACTTAATCTCTGTCCTGCACCCGGCTGACCTTGTGGTTGGACCTTCCCTTGAAGTACAATGTCCCTGCTTGCCTGAACTCGGTCCTCCTGGCCCTGTTATGTATCAGCTCTGTGGTGCTCCTGGGACTTGTTGTCCTCCAGGAACTCCGGTGGTCTCCTACTGGGTCGTGGAGATCCCTGCAGGCTCGGACCGGCGTCCGGTATGTACTTGCTGGGGTGAGCTGGTTTTCTCAACTCTGCTGAGCTGCACTACTCTCAAGTCTGCTCTCAACTCAACTGCACTGAGCAGAACTGAACTGACTTCCTTCCTTCACCCTCTTTTATATTCCTATTAGGGTTTCCTCTAGTGGTCTTAGGAGAGTGGTGAAGGTGTGTATATGTATAGTGAGACCTCTAGTGGTACAATCCTTCATGCACCCTTCTGGATTTGTGGAACAGAGCGAAGCTGGGCTCCACAATCACATATTTAATATGGATATATTTAGGATCCAAAAGAGCTGGCTCTTCTTGGTGAGCGGTGCTAAAAGAGCCGGATCACCAAAAAGAGTCGGACTGCCCATCACTACTGGAGACACAGGGTCTGTACACCCCATAAATGGGAAGGGGGGTGGGATAATCAGCACACAGCAGGGTCAGTATACACTGCACTGACATGAAGTGCGCCTCTCACCATCATACATATACCATCCCCGACTGCTCCTCTCTCACTAGTGTCTCTAGTACATATGACTGCCCAGCTCCACCATAGTAATGGCAGACACTGTATGTGTCCATGCTCTGTCCTCCCACTATTACACAGTAATGACAGACACTGTATGTGTCCATGCTCTGTCCTTCCACTATTACACAGTAATGGCAGACACTGTATGTGTCCATGCTCTGTTCTCCCACTATTACACAGTGATGTGTTATGATTTGGTAGCTGAGGAGAGCAGGCAAAAAAGGAAATACACCAGAGCAGTTGGAAACTATGAGATTGCAGTACCCTGACTAACCACACAACTAGAGGCAGCCGTGGAGCGTTCCTACATTGGTCCTAGACGCCTCGTCACAGCCTGAGAAACTAACTACACCTAAAGATAGAAAGAGGAAAGCTATCTGCCCCGGAGCAGATCCCCAAAGAACATAGAAAGCCCCCAAACATGTAATGGCGGTTAGACAAGAAGAAATACTGACACAGACAGAAAATAGTATGAGCAAACGTTGGGGCCCAAACTTACTAAATAGAAAAGGATAGGAAGGGCACTTACTGCAATCCCAAAAAACCCTGAAAAGCACCAACTCTACTAATTTCAAAAACACCTGAGATCACACGACCTCTACCACCTAAATTAGTTCTCTGGTGTAACCAAAAACAAAACAGCAGCCACTGAAAAAACTGGAAAAAGCAAATGTACAAACATCAGTGGCTGAACTGAACTGAGAGGACAAAAGCCCCCAGAAGGGACCCTGAAGGCCCCCACAGAAGTGCAGGACAAAATGCAAAAATCAAGCACAAAAACAAAAAGAAGAAAATGTCTTATCTGTTAGCAGGAGATTCAGACACGACACAGCAGGCTACCAAGGAAACAGGAATCAAGGATTGAGACCAGAACAATTGATCACCGGCAACCCTGATGGGAAGGCGACTCCCTTATATAAGACCAGTCAGTAACACCTGATTCCCAATCCTCACAATCTTCACTGGACAGTCCAGTACCGTTTGTAACCACCAGAGGGAGCTTCTGCTCAGAACTCATTTCCAGCCTATTCACAACAGTACCCCCCCCTTGAGGAGGGGTCACCGAACCCTCATTTGAGCAACCAGGTCGGTCAGGATGAGTTCTATGATAAGCACGGATGAGTCTCCTAGCATGGATGTCCGAAGCAAACACCAAGAATTGTCTTCCTGACCATAACCTCTCCATTTAACCAAATACTGGAGTTTCCGTCTAGAAAAACGAGAATTCAATATTTTCTCAACCACATACTCCAGATTGCCCTCAACCAAAACAGGGTCAGGAGGCACAGTAGTAGGAACCACTGGCTCAACAAACCTCTTCAACAAGGACTTGTGGAACACGTTATGGATCTTAAATGTCCCTGGAAGAAGCAAATGAAAAGAAACAGGATTAAGAATCTCCATGATCTTATAAGGTCCAATGAACCTAGGCTTAAATTTAGGAGATGCCACTCTCATAGGAATATTTCTTGAGGACAACCAGACCAAGTCCCCCACTTTAAACCGAGGACCATCAGTCCTATGCCGGTTAGCAAACCGCTGGGCCCTCTCCTGAGAGAGGGACAACCTCTCCACTACCTGGTCCCAAATCTGTTGCATACGCTCCACAACAGAGTCAACACCTGGACAGACAGAAGCCTCCGTCTGTCCTGAAGAAAATCGAGGGTGAAACCCAGAATTACAGAAAAATGGAGACATCAAAGTGGCAGAGCTAGCCCTATTATTAAGAGCAAACTCAGCCAAAGGCAAAAAAGAGACCCAGTCATCCTGATCAGCAGACACAAAGCATCTTAGATAAGTCTCCAATGTCTGGTTTGTTCTCTCAGTTTGACCATTGGTCTGAGGATGAAACGCCGAGGAGAAAGACAATTGAACACCAATTTTAGAACAAAAGGTCCTCCAAAATCTGGAAACAAACTGGACTCCTCTGTCAGACACAATGTTCTCAGGAATGCAGTGTAAACGAACCACGTGCTGAAGGAACAAAGGCACCAATTCAGAGGAGGAAGGCAACTTAGGTAATGGCTCAAGATGTATCATCTTGGAAAACCTATCGCAAATCACCCAGATGACGGTCATTCTCTGAGAAACAGGGAGGTCGGAAATGAAATCCATAGAGATATGGGTCCATGGTCTTTGGGCACAGGTAATGGCATCAACAAACCACTAGAACGAGAGCAAGGCTTGGAGCGAGAGCAAGTCCCGCAGGACTGCACAAACTCCCTGACATCACGAGACAAGGTAGACCACCAAAAGGACCGACTAACCAAGTCTCTGGTACCAAAAATTCCGGGATGACCGGCCAACGCGGAGCAATGAATCTCAGACATTACACTCTTTTTCCACTGGTCCGGGACAAACAATTTCCCAACAGGGCAGCGCTCGGGCTTATCCTCCTGACACCCCTCCAGAGCCAGTCTCAAATTGGGCGAGATGGCGGAAAGAACTACACCCTCTTTCAAAATAACAGAAGGATCAGATAACTCAGGAGAGTCCACCAGGAAACTCCTCGAAAGGGCATCCGCCTTAACATTTTTAGTGCCAGGAAGAAATGAAACCACAAAATTAAAACGTGTGAAAAACAAGGCCCACCTGGCCTGTCTAGGATTAAGTCACTTGGCAGATTTCAGATAAACTAGATTCTTATAGTCCGTAAGGACCACTACCTGATGTTTGGCTCCCTCCAGCCAATGTCTCCACTCTTCAAAAGCCCACTTCATGGCTAATAACTCCCGATTACCCACGTCATAATTACGTTTAGTGGGAGAAAATTTTCGAGAGAAAAAGGCACAAGGGTTACTTTTAGAGGTCTCTGGATCTCTTTGGGACAAAACGGCACCTGCCCCAATTTCAGAGGCATCCACCTCCACCTGAAATGGTAGAGAAACATCAGGCTGCCGTAGAACAGGAGCAGACGTGAATCTCTGCTTAAGTTCCTGAAATGCAGAGACTGCCTCAGGAGGCCAATTCACCACATCAGAACCCTTCTTGGTCAAATCAGTTAATGGTTTAACAATAACAGAGAAATTACCAATAAATTTACGATAAAAATTGGCAAAACCCAAGAATCTTTGAAGAGCCTTTAATGAAGTAGGTTGGACCCAATCACAGATGGCCTGAACTTTGACCGGGTTCATTTCAATAACAGATGGGGACAAAATGAATCTGTTATGTTACGGTAGCTGAGGAGTGCAGGTAAAAAAGGAAATACACCAGAGCAGTTGGAATCTATGAGATTGCAGTACCCTGACTAACCACCGCAACTAAAGGCAGCCGTGGAGCGTTCCTACGATGGTCCTAGACGCCTCGTCACAGCCTGAGAAACTAACTACACCTAAAGATAGAAATAGGAAAGCTATCTGCCCCGGAGCAGAACCCCAAAGATAATAGAAAGCCCCCAAACATGTAATGGCGGTTAGACAAGAGGAAATACTGACACAGAAAGAAAATAGTATGAGCAAACGCTGGGGCCCAAACTATCTAAATAGAAAAGGACAGGAAGGGTACTTACTGCAATCCCAGAAAACCCTGAAAAACACCAACTCTACTAATTTCAAAATCACCTGAGATCACACGACCTCTACCACCTAAATTAGTTCTCTGGTGTAACAAAAACAGCAGCCACTGAAAAAACTGCAAAAAGCAAAAGTACAAAACACAGTGGCTGGACTAAACTGAGAGGGCAAAAGCCCCCGGAGGGGACCCAGAAGGCCCCCACAGAAGTGCAGGACAAAATGCAAAAATATAGCAAAAACACAAATAAGAAATTGTCTTATCTGATAGCAGGAGATGCAGACACGACACAGCAGGCTACAAGGGAAACTGGAAAGAAGGATTCAGACCAGAACAATTGATCACCGGCAACCCTGATGGGAAAATGATTCCCTTAAATAAGACCAATCAGTAACACCTGATTCCCAATCCTCACTAGTACCGCTAGTAACCACCAGAGGGAGCCTCTGCTCAGAACTCATCTCAAACCCATTCACAACAGTACCCCCCCCTTGAGGAGGGTCACCGAACCCTCATTTGAGCAACCAGGTCGGTCAGGATGAGTTCTATGATACGCACGGATAAGTCTCCTAGCATGGATGTCCGAAGCAAACACCCAAGAATTATCTTCCTGGCCATAACCTCTCCATTTAACCAAATACTGGAGTCTTCGTCTAGAAAAACGAGAATCCAATATTTTCTCAACCACATACTCCAGATTGCCCTCAACCAAAACAGGGTCAGGAGGCACAGCAGCAGGAACCACTGGCTCAACAAACCTCTTCAACAAGGACTTGTGGAACACGTTATGGATCTTAAATATCCCTGGAAGAAGCAAACGAAAAGAAACAGGATTAATAATCTCCATGATCTTATAAGGTCCAATGAACCTAGGCTTAAATTTAGGAGATGCTACTCTCATAGGAATATTCTTTGAGGACAACCAGACCAAGTCCCCCACTTTAAACCGAGGACCATCAGTCCTATGCCGGTTAGCAAACCGCTGGGCCTTCTCCTGAGAGAGGGACAACCTCCCCACTACCTGGTCCCAAATCTGCTGCATACGCTCAACAACAGAGTCAACACCTGGACAGACAGAAGCCTCCGTCTGTCCTGAAGAAAATCGAGGGTGAAACCCAGAATTACAGAAAAACGGAGACATCAAAGTGGCAGAGCTAGCCCTATTATTAAGAGCAAACTCAGCCAAAGGCAAAAAAGAGACCCAGTCATCCTGATCAGCAGACACAAAGCATCTTAGATAAGTCTCCAATGTCTGGTTTGTTCTCTCAGTTTGACCATTGGTCTGAGGATGAAATGCCGAGGAGAAAGACAATTGAACACCCAGTTTAGAACAAAAAGTCCTCCAAAATCTGGAAACAAACTGGACTCCTCTGTCAGACACAATGTTCTCAGGAATGCCGTGTAAACGAACCACGTGCTGAAGGAACAACGGCACCAATTCAGAGGAGGAAGGCAACTTAGGTAATGGCACAAAATGTATCATTTTGGAAAACCTATCACAAATTACCCAGATGGTGGTCATTCTCTGAGAAACAGGAAGATCGGAAATGAAATCCATAGAGATATGGGTCCATGGTCTCTTGGGCACAGGCAATGGCATCAACAAACCACTAGAGCGAGAGCAAGGCTTGGAGCGAGAGCAAGTCCCGCAGGACTGCACAAATTCCCTGACATCGCGAGACAAGGTAGGCCACCAAAAGGACCGACTAACCAAGTCTCTGGTACCAAAAATTCCGGGATGCCCAGCCAATGCGGAACAATGAATCTCAGACATCACACTCTTTTTCCATTGGTCCGGGACAAACAATTTTCCAACAGGGCAGCGCTCGGGCCTATCCTCCTGACACCCCTCCAGAGCAAGTCTCAAATTAGGCGAGATGGCGGAAAGAACTACACCCTCCTTCAAAATAACAGAGGGATCAGATAGCTCAGGAGAGTCCGCAAGGAAACTCCTCGAGAGGGCATCCGCCTTAACATTCTTAGTGCCAGGAAGAAAGGAAACCACAAAATTAAAACGTGTGAAAAACAAGGCCCACCTGGCCTGTCTAGGATTGAGTCGCTTGGCAGATTCCAGATAGACCAGATTCTTATGGTCCGTAAGGACCACCACCTGATGTTTGGCTCCCTCCAGCCAATGTCTCCACTCTTCAAAAGCCCACTTCATGGCCAATAACTCCCGATTACCCACGTCATAATTACGTTCAGTAGGAGAAAATTTTCGAGAGAAAAAGGCACAAGGGTTACTTTTAGAGGTCTCTGGATCTTTTTGGGACAAAACGGCACCTGCCCCAATTTCAGAGGCATCAACCTCCACCTGAAATGGCAGAGAAACATCAGGCTGCCGTAGAACAGGAGCAGAAGTGAATCTCTGCTTAAGTTCCTGAAACGCAGAGACTGCCTCAGGAGGCCAATTCACCACATCAGAACCCTTTCTGGTCAAATCAGTTAATGGTTTAACAATAACAGAGAAATTACCAATAAATTTACGATAAAAATTGGCAAAACCCAAAAATCTCTGAAGAGCCTTTAATGAAGTAGGTTGGACCCAATCACAGATGGCCTGAACCTTGACCGGGTCCATTTCAATAACAGATGGGGACAAAATGAATCCCAGAAATGAGATCTTCTGTACGCCAAAAAGACACTTTGATCCCTTCACATACAGAGCATTCTCTCTCAAAATCTGGAATACAGTTCGAACATGTTTCACATGAGAGTCCCAGTCATTAGAAAAAATCAAGATATCATCCAAATAAACAATCAGAAACTTGTCCACAAAATCCCTGAAAATGTCATTCATGAAGGACTGGAAGACGGAAGGAGCATTAGTGAGCCCAAAGGGCATCACAAGGTACTCAAAATGCCCTTCAGGGGTGTTAAATGCCGTCTTCCATTCATCCCCGTGCTTAATGCGAATAAGGTTATACGCCCCCCTGAGGTCAAGCTTGGTAAACCAAGTAGCGTTTTTCACCCTGGAAAACAGGTCAGAAATCAAGGGTAACGGGTATTGATATTTCACAGTAATATTGTTCAAGAGACGATAATCAATACACGGCCTTAATGAACCATCTTTTTGGCCACAAAGAAAAAACCGGCACCTAAGGGTGAAGAGGATGGTCTGATATGACCCTTCTCCAATGATTCCTTGATATAAGACCGCATAGCGTCATGTTCAGGTACAGACAAGTTAAAAAGGCGACCCTTAGGGAATTTACTACCTGGCACTAATTCAATAGCGCAGTCATAGCTCCTATGGGGAGGTAAGGATGCAGATTTACTTTCGCTAAACACATCAGAAAAATCAAACAAAAAGTCAGGAACATCCTCAGCCTGGGGGGAGGCAGAAAAAACAGGAGTGTTGGTATTAACACATTGGCAGCCCCAACTGGTTACAGACACAGATTTCCAATCCAAAACAGGATTATGAGACTGTAACCAAGGGAAACCCAGCACGATAATGTCATGCAGATTATATAGAACCAAAAATTTGCAGCACTCCTGGTGATCAGGTTCAACCCTCATTATCACCTGAGTAGAAAACTGGGGTTTATTCTCAGCCAAAGGGGTAGAATCGATCCCCAGTAGGGGAATAGACTTCTGTAGGGGTATCAAGGGAAATCCACAACGTTTAGCAAAATCATAATCCATCAGGTTAATAGCTGCTCCAGAATCAACGAAAGCCTGAGCAGAAAATGAGGACAGAGAGCATATCAGAGTGACAGTAAATAAAAACTTAGTCTGAACACCACCCAAGACAACTGAGCGTGCAAAACGTCTTCCCCGCTTAGGGCAGACTGAAATAGCATGAGAGGCATCACCACAGTAGAAACATAACCCATTGCACTTTCGAAACTCATGACGCTGTGCCCCAGACACCACTCCATCACACTGCATGGGCTCAGCAGCTGGCTCACAAGGCAACACCACTCCACGCATACTTCTCCGCTCACGCAAACGTCTGTCAATTTGAATCGCTAATGACATAGAATCATTGAGACCAGAGGGGACAGGGAATCCCACCATAACATCCTTTACATTATCCGACAGACCCTTCCGGAAAAGGGCCGCCAAAGCGTCGTCATTCCATTTGGTCAGGACTGCCCACCTACGGAATCTCTGACAGTATAACTCAGCGTCATCAAGCCCCTGATTTAATGCCAACAAGGCTTTTTCAGCTTGATCAGTGACATTAGGCTCATCGTACAATAACCCCAAAGCCTGAAAAAATGCATCAACATCACTCAAAACAGGATCCCCAGGTGTGAGGGAAAAAGCCCAATCCTGAGGATCGCCGCGCAGGAGAGAGATGACAATTTGAACCTGCTGCGCTGCGTTTCCTGAGGACTTAGATTTTAAGGCAAGAAACAATTTACAATTATTTTTGAAATTCTGAAACTTAGCTCGATCCCCTGAAAACAAATCTGGCATGGGGATCCTAGGTTCCACAACAGGCAACCTAGCAAGATATGCAGCAATACTCCGAACCTCAGTGGCAAGCTGATCCACACGGCCAGACAACTGTGCAAACTCCATTGGGAGAAAAGATCCTCCCCAGCACCCAGAGATACAGAGGGAAAAAAAAAAAAAATGCAACAAACAGAAAAATATCTCTGACAACTTTTCTTCCTTCAAAATATTTTTTCCCTTCTGTGAGTACCATACAATTTTTATGGCCGGTGATACTGTTATGTTACGGTAGCTGAGGAGTGCAGGTAAAAAAGGAAATACACCAGAGCAGTTGGAATCTATGAGATTGCAGTACCCTGACTAACCACCGCAACTAAAGGCAGCCGTGGAGCGTTCCTACGATGGTCCTAGACGCCTCGTCACAGCCTGAGAAACTAACTACACCTAAAGATAGAAATAGGAAAGCTATCTGCCCCGGAGCAGAACCCCAAAGATAATAGAAAGCCCCCAAACATGTAATGGCGGTTAGACAAGAGGAAATACTGACACAGAAAGAAAATAGTATGAACAAACGCTGGGGCCCAAACTATCTAAATAGAAAAGGACAGGAAGGGTACTTACTGCAATCCCAGAAAACCCTGAAAAACACCAACTCTACTAATTTCAAAATCACCTGAGATCACACGACCTCTACCACCTAAATTAGTTCTCTGGTGTAACAAAAACAGCAGCCACTGAAAAAACTGCAAAAAGCAAAAGTACAAAACACAGTGGCTGGACTAAACTGAGAGGGCAAAGCCCCCGGAGGGGACCCAGAAGGCCCCCACAGAAGTGCAGGACAAAATGCAAAAATATAGCAAAAACACAAAATAAGAAATTGTCTTATCTGATAGCAGGAGATGCAGACACGACACAGCAGGCTACAAGGGAAACTGGAAAGAAGGATTCAGACCAGAACAATTGATCACCGGCAACCCTGATGGGAAAATGATTCCCTTAAATAAGACCAATCAGTAACACCTGATTCCCAATCCTCACTAGTACCGCTAGTAACCACCAGAGGGAGCCTCTGCTCAGAACTCATCTCAAACCCATTCACAACATGAATCCCAGAAATGAGATCCTCTGAATGCCAAAAAGACACTTTGATCCCTTCACATACAGAGCATTCTCTCTCAAAATCTGGAACACAGTCCGAACATGTTTTACATGAGAGTCCCAGTCATTGGAAAAAATCAAGATATCATCCAAATAAACAATCAGAAATTTATCCACAAAATCCCTGAAAATGTCATTCATGAAGGACTGGAAGACAGAAGGAGCATTAGTGAGCCCAAAGGGCATCACAAGGTACTCAAAATGCCCTTCAGGGGTATTAAATGCCGTCTTCCATTCATCCCCGTGCTTAATGCGAATAAGGTTATATGCCCCCTGAGGTCAAGCTTGGTAAACCAAGTAGCGTTTTTCACCCTGGAAAACAGATCAGAGATCAAGGGTAACGGATATTGATATTTCACAGTAATATTGTTCAAGAGTAGTGTTGAGCGATACGATAATGCAAATATCGGCTATCGGCCGATATTAGCTCTATCGGCCTTTCGATAATTCGCTTCGATATTTTCGTCTTATCGAATACCGGAATCGGATTTGTCACTGTCACTGTCTGTGTCCGTCGGTCGGGTCTGTCACTGTCAGTGTCCGTCGGTCGGGTCTGTCAGGAGTCAGCGGCACTTACCCGGCAGAAGATCTCCGGCGGTCACATCCCGGACTGCTTAATGGCCGCCATCCTCTTCTCCCCGGCGGTCACATGCAGTTTCTCGCGATAACTGCAGTGACTGCTGGGTAATCCCGGCCGTAAAGCAGTCAGTCCGATGACGTCACCGCCGGGGAAGCAGGTAATCAGCTGTGCTGCGCCGGGATGACAGGCTCTGCCTGTCATTGCGATGTAGCAGAGCTGGATCGTCGTGGGACTGTCGTTATGGACTGCGTCGGACAGGTGGTATACTGTTGGTTTTTTTTTTTCTTTTTTTACAGGAGATCGATGGCGTCGCAGGAATGAGAGTACAATAAAAGAAATGAAAAGTGTGTTGTCTCTTTTATTTCATTAAAATACTTTTTTCTTGCTTTGTCTTTTTTTTATGCATTTAATAACTTTGGGATTAATAATGGATCGGTGTCTTATTGACGCCTCTCCATTATTAACCGGGCTTATTGTCACCGTGCAATCAACGGTGACATTAACCCCTTATTACCCGCTTGCCACCGCTACAGGGCAAGTGGGAAGAGCCGGGTAAAGTGCCACAATTGGCACATCTTTTGATGCGCCAAATGTGGGGCTGCTGTAGCCTGGTATTATCAGGCTGTTGAGGGCCAAAATCCATGGGCCTTGACAGTCTTTTAATACCAGGTCGCAGCAGTCTGCATTTTACTTGGCTGGTTAACAAAAATAGGGGGACCCCTACGCCGTTTTTTTTTCGAGGGGATCCCCTATTTTTGTTAACCAGCCAAGCTAAGCAGACTGCTGTGGCCTGGTATTATCAGGCTTGCAAGGTCCATGGATATTGGATCCTTACCAGCCTGAAAAACCAGGCCTCAGCGGTCTTCTTCATCTGGCTGGTTAACAAAAATAGGGGGGACCCCACGCCAATTTTTTTCGAGGGGATCCCCTATTTTTGTTAATCAGCCAAAATATGCAGACTGCTGTGGCCTGGTATTATCAGGCTGGCAAGGTCCATGGATCTTGGCTCCTTAACAGCCTGAAAATCCAGGCCTCAGCAGTCTGCTTCATCTGGCTGGTTAACAAAAATAGGGGGGACCCCACGCCAATTTTTTTCGAGGGGATCCCCTATTTTTGTTAACCAGTTCCCTCTGACGTCACTGATTGTGTCCCTGGCTGACCTGAAGTGAAAGTGGAAAGCAATCAATTAAGCTTTCCACTTCCTCTCCTGTCAGCCAGGAGAGGAGCTCATTCATTTGGGGGTTTACTGTGAGGCTGCAGCATTAGCTGCGGTCCCTGCAGTAAACATTAACCCTTTCTGAAGGATTACACCGTGGGACCTGACTGTACATCGGATTGGTAAGAATAATTTTGCTTTATTATTTATTTTTATTACAGGAAATGGTTTTAGCAGGAAAATAAAATATGGTCAAAAACTGTGTGATTATTTCATTAAACTTCTTTTTTATTAAAGTGTGTGTGTTTGATTTTTCTTTCATACAATAGGATTAATAATTGATAGTTGTCTAATTGACAGCTCTCAATTATTAACCTGGCTTAAAGTGACCTTTCAATTGCAAGGTCATTTTAACCCCTTATTAACCCATTCGCCACCGCTACAGGGCAATGGGAATAGACGGGCAAAGTGCCAGAAAGGGCAAATGTAATTAGAGATTTGCCCTTTCTGGGGTGTCTGGGGGCAGATGTTAGTAGCCGGGGGGGGGCCAAAAATAATGGTCCCTCTCTGGGCTATTATTATCTGCCCCCACTCACTGGCTTTGTCTGTCTGGTTGCGAAAATAGGGCGGGAGTCCACGCATTTTTTTTCAGCAATTTTACACCTCATATATATATATACATGTCATTAAATTTGTGACACATATATATATATATATTTATATTTATAGTTCATACACTTCTACATAGTATAATAGCCGCTAATTCAATTGCCGGCTTTTGTGAAAATGCAGAACCCGACATGAAATGACACTTGGTTTACATAGAGTTAACCATGTCTTTTCATGTAGTTTGATATCTGATTTGCACAAACAATTACATGAGTGTAAGTGTGCAAAATTTCACACCTGTAGGGGTTAATTAAAGGTGTAAATTCGTAGCAAAAAAGTCCGTTTTTTTTACAACGAATTTACACCTTTAATTAACCCCTACAGGTGTGAAATTTTGCACACATAGACTGATGTAATTGTTTGTGCAAATCAGATTGCAAACGACATGAAAAGACATGGTTAACCCTATGTACACCAAGTGTCATTTCATGTCGGGTGCTTCTGTCTTTTCACAGAAGCCGGCTTTACCCGGCAATTGAATCAGAGGATATTTTACTATGTAGAAGTGTATAAACTATACATATATGTATATATATATATGTCACAATGACATGTATATATATATATGTATTCTATGTGTGTATATTTAGTGTTTACAAGGAAATAAAGGTTTTTTTTAGTTGCGATATTTTGTTCCCATAGACTTACATTGGACTTCCGCAATCGGAATCGGATATCGACGATATTTAGTGCTATCGGCGATACAATTTCAATACGATATTTTTAGATATCGAGCAATATCGCTCAACACTATTCAAGAGACGATAATCAATACACGGCCTTAATGAACCATCCTTTTTGGCCACAAAGAAAAAACCGGCACCTAAGGGTGAAGAGGATGGTCTGATATGACCCTTCTCCAATGACTCCTTGATATAAGACCGCATAGCGTCATGTTCAGGTACAGACAAGTTAAAAAGGCGACCTTTAGGGAATTTACTACCAGGCACTAATTCAATAGCGCAGTCATAGCTCCTATGGGGAGGTAAGGATGCAGATTTACTTTCGCTAAACACATCAGAAAAATCAATCAAAAAGTCAGGAACATCCTGAGCCTGGGGGAGGCAGAAAAAACAGGAGTGTTGGTATTAACACATTGACAGCCCCAACTGGTAACAGACACAGATTTCCAATCCAAAACAGGATTATGAGACTGTAACCAAGGGAAACCCAGTACGATAATGTCATGCAGATTATACAGAACCAAAAATTTGCAACTCTCCTGATGATCAGGTTCTACCCTCATTATCACCTAAATTAGTTCTCTGGTGTAACCAAAAACAAAACAGCAGCCACTGAAAAAACTGGAAAAAGCAAATGTACAAACATCAGTGGCTGAACTGAACTGAGAGGGCAAAGCCCCCAGAAGGGACCCTGAAGGCCCCCACAGAAGTGCAGGACAAAATGCAAAAATCAAGCACATTAACAAAAAGAAGAAAATGTCTTATCTGTTAGCAGGAGATTCAGACACGACACAGCAGGCTACCAAGGACACAGGAATCAAGGATTGAGACCAGAACAATTGATCACCGGCAACCCTGATGGGAAGGCGACTCCCTTATATAAGACCAGTCAGTAACACCTGATTCCCAATCCTCACAATCTTCACTGGACAGTCCAGTACCGTTTGTAACCACCAGAGGGAGCTTCTGCTCAGAACTCATTTCCAGCCTATTCACAACAGTGATGGTAGATATCTGCTCACTGCCCTTGTTCCCCATATTATACAGTCACCAGCTCCTAGATCTCATGAAGGCTCTGTACGTACAATACAGCAGTAATGTGTGATATATCAGCCATGTCTGCAGAGAGGTCACACAAGAGCTGCCTCTGCAGTGTGTGAGGTAAATTGTAGCATACACGTGATGTAAAATGGTGGCAACATGAATTTCTGAGGTAATGTTGATCCCATGCATGTTGTAGGAGCTGATACTACGCTAGTACATGATGTCTGAGGTGAATGTGGAGTAGTATATCAGCCATGTCTGCAGGGAGGTCAAACAGGAGCGGCATCTGCATTGTGTGAAGTAACTTGTAGCAGACACGAGGGAACCGGAACATGGCACCTACATGAATTTCTGAGGTAATATTGATCCCATATATGATGTAGGAGCTGATACTACACTAGTACACGATGTCTGAGGTGAATGTGCTGCTATCATCTGTAATGTGAGGTGATAACCCGAGTATTATACTCCCTGATGCTGCAGACATGTTTCCTCCAATTCATCCGGTGAGAGACAGAGTTACCTCTTCTATATAAGCCCCACGCCCTCACAGTAACACACCAGGCACAGACATACTTTGCTCCTTCCATTTAAAGCAACATCACTCTTGCTTAAAATCTACACGCTATACAAACAAAACTGCAAGAGTTAAAGGTCCACCCTTCCCAAAATCATATCCTCCTACGCTTAGTGCCCCAGTGATTTCTTTCATGCTGGTTGAGGTGGAGTGATGGCATGGGGATTGTTTTCTTGGCACACCCTTGTTCTTCTAATATCTGTGAATGGAAGTCTAGGAAGTAGTGCTAACCTACTCGTTATGGCCAACCAAGTTCATGGCAGCTATTTCTCCTATGGCACAAGGATGATGCACCATGTCACAAGGGTCATCCTGTCATAGATTGGTCACAGGAATATGACAAGTTTTCGTTGCTTCCTTGTTCCCCTTAAAGGGGTTGTTTGGTCAAAACCAATAAGTCTGCAGTCACTCTGCATGATTGCAGGCTTATGAACCCCCCCAGTGCATGCAGTGTGCGCTGCGGGGATTCGCCAATTATAGACCTGGTAATTGAGTGAAAGGTATGTTTTTCGCAAGTATGACCCCGGCCTAACCTTCTGGTCCCGTGTCTGAACCCGGCAAATCCCCACAGCGCACAGTGCATGCATGCAGCACACAGAGTGACTGCAGACCAGGGGCGGGCTGTGATGCGGCCGGCAGCAGACACGGCCACGCGCATCATTCTGTCTCATAAGCTGCAGATCGAGGCTTGTAAGACCTCAGCGTGCTCCTGCAGGGGACGCAATGATGTCATTGTCTAGCGCCGCTTTACAGGCTAGAAGAGAAGATGGAGGCTGCGGTGCCAGGAATCAGGATGAGGTGAGTATAAACTTCATTATTTGCTATATGAACGGGCTGTGGGGCCATCCTACTGTATATATGGGGGAACTGGGGCCATCATACTGTATATATGGGGGCTGGGGCCATCATACTGTATATATGGGGGGCTGGGGCCATCACACTGTATATATGTGGGCTGGGTCCATCATACTGTATATATGGGGGTTGGGGGTCATCATACTGTATATATGGGGGGCTGGGGCCATCATACTGTATATATGTGGGCTGGGTCCATCATACTGTATATATGGGGGTTGGGGCCATCATACTGTATATATGGGGGTTGGAGCCATCATACTGTATATATGGAGCTGGGGCCATCATCTTATATATATAATCGCCAGTTGGGACTTCCGGCCGCTGTCCCAGAATCCCACAAAGGCACCACGGCAGTGTCAATTGCGCAGGCACAGTTCGTGGCCGCAAGACATACATGTCTCTGCTATTCCCACGCTGGTGCAGTAACAGCCGCGTCGTTACTATGCATGCGCGGGAATAAAAACATAGAAAAGCACAATGAAAACAAATACTCTGTTATAGAAAAACAGTAAACAGCAAGTGCTAATAAAAAGATGAAAAAACACAGGGCATTTGGTTAATACGTTTTTTTGCAAAAAATGTATATTAAGCCGCTCTACCAAACGTCAAGGTATACTTATATCAGAGCAGTTCCTGACTAATGTATTTAATCTCTATCTGATTTTATTTAAAAACCTGGTCATGTGTATAATACCTGTATGAGCAGGATTCAGAAAGCTAATGTCCAATGTGGACACACTGCATAGAGCGGCTTTTATGTGCACGGCTCACAAAAAGAGGGGTGTAAACCTTCCTGGTCTTGCAGAAACAAGAAAACGATTGAATGCAAACAGAAACACATGAGCCATGCACACAGTGAACAAGCCTGTATGGACATTGTTCACACCACCAGAAGACTGAAAACATAGAAAAGCACAATAAAAACAACATATAAAAATACTCTGCTGTAGAAAAACAGTAAACAGAAAGTTATCAGTTTCATGATGAAACTGCAAAGGCGGTGAAACGCGCGTTAGGGTGCGTCACTGGTCCGTGTTACTATATGCTCACCGCTCTACTGGTCATGTAGGTTCTTGATATGCTCTAATCCGCATTCTGCTGCTGTCAATGTGATAACTATCCCATATATACAAGGCTAAGCTCCACTGTAGATCTTCAGCTTGTCTTCATCATCAGCGATTTTACATGACACCTTCATAATAGGAATGAGTCACCAGAAGTCACACATCCTGACACAATTAGCCATGAAGATTTGTTATTATTAAATCACTTCAACACCTTCACACTCATTTGGATTGATATTCATGATGAAGACGAGGAAATGAGAATATCTAGTGGGAAATAATTTAGTCCATTTTTTTCAAAAAATGTATCTGTGTGAGATGGCATATAAAGGAGATTCAGGAGAGAAAGACATTTCAATTCTGTTGACTTACTTTAATACAGAGATATCCAGATATATCCTCAGTAGTTATTTAAAATACAGTTTAGTGTCTGTAGTGAAATATGTATATGTATGCAGATATGACCAGCAGTAGTGATGTTTGTCTTAGGCTGCAGCTCTCCACACAGGTCATGACCTCATGTTAGCCTGACTGGCAGTCTCCTAGTCTCCAATCTCTCCAGGGTGCATTCCTGAGAGCACATAGAATTGGAGCATTTCACACCTTCTGGCTCTTTTGAAGTTAGATGCCAAATGCTAGCTATTTATGAAAAAGTTTACACCAGAGTTTCAGAGAGAAAATAATGTATTCATTGGTAGCATGGCATGGTCCACTCACAAACCAGCAATTAGAATATTATAATGAGAGGCTGGTCTAGAAATTGGATTCCCAAGTCTTATCTATAAATTAGACTTCCTCAAAAAGAACTGTGTCACATATGAGGGCAGCCAAGCTGGTGTGATCCATCTCATATTCCCCCCTCCCTCGGGGACAGAGTACCAGGAACAAAGTTCGATATTTCTGTAAGTTTTTCTCCCTGTTATTTTACACTGTTTTGCATATTTGTATGTTCCTTGTTATTCCTATTTTTTGTATCCTTTTATTGTACGCACTGTACCTTTTATATTAAAGCTTAAAACTTTAATAAGTCTGAACCTTGTTGCTCTAAAGAATCTATAGCCTTAGAAAGTGTGTGCTCCTGGTGATTGGCACAAAGTAGCAGTAATATTTCTGGAACTCATCGCCCGTGTGTTCGGTGAGTGGTGGCAGCGTGTATGAAGCGGGTTGTGTGGTCTGTGTCGGGGTGTAATTTGTGCTCCCATTGCAGCATAGAACAGAGGTTGAATGCTGGTCTGAGAGAGAGGAGATAGATTACCCTTGCAGGCGCAACCCCAGACCGTATGTTGGTTTTTCGTGAGTGTCCATTGGCAAAAGTAGTTCTAGACCGACAAGCACAGATCAGTGAGTGTTATACTGACGAGCTTGAAACATTGATATAATGAATAATCATTTAATTACGATCAGGTCTATAATACTACATTCAGCTCTTACGTTCTTCAACGCTATGCTCATCTATTGCAATCTACTTTCAGCACCTTGGAGAGCACCATTTTCATAGTCAGCCCATTACAAAGCATAGGAGCCATCTAGCCTCATGTTCACAATTCTGTCATAACTTAAAAACCATGTGGAAAAAAGCAGTTAGGGTATGGTTCCACGTTCCAGAACCACAGCACTTTGGACGGAGTGGAAAGTCCGCTCCGCCCAAAGCCCCGCCCCCTTCTGAACGCGCAGTGAATCCGGATATGCTCATTGAACACATCCGGAATCAACGCAGCGCTACATAGGGCTGTGTTATTTACTTTGTGGCGATGTAGCGTCGCCGCAAGGGAATAGGACATTCTGCGATCTGAAAAGACGCGCCGCATGTCCGTTAACGTAGGTCTGCCGCCTGCGTGTTTTAACGCATAGTGGAGACGGGATTTCAAGAAATCCCCTTCACTATGCTGTAACATCTGGACGCTGCGAGTTTGGCGCTGCGTCTGTACACAGTGTCAAACACGCAGCGTTTCCTGACTGTGGAAACATACCCTTAAAGTGCCGTCAGCAGGATTGTACTAAGTAAAATGGTGACCGCAGCACCTGTGCAGTAGCATCTATCGGAACGCGAATTTCATCAACCAAGGTATCATTTTATGTGTTCAATTTGTTTTTATTAATCAATTTTGAAAATACAAAAACCCATAAAATGCGACCAAATATATTATGATCAAATAAGTCACAGAGGACTTAACAAAACGTGTAATGATAACAATATTCATGCGGAAATATAAACAGGCCACTCAACATTGCAGCTGCAAAAAATAAACTACCTAAATTTTAATATCAGCAAATGAAAAATTATTCTGAAAATTCCAACATAGAGGTTAGAAAGAGGGAATGAGAAAAAAATTAAGCAAAATAATATTTTTAACAGAGGGTGGGATGATTAGAAAGGAGAAGAGGGATGAAAGAAGGGGGGTAACAGGGAGAAGGGGTATGGAAAAAGGGAGGGAGGGAAAGATGAGGGAAATGAGGCGACAATCTTGAGGTAAGCACACAACACCAACTCAGAAACACTTCATGTGAGAATGACCCAACTATTGGAACAGCTTATAAAATCCACTAAGTCCTGAAACAGGATCCCGTTGCTCCACAATCTCCTAAAACTATCACCGCGTCCAGAGCTTTCGGCTGTGAGTTCTTCCATCGTACAAATATTAACCATCTCGGCAAACCAGTCCAACATTAGGGGAGCATGGGTTGTTTTCCAGTGTCTTTTGGAATCACTGACCGCGCTGCAGTTAAATAAAACCGGAGACTATTTTTCTTTTGAGAACCAATTGAAGAGGGAAGAATAGAAAGAAGAGCAATCTTAGGGCTGAACTCCAAACTCCTACCCGTAACCAAAGAAGTAAATTGAAAAAAACTTTTCCCAGAATGGCTTAATTCTACTGCAATCCCACCATATGTGTATCATATTACCTCTATCGCTTCCACATCGCCAACATGTGTCAGGAACAGATGGAAAAATAGCATGCAATTTTGAGGGATAATGATACCATCTTGTAATAATTTTATAGTTTTTTTTCCCTGGGCAGGACAAGCGATTGATAGTTTATGTGTAAATAGAAATCCTTTCTCCCCAAGATTCTCCAAGTTTCCATTCCCATGCTAACTGATAGCCCATTTCCCCCCGCATACCTCTCTGATTGGGTAGTTGTATATAACTGAAATCACATGCTTAGGCGAAAATCCCTGTAAAAATAATTTTTCAAAAGGGGAAGGTGTGAAGTGGCATAAGCGGTTTAGACCCTTAGAAGATATAAGAGATTGCAATTGTACATATTCAAACCAAGAAAGGACTTTGGACGGGTACTGAGCCTGCAGGTAATTAAATGTGGGCAACTTACCATCAATAAGAACATAATGTATACGGGTGGCCTCCACGGCCCTCCAACCGAGAAAAGTCTCTCTCAAATAACCCGGGCAAAATGTCGGAGTAAAAAAAAGTGATGTAAGAGGATTGATACTCCCAGAGGGAAATTTTCCCTTACAGGAAGTGTGCCATATTTTGAGTGTTTCTACTGTTAAATTATTAAAGCAACCCAGCTTGGAAGTCTCTGTTCACGGGATCCACGGCAAATACTTTAAGGTTATCCCCCCTCCTTCTTTCTCAATCTCAACCCATTGCTTCTTACTAGGGGAAAAATGCCAATCTATGAACCAAGCTATGGTAGAGGCTTGAAAGTATGTTTTAAAGTTAGGAAGCTCTGCACCTCCCAATGCTTTAGGGCATGATAAAGTTTGCATAATAATTCTAGGCCTAGATCTCCCCCTCACAAATCTTATCATAGCAGAACGAAGCTTATCAAAAAAACTGCGGAGAGGAGATACAGGTGTGGTCTGAAAAATATATAGAAATCGAGGTAGTATATCCATTTTAATGGCATTCATCCTTCTGAACCATTATAATTTCAGTTTGCAATATGATCTAAAGTCCTTAAGGGTTCGATCTAAAAGTTTTTGATAGTTAAAAGAGAAAAGTTTGGATGCGTCAGAAGGAATGAGGACTCCCAAATATTTTATGGCATCTACACGCCATTTGAAAGAAAAGTTTGATGTTGCTAAACCTCCAAAGTATAATTTTAATCAGTATAACGGCACAAACCTGACACTGTCTGTAGTTTTGTAGTTTACTGAGTAAAATTCTGCTGACAGGTTCGCTTTAACCCCTTCACCCCCAAGGGTGGTTTGCACGTTAATGACCGGGCCAATTTTTACAATTCTGACCACTGTCTCTTTATGAGGTTATAACTCTGGAACGCTTCAACGGATCTTCGCGATTATGAGATTGTTTTCTCGTGACATATTGTACTTCACGTTATTGGTAAAATTTCTTCTATATAACTTGCGTTTATTTTTGAAAAAAATGCAAATATGGCGAAAATTTTGAAAATTTTGCAATTTTCAAACTTTGAATTTTTATTCCCTTAAAACAGAGAAATATGTCACACAAAATAGATAAGAAATAACATTTCCCACATGTTTATTTTACATCATCACAATTTTGGAATCAAAATTTTTTTTCTTAGGACATTATAAGGGTTAAAAGTTGACCAGCGATTTCTCACTTTTACAACAAAATTTACAAAGCCATTTTTTTTAGGGACCACCTCAATTTGAAGTCACTTTGAGGGGTCTATATAGCAGGAAATACCCAAAAGTGACACTATTCTAAAAACTACACCCCTCAAGGTACTCAAAACCACATTCAAGAAGTTTATTAACCCTTCAGGTGCTTCACAGGAGCTGAAGCAACGTGGAAGGAAAAAATGAATATTTAACTTTTTAGCCACAAAAATGATCTTTTACAAACTTTTTTTTTATTTTCACAAGGGTAAAAGAAGAAAATGGACAGATAAAGTTGTTGTGCAATTTCTCCTGAGTACGCCAATACCCCATAAGTGGGGGAAAACCACTGTTTGTGCGCACAGCAGAGCTCATAAGGGAAGGAGCGCCGTTTGACTTTTTCAAACTAAAATTGGCTGGAATTTAGATTGGATGCCATGTCGCGTTTGGAGAGCCCCTGATGCGCCTAAACAGTGGAAACCCCCACAAGTGACACCATTTTGGAAACTAGACCCCCTAAGGAACTTATCTAGAGCTGTTGTGAGCACTTTTAACCCCAAGTGTTTCAAAAATTTTATAATGCCTGGGTGTGAAAAAAAAAGAAACAATTTTCCACAAAAATGATTTTTTAGTCCCAAATTTTTGATTTTTCCCAAGGAAATTGGACCCCAAAAGTTGTTGTCCAATTTCTCCTGAGTACGCTGATACCCAATATGTGGGGGGGGGGAACTGTTTGGGCGCACGGCAGGGCTTGGAAAGGAAGTAGTAACGTTTTGGAATGCAGACGTTGATGGGGGTCATGTTCCGTTTGCAGTGCCCCAGATGAGCCTAAACAGTAGAAATCCCCCACAAGTGACCACATTTTGGAAACTAGACCCCCTAAGGAACTTATCTAGAGCTTTGGTGAGCACTTTGAACCCCTAAGTGCTTCACACAAGTTTATAATGCCCGGGCATGAAAATAAAAGATCCTATTTTTTTCCCACAAAAATTATTTTTAGTCACTAATTTTTTATTTTCCCAAGGGTAACAGGAGAAACTGGACCACAAAAGTTGTTGTCCAATTTGTCCTGAGTACACTGATACCCGATATGTGGGGGAGAACCACTGTTTGGGCGCACGGCAGAGCTCGGAATGGAAGGAGCCACATTTGACTTTTTCCAACCAAAATTGGCTGGAATTGAGATTGGACGCCATGTTGCATTTGGAGAGCCCCTGATGTGTCTAAACAGTGGAAACCCCCCACAAGTGACCCCATTTGGAAAACTAGACCCCCTAAGGAACTTATCTAGATCTTTGGTGAGCAATTTGAACCCCCAAGTGCTTCACACAAGTTTATAACGTAGAGCCGTAAAATTAAAAAATCATATTTTTTCCACAAAAATGATCTTTTCATCCCAATTTTTATTTTCCCAAGGGTAATAAGACTCCAAAAGTTATTGTGCAATTTGTCCTGAGTACGCTGATACCCCATATGTGGGGGTAAACCACTGTTTGGGTGCATGGCAGAGTTTGGAAGGGAAGGAGCGCCATTTGACTTTTTCAGCGCAGAATTGGCTGGATGCTATGTCGTGTTTGGAGAGCTCCTGATCTGCCTAAACAGTGTAAACCCCCGACAATTGACACCATTTTGGAAACTAGACCCCTCAAGGAACTTATCTAGATGTGTGGTGAGCACTTTGAACCCCCAAGTGCTTCACAGAAGTTTATAACGTACAGCCGTAAAATAAAAAATCTTTTTTTTTTTTTTTACAAAAATGATTTTTTAGTCCCCAATATTCTATTTTCACAAGGGTAACAGGAGAAATTGGACCCCAAAAGTTGTTGTCCAATTTGTCCTGAGTACGCTGATACCCAATATGTGGGAGAAAACTACTGTATGGGTACACGTTGGGGCTCGGAAGGGAAGTAGTGACGTTTTGGATTGCAGACTTTGATGGAATGTGTTGTGAATGGACTTGAAATGAGTTCTGAGCAGAGGCTCCCTCTGGTGGTTACAAGCGGTACTGGACTGTCCAGTGAAGATTGTGAGGAGTGGGAATCAGGTGTTACTGACTGGTCTCATATAAGGGAGTCGCCTTCCCATCAGGGTTGCCGGTGATCAATTGTTCTGGTCTCAATCCTTGAGTCCTGTTTCCTTTGTAGCCTGCTGTGTCGTGTCTGCATCTCCTGCTAACAGATAAGACATTTTCTTCTTTTTGTTTTTGTGCTTGATTTTTGCATTTTGTCCTGCACTTCTGTGGGGGCCTTCAGGGTCCCCTCCGGGGGCTTTTGCCCTCTCAGTTTAGTTCAGCCACTGATGTTTGTACTTTTGCTTTTTCCAGTTTTTTCAGTGGCTGCTGTTTTGATTTTGTTACACCAGAGAACTAATTTAGGTGGTAGATGTCGTGTGATCTCAGGTGATTTTGAAATTAGTAGAGTTGGTGCTTTTCAGGGTTTTTTGGGATTGCAGTAAGTGCCCTTCTTATCCTTTTCTATTTAGGTAGTTTGGGCCCCAACGTTTGCTCATACTATTTTCTGTCTGTGTCAGTATTTCTTCTTGTCTAACCGCCATTACATGTTTGGGGGCTTTCTATGTTCTTTGGGGATCTGCTCCGGGGCAGATAGCTTTCCTCTTTCTATCTTTAGTTTCTCAGGCTGTGACGAGGCGTCTAGGACCAACGTAGGAACGCTCCACGGCTGCCTCTAGTTGTGGTGGTTAGTCAGGGTACTGCAATCTCATAGATTCCAACTGCTCTGGTGTATTGCCTTTTTTACCTGCACTCCTCAGCTACCGAAACATAACAGTATCACCGGACTAAAAATTGAAAATTGTATGTACTCACAGAAGGGAAAAAATATTGTGAAAGAAAAAAAGTTGTCAGAGATATTTTTCTGTTTGTTGCATTTTATTTCCCTCTGTATCTCTGGGTGCTGGGGAGGATTTTTTTTTCTCTCAATGGAGTTTGCACAGTTGTCTGGCCGTGTGGATCAGCTTGCCACTGAGGTTCGGAGTATTGCTACCTATCTTGCTGGGTTGCCTGTTGTGGAACCTAGGATTCCCATGCCAGATTTGTTTTTAGGGGATCGAGCTAAGTTTCAGAATTTCAAAAATAATTGTAAATTGTTTTTTGCCTTAAAATCTAAGTCCTCAGGGAACGCAGCGCAGCAGGTTCAAATTGTCATCTCTCTCCTGCGCGGCGATCCTCAGGATTGGGCTTTTTCCCTGACACCTGGGGATCCTGTTTTGAGTGATGTTGATGCATTTTTTCAGGCTTTGGGGTTATTGTACGATGAGCCTAATGTCACTGATCAAGCTGAAAAAGCCTTGTTGGCATTAAATCAGGGGCTTGATGACGCTGAGTTATACTGTCAGAGATTCCGTAGGTGGGCATTCCTGACCAAGTGGAATGACGACGCTTTGGCGGCCCTTTTTCGGAAGGGTCTGTCAGATAATGTAAAGGATGTTATGGTGGGATTCTCTGTCCCCTCTGGTCTCAATGATTCTATGTCATTAGCGATTCAACTTGACAGACGTTTGCGTGAGCGGAGAAGTATGCGTGGAATAGTGTTGCCTTGTGAACCTGCTTCTGAACCCATGCAGTGTGATAGAGTGGTGTCTGGGGCACAGCGTCATGAGTTTCGAAAGCGCAATGGGTTATGTTTCTACTGTGGTGATGCCTCTCATGCTATTTCAGTCTGCCCTAAGCGGGGAAGACGTTTTGCACGCTCAGTTGTCTTGGGTAGTGTTCAGACTAAGTTTTTATTAACTGTCACTCTGATATGCTCTCTGTCCTCATTTTCTGCTCAGGCTTTCGTTGATTCTGGAGCAGCTATTAACCTGATGGATTATGATTTTGCTAAACGTTGTGGGTTTCCCTTGATACCCCTACAGAAGTCTATTCCCCTACTGGGGATCGATTCTACCCCTTTGGCTGAGAATAAACCTCAGTTCTCTACTCAGGTGATAATGAGGGTTGAACCTGATCATCAGGAGTGCTGTAAATTTTTGGTTCTGTATAATCTGCTTGATATTATCGTACTGGGCTTCCCTTGGTTGCAGTCTCATAATCCTGTTTTGGATTGGAAATCTGTGTCTGTAACCAGTTGGGGCTGCCAATGTGTTAATACCAACACTCCTGTTTTTTCTGCCTCCCCCCAGGCTCAGGATGTTCCTGACTTTTTGATTGATTTTTCTGATGTGTTTAGCGAAAGTAAATCTGCATCCTTGCCTCCCCATAGGAGCTATGACTGCGCTATTGAATTAGTGCCTGGTAGTAAATTCCCTAAAGGTCGCCTTTTTAACTTGTCTGTACCTGAACATGACGCTATGCGGTCTTATATCAAGGAATCATTGGAGAAGGGTCATATCAGACCATCCTCTTCACCCTTAGGTGCCGGTTTTTTCTTTGTGGCCAAAAAGGATGGTTCATTAAGGCCGTGTATTGATTATCGTCTTTTGAACAATATTACTGTAAAATATCAATACCCGTTACCTTTGATTTCTGACCTGTTTTCCAGGGTGAAAAACGCTACTTGGTTTACCAAGCTTGACCTCAGGGGGGCATATAACCTTATTCGCATTAAGCACGGGGATGAATGGAAGACGGCATTCAATACCCCTGAGGGGCATTTTGAGTACCTTGTGATGCCCTTTGGGCTCACTAATGCTCCTTCTGTCTTCCAGTCCTTCATGAATGACATTTTCAGGGATTTTGTGGATAAATTTCTGATTGTTTATTTGGATGATATCTTGATTTTTTCTAATGACTGGGACTCTCATGTGAAACATGTTCGAACTGTATTCCAGATTTTGAGAGAGAATGCTCTGTATGTGAAGGGATCAAAGTGTCTTTTTGGCGTACAGAGGATCTCATTTCTGGGATTCATTTTGTCCCCATCTGTTATTGAAATGGACCCGGTCAAGGTTCAGGCCATCTGTGATTGGGTCCAACCTACTTCATTAAAGGCTCTTCAAAGATTTTTCGGTTTTGCCAATTTTTATCGTAAATTTATTGGTAATTTCTCGGTTATTGTTAAACCATTAACTGATTTGACCAAAAAGGGTTCTGATGTGGTGAATTGGCCTCCTGAGGCAGTCTCTGCATTTCAGGAACTTAAGCAGAGATTCACTTCTGCTCCTGTTCTACGGCAGCCTGATGTTTCTCTGCCATTTCAGGTGGAGGTTGATGCCTCTGAAATTGGGGCAGGTGCCGTTTTGTCCCAAAAAGATCCAGAGACCTCTAAAAGTAACCCTTGTGCCTTTTTCTCTAAAATTTTCTCCTACTGAACGTAATTATGACGTGGGTAATCGGGAGTTACTGGCCATGAAGTGGGCTTTTGAAGAGTGGAGACATTGGCTGGAGGGAGCCAAACATCAGGTGGTGGTCCTTACGGACTATAAGAATCTGGTTTATCTGGAATCTGCCAAGCGACTCAATCCTAGACAGGCCAGGTGGGCCTTGTTTTTCACACGTTTTAATTTTGTGGTTTCCTTTCTTCCAGGCACTAAGAATGTTAAGGCGGATGCCCTCTCGAGGAGTTTCCTGGTGGACTCTCCTGAGTTATCTGATCCTTCTGTTATTTTGAAAGAGGGTGTAGTTCTTTCCGCCATCTCTCCCAATTTGAGACTTGCTCTGGAGGGGTGTCAGGAGGATAGGCCCGAGCGCTGCCCTGTTGGAAAATTGTTTGTCCCGGACCAGTGGAAAAAGAGTGTGATGTCTGAGATTCATTGTTCCGCGTTGGCTGGGCATCCCGGAATTTTTGGTACCAGAGACTTGGTTAGTCGGTCCTTTTGGTGGCCTATCTTGTCTCGTGATGTCAAGGAATTTGTGCAGTCCTGCGGGACTTGCTCTCGCTCCAAGCCTTGCTCTCGCTCTAGTGGTTTGTTGATGCCATTGCCTGTGCCCAAGAGACCATGGACCCATATCTCTATGGATTTCATTTCCGACCTCCCTGTTTCTCAGAGAATGACCGTCATCTGGGTGATTTGTGATAGGTTTTCCAAGATGATACATCTTGTGCCATTACCTAAGTTGCCTTCCTCCTCTGAATTGGTGCCTTTGTTCCTTCAGCACGTGGTTCGTTTACACGGCATTCCTGAAAACATTGTGTCTGACAGAGGAGTCCAGTTTGTTTCCAGATTTTGGAGGACCTTTTGTTCTAAACTTGGTGTTCAATTGTCTTTCTCCTCGGCGTTTCATCCTCAGACCAATGGTCAAACTGAGAGAACAAACCAGACATTGGAGACTTATCTAAGATGCTTTGTGTCTGCTGATCAGGATGACTGGGTCTCTTTTTTGCCTTTGGCTGAGTTTGCTCTTAATAATAGGGCTAGCTCTGCCACTTTGATGTCTCCATTTTTCTGTAATTCTGGGTTTCACCCTCGATTTTCTTCAGGACAGACGGAGGCTTCTGTCTGTCCGGGTGTTGACTCTGTTGTGGAGCGTATGCAACAGATTTGGGACCAGGTAGTGGAGAGGTTGTCCCTCTCTCAGGAGAGGGCCCAGCGGTTTGCTAACCGGCATAGGACTGATGGTCCTCGGTTTAAAGTGGGGGACTTGGTCTGGTTGTCCTCAAAAAATATTCCTATGAGAGTGGCATCTCCTAAATTTAAGCCTAGGTTCATTGGACCTTATAAGATCATGGAGATTCTTAATCCTGTTTCTTTTCGTTTGCTTCTTCCAGGGACATTTAAGATCCATAACGTGTTCCACAAGTCCTTGTTGAAGAGGTTTGTTGAGCCAGTGGTTCCTACTGCTTTGCCTCCTGACCCTGTTCTGGTTGAGGGCAATATGGAGTTTGTGGTTGAGAAAATATTGAATTCTCGTTTTTCTAGACGGAAACTCCAGTATTTGGTTAAGTGGAGAGGTTATGGTCAGGAAGACAATTCTTGGGTGTTTGCTTCGGACATCCATGCTAGGAGACTCATCCGTGCGTATCATAGAACTCATCCTGACCGACCTGGTTGCTCAAGTGAGGGTTCGGTGACCCCTCCTCAAGGGGGGGTACTGTTGTGAATGGACTTGAAATGAGTTCTGAGCAGAGGCTCCCTCTGGTGGTTACAAGCGGTACTGGACTGTCCAGTGAAGATTGTGAGGAGTGGGAATCAGGTGTTACTGACTGGTCTTATATAAGGGAGTCGCCTTCCCATCAGGGTTGCCGGTGATCAATTGTTCTGGTCTCAATCCTTGAGTCCTGTTTCCTTTGTAGCCTGCTGTGTCGTGTCTGCATCTCCTGCTAACAGATAAGACATTTTCTTCTTTTTGTTTTTGTGCTTGATTTTTGCATTTTGTCCTGCACTTCTGTGGGGGCCTTCAGGGTCCCCTCCGGGGGCTTTTGCCCTCTCAGTTTAGTTCAGCCACTGATGTTTGTACTTTTGCTTTTTCCAGTTTTTTCAGTGGCTGCTGTTTTCATTTTGTTACACCAGAGAACTAATTTAGGTGGTAGAGGTCGTGTGATCTCAGGTGATTTTGAAATTAGTAGAGTTGGTGCTTTTCAGGGTTTTTTGGGATTGCAGTAAGTGCCCTTCCTATCCTTTTCTATTTAGGTAGTTTGGGCCCCAACGTTTCCTCATACTATTTTCTGTCTGTGTCAGTATTTCTTCTTGTCTAACCGCCATTACATATTTGGGGGCTTTCTATGTTCTTTGGGGATCTGCTCCGGGGCAGATAGCTTTCCTCTTTCTATCTTTAGGTGTAGTTAGTTTCTCAGGCTGTGACGAGGCGTCTAGGACCAACGTAGGAACGCTCCACGGCTGCCTCTAGTTGTGGTGGTTAGTCAGGGTACTGCAATCTCATAGATTCCAACTGCTCTGGTGTATTGCCTTTTTTACCTGCACTCCTCAGCTACCGAAACATAACAGGAATGGTCTGGGGGCGTCATGTCGCATTTGGAGAGCCCCTGATGCACCTAAACAGTGGAAACCCCCCACAAGTGACCCCATTTTGGAAAATAGACCCCACAAGGAACTTATCTAGATGTGTGGTGAGCACTTTGAACCCCGATGTGCTTCACAGAAGTTTATAATGTACAGCCGTAAAAATAAAAAATATATTTTTTTTTCCAAAAATTATTTTTTTTCGCCCCCAATATTTTATTTTCACAAGGGTAACAGGAGAAATTGGACCCCAAAAGTTGTTGTCCAATTTGTCCTGAGTACGCGGATACCCAATATGTGGGAGAAAACTACTCTATGGGTACACGTTGGGGCTCGGAAGGGAAGTAGTGACGTTTTGGATTGTAGACTTTGATGGAATGGTCTGGGGGCGTCATGTCGCATTTGGAGAGCCCCTGATGTGCCTAAACAGTGGAAACCCCCCACAATTGACCCCATTTTGGAAAATAGACCCCACAAGGAACTTATCTAGATGTGTGGGGAGACTTTGAACCCCGAAGTGCTTCACAGAAGTTTATAACGTACAGCCGTAAAAATAAAAAATATATTTTTTTTTACAAAAATTATTTTTTTCGCCCCAATATTTCATTTTCACAAGGGTAACAGGAGAAATTGGACCCTAAAAGTTGTTGTCCAATTTGTCCTGAGTACGTGGATACCCAATATGTGGGAATAACACGGATTTTGGTAAGAACTTACCTGTAAAATCCTTTTCAGCGAAGAAGGAAGGGAGACACAGTCATTACTAGTGGGTAGGCGGAGCCCACATAGGATAAACACACCTCAGATTAAAAAAGTGTTGACCGGCCCCTCCAGCTATATAGGGCTCCTCCTACTCCAGCTCTCCAGTCGTACCCAAGCTTAAGGAAGAGCAAATATCACCAGCGTAGCAACATAACCCCTTCTGAAGGACTTCAGAGAAAAAACAAGAAGACAGGTTATGCATATAGCCGAAACAACCACACAGTTCAGGTACTACTCACTGAACCTGACCACTGCGATGAGCTGGCAATGCTGGAACAGAGCCTTAGCGCGCCGACCTCAGCCCAGATAATCGCTATCAGAGAAGGGTCACGCCGCATCTGAAAACAACAACACACTTCTGCCATGGGAGGGATCTGTGTCTCCCTTCCTTCTTCGCTGAAAAGGATTTTACAGGTAAGTTCTTACCAAAATCCGTGTTTCAGCTGCAGATGAAGGAAGGGAGACACAGTCATTACTAGTGGGACGTCCCAAAGCAGTCCAAAAATAAGGGTGGGCAGGAAAGCAAAAAAGGCAGATACCCACAACCTAGATAAATGCGCAAATAGCACTAACTATAAGTTCACAAGAACTTTTAAACTACAGCCGCCTGCAGGACCCTACGTCCTACGGCCGCATCAGCGGAAGCACTAACGTCCACCTTATAAAATTTTGTAAATGTGTGGACGGAACGCCAGGTCGCCGCCCGGCAGAGCTGAGCTGCCGAGGCTCCTTGATGAAAAGCCCACGATGAACCCACAGGCCTTGTGGAGTGAGCTCGAATCTTAATCGGGCAAGGTTCGCCCTTAAGTCGGTAAGCCTCTAAAATGGCTGACCGAATCCAACGAGCTATAGAATCTTTGGAAGCTCGTTGCCCACGTCGACGACCTGCTGGAATCACAAACAGAGAATCCGACTTCCGAAAATTTTGAGTAATGGACAAATAGAACTTTAAAGCCCGCACCAAATCCAATGTGTGCAAGGCTCGTTCTTTCGCATTCCTTGGCTCCGGACAGAGCGAGGGCAACACAATATCCTGGTTAACATGAAACTGTGATACTACTTTAGGTAGAAAGTCGCCACGTGTGCAAAGCACTACGCGATCTGGGAGAAACTCCAGAAAAGGAGGCGAGCAAGAGAGAGCCGCCAACTCAGAAACCCTTCTCAAAGAAGTGACCGCCACTAAGAAGGCAACCTTCCAAGAAAGCAAAGAAAGGCTAACAGAGTCCATAGGCTCAAAAGGCCCATGTTGAAGAGCCTCCAAGACAAGATTGAGCCGCCAGGGAGACACAGGCGCCTTCCGCGGCGGAAACTGACGGGTTACTCCGCGAAAAAAGGAACATACGTCCCTATGCGAAGCGATAGCCTTCCGAAATAGCAAGGACAGAGCAGATACTTGCCCCTTCAAAGTGCTAACTGCCAAACCCCTGTCCAGCCCGTACTGCAAAAAGGCCAACAAATTGGGAATGGAAAAACTCCTCGGGTTCCTAGAAGAACCCGAACACCACGAAAAGAAGGCTTCCCAAGTCTTATGATAAATTCTAGTGGTAGCCGGACCTCTGGCAGCTCGCAGAGTGGCAATGACTTCGGCTGAAAAACCTTGACGGGTCAAGATTTCGGTCTCAAGAGCCACGCCGTCAAACGCAGAGACTTCAGGTCCGGGTGACGAACGGGCCCTTGGGTTAACAGGTCCGGGCGAAGAGGGAGTGGAAGTGGAGGCGCTGCCAGAAGCGACACCAGCGTTGAGAACCACGTCCTCCTTGGCCAATCTGGGGCTATCAATATAGCCGGGACTCTCTCCAGTCTGATCCGACGCAAAACCAGAGGAAGTAAGGATATCGGCGGGAACACATAAATTAGCTCGAAATGGTCCCAAGGAGCCACCAGAGCATCCACCGCCACAGCCTTCGAGTCCTTGTACCTGGACATGAATGTCGGTAACTTGGCATTGACCCTGGATGCCATCACATCCACTTGGGGAGTCCCCCAACGGAAGCACAGCAGCGCAAAAATTTCTGGATGAAGACTCCATTCTCCGGGATCCATCTTTTCGCGACTCAGGAAGTCCGCTGTGATATTCTGAACTCCTGGAATGTGAATCGCAGAGATGGCTGGCACCCTGGCCTCGGCCCATACCAGGATTCAAGACACCTCCATCATGAGCCTGAAGCTCCTTGTTCCACCTTGATGGTTGATATACGCGACCGCCGTCGCGTTGTCTGTCTGCACTCGGACTGGTAGACCGCTTAAAGGGACCGTCCAGTGTTGGAGGCAAAGGAAAATTGCCCTCAATTCCAGGATGTTGATCGCAAGACAGACTCTTCCAATGACCATACTCCCTGAATCCAGAGACCGTTCCAGACGCCCCCCCAGCCCGTCAGGCTGGCATCGGTGGTTATGATCGACCACCTTGGAGGAAGGAAGGACTTCCCCAGGGATAACGCTTCCGGACGTAACCACCATTCTAGCGACTCTCTCACCCTGTGGGAGATGATGACACTGCAATCCAGTGAAAATCGAGATCGATCCCAACGGTTCAAGATGAGCATTTGGAGAGCCCTGGAATGAAATTGGGCAAACGGAATTGCTTCCATTGACGCCACCATGAAACCCAGAAGGCGCATACACCTTCGAAGGGACATTGCTGTCGCAGACTTCATACCCTGCACATGGTGAAGAAGACTCGCTTGCTTGTCTGAGGGCAGAGACACCACTGCTCGTACCATGTCGAACTGCATTCCCAAAAACAGGATTGACTGCGACAGTTCCAGGGACAACTTCTCCCAATTGATCAGCCACCCGAAGTCCTCCAGGAGCTGAAGGGATAAATCGCGAGTCGTCACCGCCTCCTCCTTTGAGGAAGCCACAATCAAAAGGTCGTCCAGATAGGGAAGAATCGTAATCCCCTGTCTTTGCAGAATCGCCATGAGAGGAGCCAGAATTTTTGTAAAAACTCTGGGTGCTGAGGCCAGACCGAATGGCAGGGCCACAAACTGGTAATGGTCCTGACCTATGGCAAAACTCAGGAAGCGTTGGTGGGCCCTTCCGATGGGGACATGCAAATAAGCGTCACGAATGTCGATTGACACCAAAAAATCGTTCTGTGACAAGGCCACCACAACGGAGCGAAGTGATTCCATGCGGAATTTTCGGGTGCGAACATGCCGATTCAATCTTTTGAGATCCAGAATGGGACGAAATTTGTCCTCCTTTTTGGGGACTACAAAGAGGTTGGAATAAAACCCTCTTCCCCGGTCCTCCGGTGGAACTGGTACCACCACACCCTTCTGTAGAAGGGAATCGACCTCCCGCAGTAGAGCGGCAATTAGCCGGGCTCTGACGGAATGCGGGATAGGCAAAAACTGTCTGGGGGTCGAGAAAGAAACTCTATGAAGTAGCCTGCCGACACGACCCGCGTCACCCAGGTGTCCGACACGCGGGAAGCCCAAGTCGGCTTGAATTGGAGCAGGCGACCTCCCACTCGAGAGCCCTCGAGTGAGACCCTGGCGTCAGTCCGCTTTAGCGGGCTTTTTGTCAGCTTCCCGCTTGTCTTGGCGGAAGCTCTGTTTCCAGGGAGTGCGAGATTTCTGAGCGCTCTTTTTTCCTGAAAAAGAGGGACGACCCGATCCCCAAGAGGGCTGACCAAACCGTCCCCTGGACCGAAAGGACCGCTGATTACCACCGGCACTAGGCCTGCCAGACGCAGAAGCCACAGCTCTTCGTTGCGGTAAAGCCGTTTCTTTTGCCTTTGCTTTGGCAATCAGCTCCGTGAGGCCAGATCCAAATAGCTGACCACCTTTGTAAGCTAAAGAAAGCAAACCTTGCTTGGAAACCGCGTCTCCGGTCCACTGTCTAAGCCACAGAGCTCTCCTGACAGTGATCGCCGAGGATTGTGCCCTGAACAGCATGGAGGCAGTATCCAAACCTGCATCACTGCCATATCGAGCTGCATCCTCCAATGACTTGAAAAGCCCCTCTACCTCGGATAGTGGGGATCCATCTTGCCACGCCGTCCGTAGACGGTCTAACCAGCTCAAGGAGGCTTTACAAGCACACATGGATCCTAGCACAGCTCTGAATCCATGACCCGCGGCCTCGTAGATGGATTTCGCCACCATCTCCGTTTTTCTGTCCAGCGGATCCTGCAGACTCGCCTTCCCTTTAACAGGAAGTAATGAGGATTTGCTAAGCTGGGATAAAGGGACATCCACTTCAGGAGAAGGAATCCAATTAGCAATCAACTCCGTAGTACACGGATACAGCGTCTCAAAAAACCGTGTCCCCTGAAAACGTTTATCTGGACACAGGCGTTCCTTCTCCACTGCCTCATTAAGCTCATCCAGAGATGGTAAGGCTGATCGCGACCTATGCGGCTCCTGAAACATCCGGGCCGACTTACCAGGACGTCTAGTCACCTCCTCCGGTAACTGACGCCTCCCTCATGGCTCCAATAAAAGCCTCTGTACGGCTCAAAAGAGAGGCAGATTGTCCCTGCCGATCCTCCTTATCCGAATCGGATATCTCACCATCTGAGCTTGGAGGGGAACCCTCCATATCAGAAATCTCTGAGTCGCTACGCGAGAAAGATGGCACCGGCCTGTGTCGCTTCCTGCCATGAGAGGATCTAGCTGACACCCAATAACCTAGAAGGTCAGACAGGCCATCAATAGAACGAGCGAGGGCATCCATTTTGGCGTCACTGTAACCTCCGACCGCTGCGCTTGACGCCGTCGAGGTCTGCGTGTCAGATACGCGAGGCTGATCCTGTAGCGGATCTGGGAGACGGTCCGCTCCTGGACCCTGATCCGACATGCCCTCACATAGTATATGGCAGGTAAAAACCTGTCAGCACCAGAACAGTGTGGTTTTCAAAGGCAAAATGAACACTGAAGGGTTAAGCTTCTTAAATAGAGAGCTACCCAGCTTTTGTCTCCCAATAAAGGGTTAACCACCAAAGAAGGGGTTAATGTTGCAGACTCTCCACAACCCTTATTTAATGAAAAGGATGTGCGAGCCGCAGGTGCCTCTTATGAGGTAACAGCTGCAGGACAGTGTTCAAAAATATGCCACATTAAACAAGAACGCCAAAGAGATCGCTAACATATTGCGCTGAATTGTATATCGCAATACCAAAGTCGCTAAAGAGATCGCTAACCACTTATGCGTCGTCAATGAGATCGCCCACCGTGGAAGCTACTAGCGACATAAAAAAACGATCACAAAAGAAAAACGACCGCAAAACTATGTGTCGCCATTGTGATCGCAGTGGGAGCGTTCTGTGTGACAATACCTTGTCCTGCGCTGAGGGGGTCAAGCTTCTGCCCTGACAGGTAGAGGCGACTCACCCAGCTGGCCGTGGTGTAGTGTCTCCTTTCGGTCGGTCGGGAGAGCGGAGAGTGAGGAGCCCGAGGAGGCCGTCAGTAATGGCCGCCGCGCTAGAGGAGATCTAAACCGGAAGAAAAAAGGCAGGATAAGGCGCGCGCTCAGAGCGCTTCCTGCCCGTGAAAAAATGGGAGAGCGCGAAGCCACGCCCCCGCCGGTTTCAAAAAAGCGCGCGACTCACTCCGCTCTCCGCTCCCATGTCCTGCAGGCATCCACCTGCGGACAAAAGTATACAATCATCACACTGAATACATGTAGCAGCGGCTGCCGCAGCGGCCGCTGCAGCACTCAAACACATTAAAATGTGGAGTACTCACCCAGCTGAGCGCCACAGGGACCCCTCAGAGATTTGTGGCTCTGTGCCCGTAGCTTCCCCCCAGGGCGGTGAACGCAGTGACTCCAGAAGAGCGGTTTGCGTCCCGCCAGGGAAGCAATCCTCATCCCCCAGGGCCGGCAGGGTTCTGCAGGGACCACCTTATAGGGTAATACAGATCCACCAAGGGAGAGGTGGGAGTCCAGCAGCGCTGAGACCCCTGAGACTTCTAGACCATTGACGGTCCAAGTCTCTGTCCGACTAAAATAAAAAAAATCTTCTGAGGAGCTGCTTCCAGCAGCGACTATCCTCTGTGAACCTCAAATTTTAGACTGGAGAGCTGGAGTAGGAGGAGCCCTATATAGCTGGAGGGGCCGGTCAACACTTTTTTAATCTGAGGTGTGTTAATCCTATGTGGGCTCCGCCTACCCACTAGTAATGACTGTGTCTCCCTTCCTTCATCTGCAGCTGAAAACTACTGTATGGGTACACGTTGGGGCTCAGAAGGGAAGTAGTGACGTTTTGGATTGTAGACTTTGATGGAATGGTCTGGGGTTGTCATGTCGCATTTGGAGAGCCCCTGATGTGCCTAAACAGTGGAAACCCCCCACAAGTGACCCCATTTTGGAAAATAGACCCCACAAGGAACTTATCTAGATGTGTGGGGAGCACTTTGAACCCCGAAGTGCTTCACAGAAGTTTATAACGTACAGCCGTAAAAATAAAAAATATTTTTTTTTTTACAAAAATTATTTTTTTCGCCTCCAATATTTTATTTTCACAAGGGTAACAGGAGAAATTGGACCCCAAAAGTTGTTGTCCAATTTGTCCTGAGTACGCGGATACCCAATATGTGGGAGAAAACTACTGTATGGGTACACATTGGGGCTTGGAAGGGAAGTAGTGACGTTTTGGATTGTAGACTTTGATGGAATGGTCTGGGGGCGTCATGTTGCATTTGGAGAGCCCCTGATGCGCCTAAACAGTGGAAACCCCCCACAAGTGACCCCATTTTGGAAAACAGACCCCACAAGGAACTTATCTAGATGTGTGGTGAGCGCAATGAAGCCCCAAGTGCTTCACAGAAGTTTATAACGTACAGCCGTAAAAACAAAAAAAAATCATTTTTTTTTTAAAAAATGATACTTTTGCCTCCAGTTTTTTATTTTCCCAAGGGTAACAGAAGAAATAGGACAAATTGCACAATAACTCTTGGGGTCCAGAGTACGCTGATACCCCATGTGGGAGTAAACTACTGTTTGGGCGCATGGCAGAGCTCAGAAGGGAAGGAGCACCGTTTGACTTTTTCAACACAGAATTGGCTGGAATTGAGATCAGACGCCATGTCACATTTGGAGAGCCCCTGATGTGCCTAAACAGCGGAAACCCCCCAATTCTAACTCCAACCCTAACCCCAACACACCCCTAACCCTAGTCCCAACCCTAACCACAAACCTAACCCTAACACACCCCTAACCCTAATCCCAACCATAACCCTAATACTAACTTTAGCGCCAACCCTAACTCTAACTTTAGCCGCAACCCTAACCTTAACCCTAACCCTAATGGGAAAATGGAAATAAATACATTTTTTTAATTTTATTATTTTTCCCTAACTAAGGGGGTGATAAAGGGGGTTTGATTTACTATTTATAGCGGGTTTTTATGATTGGCAGCTGTCACGCTAAAAGACGCTTTTTATTGCAAAAAATAGTTTTTAGCATCGCCACATTTTGAGAGCTATAATTTTTGCATATTTTGGCCCACAGAGTCATGTGAGGTCTTATTTTTTGCGGTACCAGTTGACATTTTTATTGGTACCATTTTTGAGCACGTGAAATTTTTTGATCACTTTTTATTTCGATTTTTGGAAGGTTAGAATGAACAAAAATCAGCACTTCATGAATTTCTTTTGGGGGAGGCGTTTATAACCGTTCCGCGTGTGGTAAAATTGATAAAGCAGTTTTATTCTTGGGTCAGTACAATTACGGCGATACCTCATTTATATCATTTTTTTATGTTTTGGCGCTTTTATAGAATAAAAACAATTTTATATAAAAAATTATTATTTTTGCATCGCTTTATTCTGCGAGCTATAAGTTTTTTATTTTTTCGCTGATGATGCTGTATGGTGGCTCGTTTTTTGCGGGACAAGATGACGTTTTCAGCGGTACCATGTTTATTTATATCGGTCTTTTTGATCGCGTGTTATTCCACTTTTTGTTCAGAGGTATGATGATAAAGCACTGATTTTTTTTTTTTTTTAAGGGGTTCACAAAAGGGGTTAACTAGTGGGACAGTTTTATAGGGGGGGTCGTTACGGACGCGTTACAGTTTTATAGGGGGGTCGTTATTGGGGAATATTTTTATTTTTTTTAATTTATTTTGGAATTTTTTTTTACACATGTTTATTTTTATTTTTTTTACTTTTTTACATTGTCCCAGGCTGGGACATCACTGTAAAATGTCAGATCGCTGGTCTCACAGTGTGCACAGCACTCTGTGAGACCAGCGATCTCACAGGCAGCGCTGCAGGCTTCTCAGTGCCTGCTCTCAGCAGGCACTGAGGGAGCCGCCTCCCTGCAGGACCCGGCGGCCATCTTGGATCCGGGTCCTGGGAGGGAGGAAGCCCTCAGAACAGCCCCCTCCCTGCGTGATGCTCCCCTGTGCCCCGGTACACCGCGATCATGTTTGATCGCGGTGTGCCAGGGTTAATGTGCCGGGAGCGGTCCGTGACCGCTCCTGGCACACAGTCCCGGGTGTCAGCTGTGATAATCAGCTGACACCCGGCGGCGATTAGCTGCGCTCCCCCCGGGAGCGCAGCTGATCGCTATGACGTACTATCCCGTCCATGGTCAGATTGTCACGGGTTTCATGGACGGGATAGTACGTCGGATGTCAGAGAGGGGTTAAGTAAATAACAGTCACTTGTGTCCATTGCTACATAGTCCTATTCTGACAATTCTGATGCTCAAGTGCGCCTTGTTGGTGTTTTTGGTGGAGGAGAGTGGAAAGTATGTTTACCCTAATCAGTCTGTGACTACTCATCCCCATGAAAAGCAAGATACAATGCTCTGCATGTTCTGACACCTTTCTATCATAGAAACAGTAATATTTTGAGCAATTTGAGCTACAATAGAACCTATATGGATTTGGACCAGATTGGCTAGCATTTACTTCCCATTTTCATCAATGAGCCTTCGGTGCCCATAACACCTTTTGTCTTTCTGTTCGTCCTAAAAGTTATAGCATACTGCAAACATCCATCAACACCTGCCATATACAAGGAACATCTCACAAGACCTGCCATATATGAGAAAAATCCTAGAAGACCAGCCATATATGGAAACAGCCTCACAAGAACTGCCATACATGGGGAACACCCTACAAAACTTACGATATATGAGGATCATCCTACAAGACCTGTTAAATCTGGGGAAAACCTCTCAAGACCTGCCATATATAAGGAACTCCATCAAGAACTGCCTTATATGGGAAAAGCCTCACAAGACCTGTCATATATAGGGATCACTTCTTGAGACCATCCGTATATGATGAACATCCTACAACACCTGCCATACATGGGTAACACTCTAAAAAACCCTACCATGTTTGAAGATCACCCTCCAAGACCTGTTATATCTGGGAAAAAACACTCAAGACCTGCCAAATATAAGGAACACCCACAAGACCTGCCAGTCCCTTCCCCCTCTTTTATTAGCTTTGCTTAACTGTGACCATGTGGTCTGGGTAATCACGCCCACAACCCCCCTCACAGCTGCTTCCTCTCAAGTGCACATTTAGTCTCAGCCATGAGTCTGACCAAGACGTGTCTGACCATCCATATTTCAACTTCCATATTTCAAATTACAGATTTCTAATTACTATACTCTGAATTAGACTAGAATTGGACTGGAATTTGACTGTAAGTTGACAGAATATATAACCACTACCATGCTTCCTTTTCTTTTCACTTTCACCCCCATACTACTTACTTTTTTCCTAATCCCTGTAATCCCCCCACCTAGTAAGGAAGTAGTCATTTTCCCCTCCATTCTCCCCAGACATCTCACCTTCTCCTCAGAACTGTTCCTCCATGTACAATCCTTTTTCTCCAGAAACACACGGCCACACCATGTCTTATCCTGTTCCCACCTTCTAACGCTCTGTCTGTTACTCCTCACTGCTGGTGACAGATCCCCAAATCCTGGCCCTCCTCAACACATCCCCACACTCACTTCTATCACCCTGCCACGATCCTCTACACGTCTTCGCAACCATGATAACCTCATACCCATTCACCCAGCCCCCACTCCCCCGGTCCCCCTACCTGGAGCACTATGGAACGCACGCTCTGTCTGCAATAAACAGTCATTTATCCACGACCTCTTCATCACCAATAAACTCTCCTTCCTTGGCATCACCGAAACCTGGCTCACCCCCTGTCATGCATAGTGTACAGTTCCTATAGCGTCTTGTGCTTGGGTGCGAGGAAAACACAGGAGACATAGGTTGAAATGAAATGACTTGTATTACTTCATACAAGCATGCTGAAAAGTTCACACAGTTTGCAGGAACAGCGACAGGAGACACAGCAGGCCAGAGTAACTTCAAGCACTACAATAAATCTCCAAAGCAGGTTCAGGATCTCTTCTCTGTACCGTAATTCCTCTGCAAACATGGATTCACCAAACAGCAGGTTTCCAGAGTCCAAAAGTGTTCCAAGGTTCCTCAGTAGGGAATAGCTGGAGTACAAGTCCAAGGCTTCCAGGAGTCAGGTCACAGACTGACTGAGGCTTGATTCAGGAGCACTGATTGTTCAGCTGAGGCTGCTTAAGAAGCAAGAGGGAAGAATCAGGGCGGGAACATGAAAACTGGAAACTCCATATTAACTGAGGGCAAGAGCTGCAGAAAGACAGAAAGCAAAATGGCAGACGGAAAACTGAGTTTCAAGGAACATGTCAACAGAGACAAAGAACCTTACACCCCCTCTGACTCAGCCTCACCAGCTGCACTCTCATACAGTGGATTCCACCTATCTCACACCCCCCGCCCTAGCAACAAACGTGGTGGAGGAGTTGGTTTGCTCCTATCTGATACCTGCTCCTTTACCCCAATTCCACTACCCCCCTCCGCTACTATTCCCTCATTTGAGGTGCACTCCGTCCGCATCTACTCCCCCTCCAACCTCCAGCTGGCTGTCATCTACCGCCCCCCAGAACTTGCCATCTCCACCTTTCTCGATCACTTCACCACCTGGCTGCTCCATTTCCTCTCTGTTGACATCCCCCTATCATCATGGGTGACTTCAACATCCCCATTGATGCTTCCACCCCAGCGGCCTCTAAACTTTTATCGCTCACTGCCTCCTTTGGCCTCACTCAATGGTCCTCTGCGGCCACTCACAAAGATGGTCACACGCTCGACCTTATCTTTACCCGCCTCTGTTCCCTTACTAATCTCACTAACTCACCCCTTCCCCTGTCTGACCACAACCTACTGACGATCTCTTCTCTCTCCTCTTCTAGTGCACAACCCCCACTCCACAAACTCACTCACCCTCGCAGAAATCTCAAAGACCTCAATTTACCAATGCTCTCTGAGTCCCTCCTCCCTCTTACAGACATATCTTCACTTCATGACACAGATTCTGCTGCCACTTTTTATAACACTACAATAACAGCAGCACTTGATTCGGCCGCCCCCCTCACACATAGCAAAACTTGTACAATCAACAGGCAGCCCTGGCTGACCAGCCTCACCAAAGAACTGAGACGGGCTTCCAGGGTTGCTGAGCGGAGATGGAAAAAATCCTGCTCTGCCGAGCACCTAACCGCATACAAGCAGTCCCTCACCAGCTTCAAGTCCACACTCACTGCTGCAAAGCAAACTTACTTCTCATCTCTCATATCCTCCCTGTCTCACAACCCTAAACAGCTCTTCAACACTTTCAATTCTCTACTCTGTCCCCCAGCACTTCCTCCTTCTCCTCTCATTTCTGCTGAAGACTTTGCCTCTTTCTTTAAGCAGAAGATCGATATGATCAGAGAAAGCTTTGGCCCACAGCCCCCATTGCCCCTCTTAGCTGCTCAACCCTCTTCCTCCAAAACCAACTTCTCCACCTTGACAGAAGATCAGCTTTCCACCCTCCTATCAAGATCACACCTCACCACTTGCATGCTTGACCCGCTCCCATCCCACCTCATCCCTAGCCTCGCCACCGTCTTCTCCCCTACTCTAACACACCTCTTCAACCTCTCACTTACAAATGGTGTCTTCCCCTCATCCTTCAAACATGCCTCGATCACACCCATTCTCAAAAAGACCTCCCTTGACCCATCCTCTGTGTCTAGCTATCGCCCGATATCTCTTCTCCCTTATGCTTCAAAACTACTGGAACAGCATGTCCATCTTGAACTGTCCTCCCACCTCTCCTCCTGCTCCCTCTTTGACCGCTTACAATCAGGCTTCCAACTGCATCACTCAACTGAAACTGCCCTAACTAAAGTCACCAACGACCTACTAACCGCCAAGAGTAAGCGTCACTACTCTGTCCTACTTCTCCTGGACCTGTCTTCCGCCTTCGACACTGTGGACCATTCCCTCCTGTTACAGATTCTCTCATCTCTTGGCATCACAGGCTTGGCCCTATCCTGGATATCATATCTAACAAACCGAACATTCAGTGTCCTCCCTCTCCCACACCACCTCCTCACCTCGCCCCCTGTCTGTCGGTGTTCCCCAAGGCTCAGTTCTTGGACCCCTACTCTTCTCCATCTACACCCTCGGCCTGGGACAGCTCATAGAATCCCATGGTCTTCAGTATCATCTCTATGCCGACGACACGCACATCTACCTATCTGGACCTGACCTCACCTCCTTACTGACCAAAATCCCACAAGCCTCCTCCTGCCTTCTCAAACTCAAAAATATTTCCCGGATCCGTGCATTCCTTGACCATGAAAGTACAAAAACACTAGTGCATGCCCTCATCATCTCCCACCTCGACTACTGCAACCTCCTACTCTCTGGCCTTCCCTCTAGCACTCTGGTACCACTCCAATCCATCCTACACTCTGCTGCACGACTAATACACTTGTCTCCCCGTTATTCCCCAGCCTCTCCTCTCTGCCAAGCCCTTCATTGGCTTCCTATCGTTCAGAGGCTCCAGTTCAAAACCCTAACCATGACCTACAAAGCCATCCACAATCTGTCTCCTCCATACATCTGTGACATGGTCTCCCGGTACATACCCACACGCAACCTTCGATCCTCTCAAGATCTCCTCCTTTACTCCCCTCTTATCTCTTCTTCCCACAACCGCATACAAAGCTTCTCCCGTGCTTCTCCCATACTCTGGAACTCTCTACCCCAACACATCAGACTCGCGCCTACCATGGAAACCTTCAAAAAGAACCTGAAGACCCACCTCTTCCGACAAGCCTACAACCTGCAGTGATCATCAGTCTACTGAACCACCGCACGACCAGCTCTACCCTCTCCTAGTGTATCCTCACCCATCCCTGTAGACTGTGAGCCCTTGCGGGCAGGGTCCTCTCTCCTTCTGTACTTGTGTGTGCCTTGTATTGCTCATGTTTACTGTACTTGTCTATATTTGCCCCTCTTCAGATGTAAAGCGCCATGGAATAAATGGCGCTATAAAAATCTATAATAATAATAATAATAATATATGGGAAAATCCTCACTAGATCGGTCATATATGGACCTGCTGTATATTGGAACGCCCTACAAGACCTGTTATATCTAGAGGACTTCTTTTTTTTGCCATAAAATATGTAGTCTCTACAGGGGGTAAAAAGCTTTGCAGCCTTTAGTAAAAGGAGCTGAATAGGTCAGGTTATTCCAGGCTGCATACATTTTACGAAACAAGCCCCAGTAAGACATAAAGGCGTTTTGTACAAGCTTCGAGCATAAGTAAATCCATTAGCCTAGACTGGGAAAGAAAAACATCACATTCATAAATGAGTCTCATCTTTTATACATCAGTTCTTCTGTCAACTATGGACTGAATTAAAAGTTCATTTGGAGCTTCTCATATCTGGACTTTCTTTATTATGGTGTTTAATGAGTTCTAAAATTATTTGTGTTCAAGCCATTATTGCTCCATGGATGAATGAATTAATCTCAGGGATTCTGAGTGAAGTTGGCAGAAGAATGAGGAGAAAGAACACGAGGCTGCCATGGTGAATGTGCAATATGCCACATATCTCTAAATAGAAAATAGAAACCTGGCAATGGCTAACATGGGAATAAGCTGAGGTTAGTTCCACTATGTCATTATTATCCCTCACTGGTAAACCTATATGCTACGTGCCCACCAAATGCCCTCCATACACCCCAAAATGTATTATAAGATGTTGTAAAGAGACTTTCTGTTGCCTCGAGTGCTGCTCTTTGCTTTATCATTGCTCTCTGTTCCGATCCAGGTCTAATACAACTGGTACAAACATTTGTATCGTATCGGACATGGCCTTGTCTTGACCATTACTTCTGTCTCCATCCTCTGGATTTATGTAAAAGCTAACTTCCTAACTTTCACTTTGGCAACATTTTCCCCAGTATTTCTTCAGGCCCAAATTACCTTCCTGTTACTTGCCTTTGACATCCTTATCTACGTGTTTGTATTTATCACTGATTTTATCCTAGACACCCTGAGGAGTGCATTAGCATCTAGTGTGGGGACCAAGAGATTTAAAAAGAAAAGTCCAAATCTTTATTAGAAGACTTAAGGGTATGCCACACTAAACAACATCGCTAACGGGATCGCTAAAAAATGTCACTATTTAGCGATCCCGTTAGCGATGTTGTTGTGTGCGGCATGCAGCAACGACGTGGCCCCTGCTGTGATCTCGTCCGTCGTCCTGATCGTTCCGGACCCTATTCTGATCGTCGGCGTCCCGCTGGGTAAGTATATATCGCTGAGTGTGGCACCTTTTTTAGCGATTTAGCGGTACTTTTGTACCGCTAAAGTCGTTAAGGAGATTGCTAACCGCGATAGCGTCCTTAACGACATCGCTAAATGTGGCCGACACTAGCGATATTGTAAACGATCCCGCTAGCGATCTCATTAGTATGCGACGCTAACGAGATCGTTAGCGGGATCGTGTAGTGTGGCAGTACCTTTAAGGCCACCCTATACACTGGATATGTCAGCCGATCATTCAGCCATCAGACATTTCATTGGAAAACCGATTCAAAAAGCGCTCCTGTCTTCTATATAAGAAAGTTTTCTCCTGGAAACAATACAATTGGCATTCCAAAATCTAACATATCCGATTGTCATGTATTAGTCTAATTTGTATGTAGCCTTTAGAAGTATACCTCACCGGTAGTCTAAGGCAGCCTCATGCCATTATCTCTAGCCCCTGCTTGTGTATGTGAGGGAGGGACAGGGCCGTAGTCATGGCCGAGGACACCGGAATATCTGGGCCCTGTCCTCCCATCACATAAAAATAATGTCCATTACTCTGCATACCTGTGGCTTCACTTTCTGCCCCGTCAGGGTCCTCTTTGTGCCACTGAAAACTCCCTATAGACGGTTCAGCATAAATTAAGACACAGTCGATTTCAACTTTCAAAAGAACAACTTTACTGGTGACTTTACGCAGCACATCCATATTTTTCACAGCTTTAACCATATGTTTCATGTTACACTTCTCTTTCTCTTTCCCTGTACTTCTCTCATTGTCACACAGCACATACCCAGGTCGGACCGTCTCATACGGTTCTTCAGTGTCTTCCTTGTTCAGCTCTGTTACGGTCAGGCACTCCCCAGTCTGTTTTGCCCCAGACATTAGAACTTCAGCCACGAAGTCAGCTGCCACATGGTGAGCGACCTACCCTTCTGTACTGTCTCCTGCGGTGACACAGCGTCCTCCCGGTCCAAACTCACTGCATGTGGGAGTTCCCTCAGCCGTTTCACCCTGGATCTGAGGGCATCAGGCCATGAAATAAGTTGCCACATTATGGAGTCACCTGCATCCCCTTTCTGCTTAAACTTCACTAGCAACTGCAGTCCCACTTATACTGCACTGCTAGCACTGTTATCACTGCTTCTGCCTTTAGCTCCTGTTCCAAGTCTGCTGTGGTCCCTTGCTGTATTTGCACACTGCTGTTCTGGCCTGGTGCTGTGGATGGCCGGGCTTCTCTCTTAAACGTTGCGTGGTCACTGCTATCATTCCGGGCAATTAAGCCCGTGCAGGCGGTTTTTTGTAGTGACACTATATTCGTTTGGCTCTATGTGTCCTCAAGCAACAATAAAATAATATTGTTTTTGTAGTAATTTGATGTGCCACTGCTAAGAAAGCAAGCTGTAAAGCCATATGCAAAATATCCTGGAAGCGCGCTGGTGCCATAGACTCGTACTGTCAGGCCTCTGGTGCACTCCCAGGCTAACCTCCATGTGATTTCATTTCTCAGCAGTAGCCAATCAGATTACTTCAAAACAGGTCTCATTTTTATTGAAGTTCTAGCACATACACAGCCATAGCATTAGTTTCAGTCGAAAAATCATCCCGACAGGTTCTGTTAAAAGGACTTTCTTCCATAACTCTATGCTAGAAGGAAAGAATCTGTTTGGTTTCTACTATACTTTGTGTTCCTGTTTCAGTTGATATTAATCTGGTTTGTCTTCTCGACCACGTTAGTGTGTCTGCTGCTTTCCTTGCCTTGCCTGCACCATGCACTGTCTGACTACGATTCCTGCCCACAACTCGATAGATATTGCTAATAGAGACGACTTTAGGAGAAGCTACCTGAGGACACCCTATAGAAATATCCATACCCCTTTGTAAGAATTAAGGAGGATGCAGACTCCTCTTCCTCCAGCTGTAGACAAATCCATTAGCGACCAGTGGGTCCACATCTCCCATTGACCTTGTTACATAGAGACAGAATAACGTGTTTGATCCTTTTCTTTTTTTCCCCTGGTTGCTATAGATACTGTAGCATTTCTAAGCCAACAGATTGAGGTTTTGTGTTCACTGAAGTACACCATCACAAACACGTGATTCAAAGCCCGATTTACGAATTGTCTCCATAATGATCTTCATAAAACTCTTACTCGACCAGTCGGCATGATCGCCTCCAAACATCAGAGCTCATTTGGCTAATGGAGCCTCGGCAATATACAAATCAAGTAATCCTGATGTGCACTGCACTTCTTAACTTCGCCTGCTACATTATGCCTTTTATTGCATAATTCATCTTACCAGCGGATTTTATAATAAGGTGACAGAGAGCGGCATGTATTTCTCTTTGCCAGCTGCTGCGTTTCTGCTTAGTGGCTTCTAAATGATACTTAAGGCTAAGGAAGAATAATGTCCTCGATGGAATCAATAATAACATCAAGATGCCGTTGTTTCATCTATATTTAGACTCATCAGACACAGTTACAAAAAACGCGATTTTATTATCGGAACTAAACTTCAGAATAGAGAATGGGATAATTAGGTTGAAGCAGGACATCGTGTAGCAGCACATTTCATGATGGTTGTCCAGAGTCTGGGGGACAGGATAGATCATCAATATTTTAGCCTTGAAAAAGCTAAAAATGTAAAGTTATCAATCTGTTGCCAATGTCAGAAATTACAGACAGATTGCAGTGCATCTTTAGATATACATTGCTAAAAAAACCACTCGGGTTTGATGCGCATTGTAAAGTCACTGCATATTTTTATGAACCCTCATCCACAGGCTGCAGAGAAAACCACAATCTGTTGCTTTTATCCTGTCAATTTTTATGCAATGCAGGAGTTGAGATCTGTGATAAATTCACAATTTAATCATCGCCACACAGGTGAAACACCGCTCACCTGTCAGGGTAGGAGGTGTTTCAGAGTCAGTTGCACTGTAAAACAGCTAGATGATGCTCTGGAATCTGTGCTGTGTTTTGACCTTTGATTGCAGTCTTTTAAAGAGCACATTTTTTTTTCAGTGGACCCTAAATATGGATTAAACCCACTAAAAACCTTCCTTCTCCCCCCCCCCCAATAGGGGTGGTCCTTTTTTTGTCCTTCCTCATTCTTGGGTCCTCTACCAGAGGCGTGGGAATTTGAGGGTTCTGCGCAGGATCTTAGTTGTTCCTAGCAATGAGCTTTTCTGGACAGAGAGTTCCTATGTTGGTCCTTGGATCTGTTGTAGTCATTTTCCCAACTTAGGGGTCACTGCTCCAAGTGCTCCTACCACCATTGGAATCACTGTTGCCTTCATCTTCCACATCTTCTCCAGTTCTCCTTTGAGGCCTGGTATTTCTCCAGCTTTTCATATTCCTTCTTTCTGATGTTGCTGTCACTTGGCACTGCCACATCTATTATCATTGCTGTCTTCTGATCCTTGTCTACTATCACAATCTCTGCATAGCCAACACCTGCTTATCGGTCTGGATCTTGAAGTCCCACAGAATTTTAGCCCTTTCATTCTCCACCACTTTCTCTGGGGTCTCCCACCTGGACTTAGGAGGACGTAGCCCATATGCTGTGCAGATGTATCTGTATACAATTCCGTTACTTGGTTGTGGCGTTCAATATACACTGTTCCTGCATGCATTTTGCATCCTGCCACTATGTGTTGGATTGTTTCTGAGGTTTCTTTGCATAGTCTGCACCTTGGGTCTTGTCTTGTGTGGTAGATTCCTACTTCTATGGATCTGGTACTTAGTGCTTGCTCTTGTGCCGCTATGATTAATGCCTCTGTGCTGTATCTAAGTACAGCTTTCTCCAGCCATTGTTAGGATTTCTCCATGTCAGCCACCTCCATTATCTGTTGATGGTTCATCCCATGCAGCGGCTTGTCTTGCCATGGCGCTTCATGTTCATGTTCTTCCTTCCAGATCTGTTGTTGTTGCTGCCTTGGGCATTCTCTCAGCATCTCGTCTTTTGGTGCCATTTTTCTGATGTATTCCTGGATACTCCTTGTTTCATCCATGATGGTGGCTTGGATGCTTATCAAGCCTTGACCACCCTCCTTTCTGATGGTATACAATCTTTGGGTGCTAGACTTATGGTGGAGACCTCCATGCATTGTGAGGAGCTTTCGTGTCTTCACATCTGCAGCTTCCATCTCTTCTTTTGGCCAGCACACAATGTCAGCAGGGTATCTGATAAGTGGCAGGGCATATGTATTGATGGCGCAGATTTTATTCTTCCGATTGAGCTGGCTCTTCAGGACCTGTCTTACCCTTTGATGGTATTTGGATGTTGCTGCTTTCCTTGCCTCCTCATCATGGTTACCGTATCCCTGTGGGATGCCGAGGTACTTGTAGCATGTCTGTACATCTGCTTTCTGCCCTGCTGGTAATTCCATTCCATCAGTCTTGACGACTTTCCCTCTCTTTATTATCAACCGGCTGCACTTCTCCAGTCCGAAGGACATCCCGATGTCTTCGCTGTAGATCCTTGTCATCAGTGGATCAGTGAATTGATGTATCGTTCATTTTTCTCATACAGCTTGATGTTATCCATGTAAAATAGGTGGCTGATGGTGCTTTCACTCTTGAACTTGTATCCATAGCCAGTGTTATGATTTGGTAGCTGAGGAGAGCAGGCAAAAACGACAATACACCAGAGAGGTTGGAAACTATTGGATTGCAGTACCCTGACTAACCACCACAACTAAAGGCAGCCGTGGAGCGTTCCTACGTTGGTCTTAGACGCTTTGTCACAGCCTGAGAGATTAACTACACCTAAAGATAGAAAGAGGAAAGCTATCTGCCCCGGAGCAGATCCCCAAAGAACATAGGAAGCCCCCAAACATGTAATGGCGGTTAGACAAGAGGAAATACAGACACAGACAGAAAATAGTATGAGCAAACATTGGGGCCCAATCTGCCTAGACAGAAAAGGATAGAAAGGACACTCACTGCAATCAAAAAAAACCCTAAAAAATGCCAACGCTACTAATTGCAAAAACACCTGAGATCACACGACCTCAACCACCTAAATCAGTTCTCTGGTGTAACAAAACTAAGCCGCAGCCACTGAAAAAACTGGAAAAGGCAAATGAACAAAAAACAGTGGCTCCAGCGGAACTGAGAGGAGCCCAAGCCCCCCGGGGAGGGGGAACCTGGCTAACCTCACAGAAATGCAGAGAAATATGCAAATGGTAAGCACAAAAACAAAAAACAGAAAATATCTTATCTGAGAGCAGGAGAAGAGGCAAGACTCAGCAAGCTTCCAAGTGAACCAGGTACCACAGTTGAGACAAGAACAATTGATCACCGGCAACCATGATGGGAGGGAAACTCCCTTATATCCAGCCAGTCTGTGATTCCTGATTGCCAATCCTCATTGAATGGTTCAGTACTGTTTGTAACCACCAGAGGGAGCTTCTGCTCAGAATTCATTTCTAAAACATTCACAACAGCCAGACTCTGTAATTATCTGACTGAGGGGGTTCAAGTCTATGCAGAATAGCAATGGGGACAGTGTATCACTTTTGTATATGTCACATTTGATGGTCACTTGTGCTAGTTGTCTTGAGTTGACTTCCCATGTTGTTCTCCATAGCACCATTGAGTTTCTGAGGAAGGTTCTTATTTTCCTGTTGACATTGTAGAGAGCCAAGCATTCACAGATCCATGTGTGTGGCATTGAGTCATAGGCTTTCCTGTAGCCAATCCAGGCTGTGCTGAGATTGGTCTGTCTGGATCTTGAATCTTGAGCGAATGCTCTATCTACTAGGAGCTAGTGCTTAGAGCCTCTGGTGTTGGTCCCAATGCCTTTCTGAGCTAGATTCATGTACTGGTTCATTTGGTTCTGTAGCTTGGTGGCTATGATATAGGTACAGCAATAGGTCACTTTTACTGAAAGGACCAAAAACACTGGAAGAATCAGCCAGTGCCACAGATAGAACACAATAGCTATAGCCAAAAAGGTTTTTTGTAAGAAAAAAATTATAAAATATAACTTTTATTTCTACAAGTTTATAAAAGACACACAATTAACACACAAATGATCCAACAGTGGGATCATATAGCTAAAATATGCCTTAAAGGTGAACGGAGAATTCATACTCCCTACAAACAGCTATTAATGGCACAAAAACAGCAGGTGAATTGATTACCCCAAAAAGAGGCTATCAATTACCACAAAAGTCAATCAACATGTGGTATGAAGCCATAGTCATAATCATGGTGAGTCCTTAGTTAAATATATGGAACAATCTCACCCATAGATGACATTTAGCTCATGTAAGCATCCTATATTGCGCCCATCAAGACATGGAGACCCATCAATTATCCCCTCACAAAGTCCATTCTTAACCCTTAGTGACAGAGCCATTTTGCAGCTTAATGACCGGACCAATTTTTACAATTCTGCCCACTGTCACTTTATGAGGTTATAACTCTGGAACGCTTTAACGAATCCAGCTGATTCTGAGATTGTTTTTTCGTGACATATTGTACTTCACATTAGTGGTAAAAAATTTTTTTATATGACTTGTTTTTATTTATGAAAAAAATGGAAATATGGAGAAAATTTAGAAAATTTCGCAATTTTCAAAATTTAAATTTTTATGCCCTTAAATCAGAGAGCTATGTCACACAAATTTCTTAATAAATAACATTTCCCACATGTCTACTTTACATCAGCACAATTTTGGGAACAAAATTTTCTTTTGTTACGAAGTTACAAGGGTTAAAAGTTGACCAGCGATTTCTCATTTTTACAACATCATTTTTTTTAGGGACCACATCACATTTGAAGTCACTTTGAGGGGTCTATATGATAGAAAATACCCAAAAGTGACACCATTCTAAAAACTGCACCCCTCAAGGTGCTCAAAACCACATTCAAGAAGTTTATTAACCCTTCAGGCGCTTCACAGGAGCTGAAGCAATGTGGAAGGAAAAAATTGACATTTAACTTTTTTTGCAAAAGCTTTACTTCGGAACCAAT
>JARQOD010000001.1:377662845-377701704 GCA_033576555.1 Oophaga sylvatica | reverse complement strand
AAAGGCGGGAATGGATAAGTAAAGACGAACTGGTACTGTAATACGGCAGGTGGGGGGTTGTCCCCACAGAACAGAGCCAGATCAAACAGTAAAGGGTTTTTTTTAAAGGTAAATTTCCTCGCAGGGGAAAAAAGGGGGGGGACAAACTTTTATAACGTTTTTTTCGCATATGAAGTCTATATACGAGTAATTCCAAAAGTCAAGAGAAAAATGTTTAAACGAAGTTTCAGGAAATTAACGACAAAGAATTCTTGCCCTCCTCGTCCTCCCCAAATGTGGGCGCCAAAAGGGGCACTTGTAGTTCTCTGTGTGGCGTATCTCTAACGGGGTAATCGGTCCTAAATGGTTAATGGGGGCGGGGAAAACAACGCGCGTGTTCCCGCTTTAGTGTTGTAATGTGTTGAAATGATTCGGAGCGGGCTCCCTTGGTGGTTCAAACAGTGCTAAACCCATTCAATGGGTTTGGGCAATCAGGAGTTAAGATTCTTTTTAAAAGGGGGGGCCCCTCCCCATTGTTGCTGGTGTCAATTGTTCTTTGTCTCAACGTGGTTCCTGGTTCACTTGGAAGCTTGCGGGTTTGCCTGCATTTCTTTTCAAAAAGATATTTTGCTTTTTTTTGTGCTTGCTTTTTGCATTGTTCCCACCTTGGGGAGGTCAGCCGGTCCCCCCCCGGGCTTTTGCCTCCTCTCAATTTATCTGACCCACTTTTATTTGTTCATTTCCCTTTTTCCATTTTTTCAGGGGCTGCGGTTTATTTTGTGACAAAAAAACTAATTTAGGTGGTGAGGCTTTGATTCATGTTTTTGCAATTTTAATTTGGTATTTTTTTAGGGTTTTTTTGGATTGCAGGGGGTTCCCTTCCCATCCTTTTTTGTCCATAGTTTGGGCCCCAACGTTTTTATTTTTTTTGTCTTGTCTGTATTTTCCCCTTGTCTAAACCACCATTTAAATTTTGGGGGGTTCCTTGTTCTTTTGGGATCTGCTCCGGGGGAATATTTCCCCTTTTTTTCTTTAGGTGTAGTTAACCTCGGCTGTGACGGGCGTTAGGACCAGTGGGGACCTCAGGCTGCCTTTTTTTGTGGGGTTAGTCAGGGGCTGAATTCGAGATTCCAACCCCTTTTGTGTATTGGTTTTGCCTGCTCTCCTCACTACCCCAAAAATAAAAATTCACCGGCCAAACTGAAAATTATATGGGCTCACAGAAAAGGGGGGAAAAAAAAAAAAAGTGTGGGAAAAAAAGAAATTGTCAGATTGTCAAGATTTTTTTTTTCTTTTTGTTTTTTGCATTTTTTTTTTTTTTTCCCTCTTTTTTCTGGGTGCGAGGAGGATTTTTTTTTCTCTCAATGGGTTTGCACAGTTTCTGGCCGGGGGGATCACTTGCCCTGGTTCGGAGTATCTACCTATTTTGCTGGGTTGGGTTGTGGCCCCTGGATCCCCTCCCGATTTTTTTTTGGGGACGAGCAAAAATTTCTGAATTTTAAAAAATTTACTGTAAGTTTTTTTTGCCTTTTAAAACCAAAATCCTGGGGAACGCAGCACCGGGGTTAAAAATTTTTATCTTTTCCCCTGCGGGGGGTCACGGTTGGGTTTTTTTCCTGACCCTGGGCCCCTGTTTTGAGTAATTTGATGCTTTTTTTTGGGCTCGGGGGTTTTGTCAAAAACCAAATTCACTGATAAAGTGAAAAACCTTTGGGGCATTAAATCGGGGTTTGGGACGCTGAGTTGTACTTCAAAATTCAAATGGGCATCCTACCAAAATGGAATAGATGTTTTGGGCACCCTTTTTCAAAGGGGCGTCAAGAATGTAAAAGTTGTTTGGGGGGTTTCCCTGCCCCCCTTGGTTCAATGATTCTATGCATTGCATTTCAAATTGAAGCGTTTGCTTGGGGTAGAGGTATGCGTGGAATAGTGTTCCCTTGTAACCAGCTTCTAGTCCATGCAGTGTGTAAGTGGCTTCAGGGGACAGTGTATAGTTTTTTAAAACGCAATGGGGTTTTTTTTACTGTGGTGAGCCCCTATCTATTTCAGTCTGCCCTAAGCGGGGGAAAACTTTTTTCACGCTCTTTGTTTGGGTATGTTCAGATAAATTTTGTTGAGTTACCCCGATTTGCTCCCCGCCACATTTTTGCTCAGTTTTGTTGATTTAGGGCACCCATAACTGATATTTTGATTTGTAATTTGGGTTTCCTTGATCCCTAGGGGAAGTCTATTCCCCTACTGGGTTGATTCTACCCTTTGGGGGAAAAAACCCCCCAGTTCCTATCGGTAAAATTTGGGGGGGTTAAACCGATCATCAGGGGTTCAAATTTTTGGTACTTTATAATCTGCATGACTTTTTTGTACTGGGTTTCCCTTGTTACAGTCTCATAACCCTTTTTTTGGATTAAATCTGTGTCTGTGACCTTTGGGGGCTCCCAATTGTTAATGCCAACACTCCTGTTTTTTTGCTCCCCCCAGGCTCAGGATTTTCTGACTTTTTACAGATTTTTCGGGTTGTTTTAGGAAAAAGAAAATCTGCATCCTTCCCCCCCCATAGGAGCTATGACGCGCTATTGATTATGGTTAAAAATTCCCAAAAGGTCGCCTTTTTAACTTGTCTGTCCCTGAAAATGGCTATTGGTTTATATAAAGGGAGTCTTGGAGGGGGGCATTCAGACCTCCCTTTGCCCTTGGGGGCGTTTTTTTTTGGGCCAAAAAGGAGGTTCATTAAGGCCATGTATTGATTATCCCTCTCTGAACAATTCACTGTGAAATTCAATTCCTTACCCTTGATTTTGACCTTTTTTCCGGGTGAAAAGTGTACTTGGGTTTCCAAGTTGACTCAGGGGGGGTTAACCTTATTCGCTTAAGCAGGGGATGAATAAGCGGGGGTTTATTTCCCCAGAGGGGCATTTTTGAGTACCTTTTGTTTCCCTTTTGGGCCCCTAATGCTCCCCTTTCCTTTTTCCCCCCTTCATGTTACATTTTCGGGGAAATTTTTGGTAAATTTCTGATTGTTTTTTTGGGATATTTTGATTTTTTCAATGACTGGGACTTCATGTGAAAACATGTTTGCACTTTTCCAATTTTGAGAGGAAAAGCTCTGTATGGAAAGGGTAAAAGGTTTTTTTGGGGTTTCCCGGGGATTCATTTCGGGGATTCATTTTTTCCGTTGTTTTTGAAAGGGCCCCGGGCAAGGTTCACCCCTCTGGATTGGGTCCAACCACTTTTTAAAAGGGCTTTTAAAATTTTTGGTTTTTTGCAATTTTTATCGAAATTTTTTGGTAATTTCTTTTTTTTTAACCATTGACTGTTTTGCCCCAAAAAGGGTTCTATGGGTGAATTGGGCCTACGAGGATCTTGCTTTCACACTTAAAAGATTACTTCTGCCCCTTTTCTGGGCACCCTGATGTTTTCTCCTTCGGGTGGGGGTTGATGCCTCTGAAATTGGGGCATCCCTTTTGTCCCAAAGGGGGTTCCAAAGCTCTAAAGAAACCTTGTCCCTTTTTCTCTCAAATTTTTCTCCAACAAAACAAAATTTTAGTGGGTAATCGGGAGTTTTGGCCAAAGTGGGCTTTTGAAGAGTGGAAAAATTGGTTGGGGGACCCAAACTAGGGGTGGTCCCCCGGGGACCAAAATTGGTTTATCGGGAATCAAAAGGATTTAAACCCAGCAGGCCAGGTGGGCCTTTTTTTTCACACGTTTTAATTTTGGGGGTTTTTTTTTTAAAAGGGCTAGCCTCCCATTTTTATGTCTCCTTTTTCTGAAATTTTGGGGTTTCACCCCCTTTTTTTGGGGAAAGGGGGAATTCTTTGCCCCGGTGTCCTGTTGTGGACTATGCAGAGATTTGGGCCCAGTAGGGGGGGGTTTACTCCCCGGGGGCCCAGGGGTTTGAACCCGGAAGGGGAATATGGTCCTGGTTTTAAAGGGGGGTTGGTTGGTTTCCTAAAAAAATACCCTTGGGTTGCATCCCTAATTTTAACCTGGGTTCTTTGGGCCCCTTTTAAATTTGGGAGATTTAAATCCTTTTCCCCTTTGTTCCTTTTTGTTCTTGGGGGGGACTTAAAACCCCATAATGTTCCAAAAGCCCTTTATTAAGGGTTTTGGCCATGTTTTTTGGGCTGCGCCCCCTCCCCCTTTGGGGGTTTTGGGGGAATTAATGTTTGAAAAAATTTTTCCGTTTTTTGACAAACCCATTTTTGGTTAAGTGGAGAGGTTATGGGGGAGGAAATTCTTGGGTGTTTGCTTCCATCCATCTGGGGACTGCCGTGCTTAAACAAGCTCACCTCCCCGGGTTGCCCAAATGGGGTTTGGGGGCCCCCTCCTAAAGGGGGGGGGTTTTTTAAAATGGTTGAAATGAATTCTGAGAAGGCCCCCCTTGGGGGTTCAAAATGTGAACCATTCAATGAGGGGGGGAAATCGGGATTCAATTCTTATTAAGGGGGTTCCCCCCCTCAGGTTCCGTGTAATTTGTTTTGTTCAATTTGGGGTTCCGGGTTATTCGGGTTGCTGAGTCTTGCCTTTTCTGCTATAAAAAGTTTTTTTGCTTTTTTTTTGTGCTTGTTTTTTTGCATTTTTCCCCACCTTTTGGATCCCAGGCCCCCCGGGGGGGTTGTCCCCCTCTCTTTTTTACCCACGTTATTTTTTCATTTCCCTTTTCCTTTTTTTCAGTGGCGCGGCTTTTTTTTGTGCCCAAAAACAAATTTGGGGGGTAGAGGGCGTGGACTCGGTGTTTTTGAATTTTAGATTGGTATTTTTTGGGGGTTTTTTGGGTTCTAATTTTCCTTTCCCACCCCTTTTCTGTCCGGGATTGGGCCCCCCAAAGTTTGTCATCTATTTTTGTCTTGTCTGTTTTTCCCCTTTTAAATCCTTTCTGTTTGGGGGGTTCCTGTGTTTTTGGGGGTTTCTCCGGGGGGGATAGCTTTTCCCCTTTCTTCTTTGGTGTATTAACCCCTCCTGTGCGGGGGTTGGGGCCAAGTAGGAACCCCCCAGGGGGGCCTTTTTGTGGGGTTATGGGTTGCAAACCGTAGTTAAAACCCCTCGGGGTATTGCCTTTTTTGCCTTCCCTAGCTCCAAATTAACACTTTGTCTTTTCTTGGGGAAAACGTTTTCGGAACGGGGGTCAGTCCCTTTATTTTTTCTGTGGGGTCAGGGCCTTCCCCGCAAAAATTTCCCGGGGGGACTAGGGATGATTCCGCCCGGGCTGTGGATAATTGGTTTTAATCTCAGTAACCTGTTTTTACCATCCACCCTCTTTCCTTTCCCTTTTAGCTTTTACAGAGGGAATCCTCCCCCACGGGTCTCTTCCTCTGCTATACCAAAATTTTCGGTCGGCACCAATCTCTCCCCCCGGTCCCCCATTCCTTCTGCTCCCAAAAATCCTCCCGGGGAAACTCTGTACACACCAAGGGTTTGGCACGGGGCAAAGAAGGTAACCCCCTTCCAACTCTTCCTGTGCTTCACCCCCTTAGATTACCAGATAACAAGGCAGAGGATGGAGTACATAGAGGACAGAGCATGGTACCAGATAAGGCAGAGGATGGAGTACAAAGAGGACAGAACGTGGCACCAGATAACAAGGCAGAGGATGGAGTACAAAAAGGACAGAGCGTGGTACCAGATAACAAGGCAGAGGATGGAGTACATAGAGGACAGAGCATGGTACCAGATAAGCAGTGGATGGAGTACAAAGAGGACAGAACGTGGCACCAGATAGCAAGGTAGAGAAGGGAGTACAAAGAGGACAGATCATGGTACCAGATAACAAGGCAGAGGAGGGAGTACAAAGAGGACAGAGCGTGGCACCAGATGAGGCAGAGGAGGGAGTACAAAGAGGACAGAGTGGGCATCAATAACAAGGCAGAGGATATAATACAGTGAGGACAGATTGTGGTACCAGATAAACAAGGCAGAGTACGAAGAGGAAGAACGTGGCACCAGATAACAAGGCAGAGGATGGTGTACAAAGAGGACAGAGCGTAGCACCAGATAACAAGGCAGAGGAGGGAGTACAAAGAGGACAGAGCGTGGCACCAGATAACGAGGCAGAGGATGGAGTACAAAGAGGACAGAGCATGGCATCAGATAACAAGGCAAGAGGATGGAATACAGTGAGGACAGATCATGATACCAGATAACAAGGCAGAGGAGAAGTACAAAGAGGACAGAACATGGCACCAGATAACAAGGCAGAGGAGGGAGTACAAACAGGACAGTGTGGTACCAGATAACAAGGCAGAGGAGAGAGTACAAAGAGGACAGAACGTGACACCAGATAACAAGGCAGAGGAGGGAGTAAAAAGATGACAGAGCATGGGCATCAGATAACAAGGCAGAGGATGGAGTACAGTGAGGACAGATCGTGGTACCAGATAACAAAGACAGAGGAGGGAGTACAAAGAGGACAGAGCGTGGCACCAGATAACAAGACAGAGGATGGAGTACAAAGAGACAGAACGTGGCACCAGATAACAAGGCAGAGGATGGAGTACAAAAAGGACAGAGCGTGGTACCAGATAACAAGGCAGAGGATGGAGTACATAGAGGACAGAGCATGGTACCAGATAAGGCAGAGGATGAGTCAAAGAGGACAGAACGTGCACCAGATAACAAGGCAGGATGGAGTACAAAAAGGACAGAGCATGGTACCAGATAACAAGGCAGAGGATGGAGTACATAGAGGACAGAGCATGGTACCAGATAAGGCAGTGGATGAGTACAAAGAGGACAGAAGTGGCACCAGATAGCAAGGTAGAGGAAGGGAGTACAAAGAGGACAGATCATGGTACCAGATAACAAGGCAGAGGAGGGAGTACAAAGAGGACAGAGCGTGGCACCAGATGAGGCAAGGAGGGAGTACAAAGAGGACAGAGCGTGGATCAGATAACAAGGCAGAGATATAATACAGTGAGGACAGATTGTGGTACCAGATAACAAGGCAGAGTACGAAGAGGAAGAACGTGGCACCAGATAACAAGGCAGAGGATGGTGTACAAAGAGACAGAGCGTAGCACCAGATAACAAGGGCAGAGGAGGGAGTACAAAGAGAACAGAGCGTGGCACCAGATAACGAGGGCAGAGGATGGTTACAAAGAGGACAGAGCATGGATCAGATAACAAGGCAGAGGATGGAATACAGAGAGGACAGAATCATGGTACCAGATAACAAGGCAGAGGAGGAGTACAAAGAGGACAGACATGGCACCAGATAACAAGGCAGAGGAGGGAGTACAAACAGGACAGTGTGTACCAGATAACAAGGCAGAGGAGGAGAGTACAAAGAGGACAGGAACGTGACACAGATAAAACAAGGTCAGAGGAGGGAAGTACAACAGAAGGACAAGAGCATGGCATCAGATAACAAGCAGAGGATGGAGTACATGAGGACAGATCGTGGTACCAGATAACAAGGACAGAGGAGGGAGTACAAAGAGGACAGAGCGGGCACCAATAACAAGACAGAGATGGAGTACAAAGATGACAGAACGGCACCAGATAACAAGGCAGAGGAGGGAGTACAAAGAAGGACAGAACTTGGCACTCAATAACAAGGCAGAGATGTATAAAGATGACAGAACGCGGTACCAGATAACAAGGCAGGGATGAGTACAAAGAAGACAGAACTGGCACAGATAACAGGCAGAGGATGTAGTAGAAAGATGACAGAGGTGGTACCAGATAACAGACAGAGGATGGAGACAAAGAGGACAGAACTGGCACAGATAACAAGGCAGAGGAGGATACAGAGGACAGAGTCTGTACCAGATAACGAGGCAGAGGATGAGAGTACAAAGAGGACAGACATGGCATCAGATAACAAGGCAAGAGGAGGAATACAAGAGGACAGATCATGATACCAGATAACAAGGCAGAGGAGGAAGTACAAAGAGGACAGAACATGGCACCAGATAACAAGGCAGAGGAGGAGTACAAACAGGACAATGTGGTACCAGATAACAAGGCAGAGGAGAGAGTACAAAGAGGACAGAACGTGACACCAGATAACAAGGTAGAGGAGGGAGTAAAAAGATGACAGAGCATGGCATCAGATAACAAGGCAGAGGATGGAGTACAGTGAGACAGATCGTGGTACCAGATAACAAGACAGAGGAGGGAGTACAAAGAGGACAGAGCGTGGCACCAGATAACAAGATAGAGGATGGAGTACAAAGAGGACAGAACTTTGGCACCAGATAACAAGGCAGAGATGGAGTACAAAAAGGACAGAGCGTGGTACCAGATACAAGGCAGAGGATGGAGTACCTAGAGGACAAGCATGGTACCAGATAAGGCAAGGATGGAGTACAAAGAGGACAGAACATGGCACCAGATAACAAGGCAGAGGAGGGAGTACACAACAGGACATGTGGTACCAGATAACAAGGCAGAGGAGGGAGTACAAAGAGGACCAGAGCGTGGCACCAATAACAAGATAGAGGTGGAGTACAAAGAGGACAGAACGTGCACCAGAAAACAAGGCAGAGGATGGAGTACAAAAAGGACAGAGCGTGTACCAGATAACAAGGCAGAGGATGGAGTACCTAGAGGACAGAGCATGGTACAGATAAGGCAGAGGATGGAGTACAAAGAGGACAGAACGTGGCACCAGATAACAAAGCAGAGGATGGAGTACAAAAAAGGACAGAGCGTGGTACCAGATAACAAGGCAGAGGATGGAGTACATAGAGGACAGAGCATGGTACCAGATAAGGCAGTGGATGGAGTACAAAGAGGACAGAAAGTGGCACCAGATAGCAGGTAGAGAAGGGAGTACAAAGAGGACAGATCATGGTACCAGATAACAAGGCAGAGGAGGGAGTACAAAGAGGACAGGCGTGGCACCAGATGAGGCAGAGGAGGGAGTACAAAAGGACAGAGCGTGGCATCAGATAACAAGACAGAGGATATAATACAGTGAGGACAGATGTGGTACCAGATAACAAGGCAGAGTACGAAGAGGAGAGAACGTGGCACCAGATAACAAGGCAGAGGATGGTGTACAAAGAGGACAGAGCGTAGCACCAGATAACAAGGCAGAGGAGGGAGTACAAAGAGAACAGAGCGTGGCACCAGATAACGAGGCAGAGGATGGAGTACAAAGAGGACAGAGCATGGCATCAGATAACAAGGCAAGAGGATGGAATACAGTGAGGACAGATCATGATACCAGATAACAAGGCAGAGGAGGAAGTACAAAGAGGACAGAACATGGCACCAGATAACAAGGCAGAGGAGGGAGTACAAACAGGACAGTGTGGTACCAGATAACAAGGCAGAGGAGAGAGTACAAAGAGGACAGAACGTGACACCAGATAACAAGGCAGAGGAGGGAGTACAAGATGACAGAGCATGGCATCAGATAACAAGGCAGAGGATGGAGTACAGTGAGGACAGATTGTGGTACCAGATAACAAGACAGAGGAGGGAGTACAAAGAGGACAGAGCGTGGCACCAGATAACAAGACAGAGGATGGAGTACAAAGAGGACAGAACGTGGCACCAGATAACAAGGCAGAGGAGGGAGTACAAAGAGGACAGAACGAGGCACCAGATAACAAGGCAGAGAAGGGAGTACAAAGATGACAGAACGCGGTACCAGATAAAAGGCAGAGGAGTGAGTACAAAGAAGACAGAACTTGGCATCAGATAACGAGGCAGAGGATGTAGTAGAAAGATGACAGAGAGTGGTACCAGATAACAAGACAGTGGATGGAGTACAAAGAGGACAGAACGTGGCACCAGATAACAAGGCAGAGGAGGGAGTACAAAGAGGACAGAACGAGGCACCAGATAACAAGGCAGAGAAGGGAGTACAAAGATGATAGAACGCGGTACCAGATAACAAGGCAGGGGAGGGAGTACAAAGAAGACAGAAAATGGCACCAGATAACAAGGCAGAGGATGGAGTAGAAAGAGGACATAGCATGGTACCAGATAACAAGACAGAGGATGGAGTACAAAGGGACAGAGCATATTGCCAGACAACAAGGCAGAGGATGGAGTACAAAGAGACAGAGCGTGGCACCAGATAACGAGGCAGAGGATGGAGTTCATTGGCGTAACCTGAGCTGCAGCTTGAGAAAGCTAACGTGAAACGTGCGTCAGGGGTGGTACATGGCTCCCGGGCACCTGAGCACCATACTTATGGGTAAGCATTGAAGCACTTTATTTTTGTATTGGATATTCTTTTTCCTCATTGGCGTCCTTAATGGTTGTATCATAGTGCTGGTCCCTTTATATAAAAACGCCATCATAGCCATGTCAGGTTAGGGACATATTTATGACATGAGGGATTATAGTTAATATGAAATAATGTTGGATATGTGATGTATTCTGCTTCATTGTGTTTTTTCATTTAATATTGTATGCCCTGAATCTATGTGAAAGTCACTAGGGTTATATGTTATGCCACTGTGTGGTCTTTTATTTATACTTAATTAATTTTCTGATGTAATAAAGATTACCTTTTTTATTGATTTTTTCTGTGTATGGAACTCCATTTTTTCTTGTTTTTTGGTTATGGTTTGGAGTATACATTATAGTCCTGAGACTTTATGGGTAAATGAAATAGCATAAATCCACTTGGTTTACGCATAAAAATATATACCGTATATACTCATGTATAAGCCGACCCGTGTATAAGCCGACCCCCCTAATTTTGCCACAAAAAACTGGGAAAACTTATTGACTCGCGTATAAGCCTAGGGTAAAAAATGATTATGCCCCCATATGATGCTCCACAGATTATGCCCCCATATGCTGCACATATTATGCCCAATATGCTCCACAGATTATGCCCCTATATGCTCCAGATTATGCCCCATATGCTCCACAGATTATGCCCTATATGCTCCAGATTATGCCCAATATGCTTCAGAGATTATGCCCCCATATGCTCCAGATTATGCCCTATATATTCCCAGATTATGCCCCCATATGCTCCAGATTATGCCCCCATGTTCCACAGCTTATGCCCCCATATGCTCCATATTATGCCCCCATATGTTCCACAGCTTATGCCCCCATATGCTCCACAGCTTATGCCCCCATATGCTCCATATTATGCCCCCATATGCTCCATATTATGCCCCCATATGCTCCATTTTATGCCCCATATGTTCCACAGCTTATGCCCCATATGCTCCACAGTTTATGCCCCCATATGCTCCATATTATGCCCCCATATGTTCCACAGCTTATGCCCCCATATGCTCCAGATTATGCCCCCATATGCTCCATATTATGCCCCCATATGCTCCATATTATGCCCCCATATGTTCCACAGCTTATGCCCCCATATGCTCCAGATTATGCCCCATATGTTCCACAGTTTATGCCCCCATATTATGCCCCCATATGCTCCAGATTATGCCCCCATATGCTCCACAGCTTATGACCCCATATGCTCCACATCTTATGACCCCATATGCTCCATATGCCCCCATATGCTCCATATTATGCCCCCATATGCTCCATATTATGCCCCCATATGTTCCAGATTATGCCCCATATGCTGCTGCTGCAAAAAAAAAAAAATGACATACTCTCCTCTGGTCGCTGGGCCAGGTGCCGGTGTCCTGAGCAGGCAGTGACACTGGCACCTGAGATATTTACCTATCCTCTCTGCACCGCAGCGCTGCGTCCTCGTCCTGGTCCTCGGCAGTGAATGATCAGGCAGGGGGCGCGGCGCTCACTAATGACGTCATCGCGCCCTCTGCTGATCATTCACAGCCAGAGGAGTCAGACGAGGACGCAGCCTGCAGCGTGGAACGGGACAGGTAAGTATCGCTATACTCACCCCTCCACCGCGCGTCCCTGCAGCCTCTCCTCTTCTCCCGGCGCTCTCCGCAGAGCTTCAGTCCTGCAGCGGTCACGTGCTACCGCTCATTAAAGTCATGAATATGTGCATATTCATGACTTTAATGAGCGGTGCCATGTGACCGCTGCAGGAAGGAGCCGGAGATCGTGGGAGAAGCAGAGGGGGCTGCAGAGACCGCGGCGGCGGAGAGGTGAGTATAATCCGACACCCCCGCTCCCCCTCCCCGCCGACCCCCGTATATGACCCGCGTATAAGCCGAGAGGGGGACTTTCAGCCCTAAAAAATGGGCTGAAAATCTTGGCTTATACACGAGTATATACGGTACATACATCTGTTTATAATAACCATAGTTGTATTGGGAGTTTGATGATACGATGAGCTATTGGGCTGCAAAGGACTCATGTATTGCTTTTTTTTTTATAAACTTCTTTATTAGATGATTTGACATATTAATATGCAATCAAATATATATCAAAACCATACATTATATGCATATATCTTAAAAATACAATGTTGCTCTCATCCAATTTCAATCTAACCTTTTGAATGTTACAACAATACTTCATTTGAACCATATACAGAACTAGCAATGAAACAATAAACAAATATTATGACCTCAATATCCCCAAGTTACCAGCTACATCCTCAAGATTGTACCATATTGTACCCTTAAATGCTACCATTAATTAATTGATCTCTACTTGTAACTATATTCAATAAAAGTCCTCCATTTTTTAAAAAAATTTTCAGTATTCTTTTCTTTTTGGGATTCTGTATCTATTTTGTCCATCAACATTAGGGATTTTATAGTATCTATCAGTTCTGAAACACTCGGTGGTTTCTTCTCCAGCCAGTGTCTCAAGATACATTTCTTAACTGCCAGCAGAACAATATGTACAGCATCGGGAGCACTATATAGTTTATTATTTGATTCACTTATCAGGCTAATGAACTGAAAAACACATGCCTGTACATTTTTGGGTATCTCAACCTTCCAGATTCTCTGTATGTATTTAATTACCTCGGCCCAGAATCTTTGAATAATTGGGCATTCCCACAAACCATGTAATAAATTGGCCCTGTGTAGACTACATTTTGGACAGCTAGTAAGATAGTGAGCAGGTGCACCATTGTAGGTAAGATTAAAAGCGTATATCGCTTGGTGTATCAGCTTATAATGCATCTCTCTCCACTGCTCATTTATAATTACCTTTCTTATTTTTTTCCATCCGATCAGTATTTTGTTACCTAAGTCTTCATCTGGAATGGATTTATACCAGGTTTTAAATATTTTTGAGCACCATGGTGACTGAATCTGGACACGAATATAGTCATAGATGCTGGAAAGCGATTCCAGGTCTGTACTCTGCCCCATCATGGAATCAAAATTGCTTATTCTTTCTGCCTTCCCCAGATCTTTCACCAAATTTGTGTAATATGTCGTAAATTTGTAGGAATTGTAAGTATTGATTATTTTGTAATCCAAATTTGCCCTAAAATTCAGACCAACTCAACAATCTTCCCTCTGCCGGTTGTAAGATATCCCCCAGAACCCCGATTCCTTTTTCCTTCCATTTCTTAAAAAGTTTATTTTGTGTTCCTTGTGAAAAGTTCGGGTCTTTCCAAATCATCAAAGATTTGGAGACACAGAAAGGGAGATTGAACAGTTTCCTAATAGCTTTCCATGCTCCCAATGTATCTCTGAGCAAACTGCTTGCTTTTACATACAGTAGTTTGGTAGATGAGCTAATTTTGTATGTAAGATTGTGTTGAGGTTCAAAGGACTGGCTAGTTCCTTCTCCAGCGCTAGATTGGAAAAATATGATGTGTCCTGTAGCCAGTCTCTAATGTGTCTCATCAAAGCTGACAAATTATATATTCTAATCAAGGGCATCTGCATTCCCCATCATCTTTTTTCAAAGCCAGTTTACTGTAAGCAATCCTTGGCCTTTTGCCTTGCCAAATAAACTTAGTGAAGGCCGATTGTAATTTTTTCGTGTCAGAGTGCTTTAATAGTAAAGGAATGGTCTGCATTGGGTATAAAAGTCGTGCAAAGCTAACCATTTTTAGCAAGTGCATTCTCCCAAACAACGAGAGGTTTAGATTTCTCCATCTTTCCAATTCTAACAATATTTTTTCAATTAAACTAGAATAATTTAATCTATATAGAGATCTAGCATCTCTACCTATTTTCACCCCTAAGTAGTTTATATGTTTCTGTGCTACTGAGACTCGAGCAGTTATCTCAGGATCAACTTTTTTTTTTTCAGATATAAGAGCTGGCATTTACTTACATTTATTTTGTATCCTGAAAATGAGCCAAAATATGTCAATTTATCGAGTAATCCCTGTAAGTGTCTCCCAGGGTCTGCCATAAGCAACAGCATATTGTCAGCAAAACATGTTAGTTTAACTTCTACATCCCCCATCTTTATGCCTTCGAAACACTCTGAATTAATCAAATATCGGGCAAGAGGTTCTATGGCTAAGTTGAACAATAACGGTGATAGTGGGCACCCCTGCCTTGTACCCTTTTGTAGGTGAATTGTGCCAGATAGAAAACCTGGTGTTAGGGTCTGAGGAACGCACCTAATAGATATAGTAGAGAGGTGCGTTCGCAGCCCGGGGTCCACCGTGCAGACGAAGCCCGCTGCTAGTAAGATGGCGAAAGTAGTGAACTCTGTTATCCCGCAGAGTCGCTAAAATAAACACCGTAGCGCGCTGTAGCAGTAAGTGCGAACTCTGTTAATCCCCAGAGCCGCTAACGGGAATGCCACAGCGCTATATGGCGATAAGTGCGAACTCACTTAGCTTCTGTGAGCCGCAAAGTAAAACGCTAGGGCGCTGAACCAGCGTTATAAAGCGAACCCTGTTGCGTCTCAGAGCCGCTGAGAAAAAAACTGTGTCCTGTTAAAACCACAGGGACACACAGATAACTGCTGTGCAGATAGCAGTCCATGATCATGCAGACAGCAATGCAATCAAGCAATCTCCTCACCGGAGAAGCCGGTATTCTAGGGGCTTATTTCAGCCAAGCCCTAACCACGTGCACTCAAATCTCCTCACCGGAGAAGCCGGTATTCTAGGGGCTTATTTCAGCCGAGCCCTAACCACATGCGTGCATGATCACACTGGCGCAAAGCACATAATGCAATTGATACTAGCGCATGGCGGCCCAGCCATGCCACCCTTTTATAGTAACAGCTACAGGACCTGCTAGAAACAAGAACCAATGACAAACTGTTCCAAAACACATGTAGTTTCAGGACCTTCCTGGCGGACCAATAGGAGCTGCTGCAGCACCTGAACATGTGACCCCTGATCTCCAATGAGAGATCTCACTCTGGGCATGCTCAGAAGGGGAAACGCAGGACTTCGTCCCAAAGACGTCTGCTCCAGCACTGGCTATAATAGAAGATCCAGGAAGGGCAGCAGCAAGTCTCTGCACAGTATTGGAATGAGCAAGACGCTGGTACCGACGTCTCTGATGAGCAGGCTCCACTGCGAACGGAGATGGATGGGGGACCGCAGCGGGACTGGTTTGAGACTCCTCTTGTGCAGCAGCGGGAACTCGAACCCCAACACCTGGAGTGTAAATCTTGGCCTGCGGTGCAGTATACAAAGCTGTAAGAAAATTTCTAAAAGTCCCCGTTATTCCAAACTTATCCAATACATTATATAACCATCCCCATTGTATGTTATCGAAAGCTTTCTCAGCATCTAGTGCCAAGAGAGCTGAATTTTCCATCCCTTTCTCTTCCCGATAGAGACTATCTTGGACCGCTAATACTGTTCTAATATTAAATACCGCTGCCCGTTTTTTTATGAAACCTACTTGGTGTAAACCGATCAATTCTGGTAATAATTCAGCAAGTCTATCCGCCAATATTTTTGACAGAATTTTTATATCCTGGTTTATCAGCGAAATTGGTCTATATGACCCTGGCTCTTTCTCATCTTTTCCTTGTTTGTGAAGAACTTTAATATAGGCCATGTTTCCCGAGTCTAGCAAAATTTTGTTTTGTAACGTGAAATTAAAAACTTCGACTAGACTATTAGTTATATCATCCTTCAACAATTTATAGAATTCCCCTGGAAGTCCATCCGGGCCAGGGGCCTTATTATTCTTCAAATTTGTTATCGTTTTGACTATTTCTTCTTTCTTTATTAATCCGTTTAACTTATCTCTGTCTGTTTCATTAAGCTGACACAACTGTAAGGAGTCAAGAAAGCGAATCCCTTCCGCCATATTCGGGTCTCCTTTTTTGTATAAGGCTGAATAGAAATTGCTAAGAATTTTATTTATTTTTTTGGGGTCACCCTGTATAATACCCTCAGAGTCTCTTAAATTATTTATATAAGGGATGTGCCTTTTACCTCTAGCCATTTTTGCCAAAAGAGATCCGGCCTTATTCCCAAATTTAAAGAATTCTGCCGATTTTCTTTGCCCCTTTAATTTTTCTGATCTTTCCAACCAAAGGTCAAATTCTGATTTGGATTGTAACCACCTATCTCTATTAGAAACTGATGGATTATTGATATATTCTGTGTACCTTACTCTAGTTTTCTGACTTGTTTCACTATAGGCTATCCTCATTTTCTTTTTTAAAGAATTGACATATCCAATTATTCTCCCCCTCAAAACAGCCTTTGCTGTATCCCAGTATAAATGCACTGAATCCCTATGTTCTCTATTATCTAATTCATATTCTAACCACCAATTTTTTATGATTTTTTGAAAATTTTCATCTTGTGCCAAGAACGTCGGAAATCTCCATAAAATATCAGAGCCTTTTGGGAAAGTGTCCTGCAAGGATAACGAGACCGGGGTATGATCCGAAATAATTAAATCTAGAATGTTATTATCATTCAACGTATTCACTAAGTCTTGAGAGATTAGAAAATAATCTATTCTAGACCAAGAGTTGTGAACCTGTGAAAAATGAGTAAATTCTCGATCTATTGGATGAGATGTACGCCAAATATCTATCAAACCAGTGCTTTCTAGGAATGTTGCCACCACTCTGTCACTTGATCTACTACTGTCTGTCTGTTTCACTCTAGATCTATCTTCAATGTTACTCACAACTGTGTTAAAGTCACCACCAATGATTATCTTTTCCTCCTCGTCTTCCAATATTTGAGTTTCCAGCTCTCTAAAAAAAACTTTATTGTTCCCATTTGCAGCATATATGTTATATAATCTAACCCTGCCCACCGGGGTGTCTAATAATACTCTTATTTTCCTTCCAGATTTATCTGAATCCCAAGATATTATTTTAGGCTATGTGCACACGTTGCGGTTTCTTAGCGGTTTTGCGGCAAACCGCTTACACAATACAACTCATTAAGGCCTATGAGATTCTACAATGCTGTGCACATGCTGCGGGTTTTTCCGCGGCGGAATCGCATCGCGGGAGAATCCGCAGCATGCTCATTCTTTTTTGCGGAACCGCGACGATTCCGCCGCCATAGGAATGCATTGAACCAATTACTTTCCGCATGTGGCTGTGCCCACCATGCGGAAAGTAAGCGGTTCATGTGCGGATGGTACCCGGGGTCTGGAGGTGAGAAGACTCTCCTCCAAGCCCTGGGTACCATATCCATGTAAAAACAATAATTAAAATAAAAAATAATGATATTCTCACCTTCCGGCGTCCCACGCAGCTTTCCCGCCTCTCAGCGACGCTCCCGCCAATCGCGTTCCCAGGAGTCCTTTGCAAGATCACCCAGATGACGTAGCGGTCTCGCGTGATGCTACGTCATCGGGATGATTGTCGCAAAGGACTCCTGGGAACGGAACTTGCCGGGAGCGTCGCTGAGAGGCGGGAAAGCTGCAGGGGCCGCCGGAAGGTGAGAATATCATTATTTATTATTTTTTTTTATTATTTTTACATTAGATCTTTTTACTATTGATGCGACATAGGCGGCATCAATAGTAAAAAGTTGGTCACACGAGTCAAACACTTGTTTGACTCGTGTGACCAACCTGTCAGATCGCTTGTAAAACGCTAGCATTCTGCAAGCTAATCCCGCTTGCAAAACGCTAGTGTTTAGCGGGAATACGCATACCTATAATATGCGGATTTCCCGCGGCAGGGAGGTGCGGAATTGCCGCGGAAATTTCCATGGCAATTCCGCAACGTGTGCACATAGCCTTACAGTTCGCCTGTTTGCTTATTAAAATCAGTACTCCTGCTTTCCTATTCTCAGACGGAGATCCCAAAACAGATCCCACCCACATTTTATCCATCCTGCAGAAATCTTGCTCTTTTAAGTGCGTTTCTTGTAGCATCGCAATGTCTACTTTGTTTCTTAAGGTGTCTCAAAACCATCATTCTTTTATGTGGGGACTGAAGCCCCTTTGACATTCCATGTCACTACTTTCATATTAAATGTATAAAAAGAAATAAAAAAAGAAAAAAAAATTAACTAGTTTTAACCAGTCTGTTGAATTAAACAGTTTAAAACCTAAACAGAGTATTAAGTCTTTTTCTGACTTCACTTTTTTCGTACATGTATCTGTGGGCACTCTGTAAACCCACCCTTTCTTTCACCAAAACTAGACTTTTCCCCCTCCTTTAGAACCCAGCCTCCATCTCCTCCATTTTAACCCCCAAAATCAAACATATCACACAAATTAATATTTTACAATGCGTGCCTTAGAAGAAAAAGAAAAACAACAAATTTTGCCTTCCCCTCTTCCTTAATACGACAGATTGTTATAATCTCTCTCCAACTGAGTCTCAGTCAGGGACTTGTTCGCCATTATTCTGAAGCAACTTCTTCATATATTCTCTGGCCAAGTCTGGTGCATTAAAGGATTCTGTACCTCCTTCTGGGGGAAATATCTTCAGAGTAGCAGGAAATTGCAGCGCAAATCTAATCTTTTTTTCCCACCAGTTCAGTACACAGATCACTAAATGCTCTCCTTTTCTTTGTGACTTCTACGGAATAATCGTTGAATAATAAAACTTTGTGCCCTCTGATAGTGGTCTGAGTCGGCTTTTTTCTGTAATGTTGTAGAAGGGCAGATTTATCCACAAAGTCCAGATATTTCACAATTACCGGTCTTGGTCTGCTAGAAAGAGAGGGAGAATTGTGCTGCTGCAGAGGTGGACCAACTCTGTGGGCCCTTTCTACTTTCATACTGTTTTCTATCCCCAACGATCTGGGAAGTTCCTCCATACAAATCTTCATTAAATGAGTAGGGGGATAGATTCTGGGAGACCTATTATCCTTAGATTGTTTCTCCTTGATCTGTTTTCTAGATCATCTACTCTTTCAGACAATTGCAGGCTTAATTTTGTGGCTTTTCTCAGCTCTAGTTGTATATTCTGAAGTTCGTCCTCTGCTGCACTCAGTCTGTGCTCAGCTATATCAAGCCTTTCAGACTGCTGGGTGATGGATGCCTGCAGCTGCTGCAATGATGCAGAAACTGATTGTTCAAGAGTCTTTTTTATGTCTGGTGCCAATATCATACGCCCCGACCACACCCATTTAGCACTGGTGATCACACTGGCTGGTACTGAGGGCACACTGGTACTGAGTAAAAGAAAGAACAGAGAGAGAAAAAAAAACAGAAAGAAAGGAGATAGAGAAAGAAAGAGGGGAAGCAACAAAGAACAGAGAGAAAGTAGAGAGAGAAATAAATAAAGAAAGGGAAGAGAAAGAACAGAGAGAAAAAAACAAAGAGGGAGAAAGAAAGAAAGAAAGAAAGAAAGAAAGAAAGAAAGAAAGAAAGAAAGAAGAAAGAAAGAAAGAGGGAAAGAAAGAACAGAGAGAGAAAGAAAGAACAGAGAAAGAAAGAGGGGACAGAAAAAAAGAACAGAGAAAACAAAGAAAGAGGAGAAAGAAAGAACAGAGAGGGAGGGAGAAAGAAAGAGGGGAAAGAAAGAACAGGGGGGGAGAAGAAAGAGGGGTAAGAAAGAATAGAGAGAGAAAGACAGAGAGGAAAGAAAGAACAGAGAAAGAAAGAAAGAAAGAAAGAAAGAGAGGAAAAAAAGAAAGAGAGAGAAAGAAAGAACAGAGAGAGAAAGAAAGAACAGAGAGGGAGAGAGAAAGAAAGAACAGAGGGGAGAGGAAAGAGGGGAAAGAAAGAACAGACAGAAAAAGAAAGAAAGAATAGAGAGAGAAAGAAAGAGGGGACAGAGAACAGAGAGAGAAAGAAAGAAAGAAAGGGGAAAGGAAGAACAGAGAGAGAGAAAGAAAGAAAAAGGGGAAAGAACAGAGAGAGAAAAAGAAAGAGGGGAAAGAAAGAACAGAGAGAGAAAGAAAGAACAGAGAGGGAAAGAGGAAGAAAGAGGGGAAATAAAGAACAGAGAAAGACAGAGGGGAAAGAAAGAACAGAGAGAAAAAGAAAGAAAGAATAGAGAGAGAAAGAAAGAGGGGAAAGCAAGAACAGAGAGAAATAAAGAAAGAAAGAGGAGAAAGAAAGAACAGAGAGAGAGAGAAAGAAAAAAGAACAGAGAGAAGAGAAAGAAAGAAAGAGAAGAAAGAAAGAGGGGAAAGAACAGAGAGAGAGAAAGAAAGAAAGAAACAGAGAGCGAAAGAAAGAGGGGACAGAAAAAAAGAACAAGAGAGAAAAAAGAAAGAGGGGAAAGAAAGAACAGAGAGGGAGAGAGAAAGAAAGAGGGGAAAGAAAGAACAGAGGGAGAGAGAAAGAAAGAGGGGAAAGAAAGAACAGAGGGAGAGAGAAAGAAAGAGGGGTAAGAAAGACCAGAGAGAGAGACAGAGGGGAAAGAAAGAACAAAGAAAGAAAGAGAGTAAAGAAAGAACAGAGAGAGAAAGAAAGAACAGAGAGGGAGAAAGAAAGAACAGAGAGGGAGAGAGAACGAGGGGAAAGAAAGAACAGAGAAAGAAAGACAGAGGGGGGAAAGAAAGAACAGACAGAAAAGAAAGAATAGAGAGAGAAAGAAAGAGGGGACAGAGAACAGAGAGAGAAAGAAAGAAAGGGGAAAGGAAGAACAGAGAGAGAGAAAGAAATAAAGAAAGAAAGAAAGAAAGAGAGGGGAAAGAAAGAACAGAGAGAGAGAGAAAGAACAGAGAGAAAGAAAGAAAGAAAGAAAGAGGGAAAGAACAGAGAGAGAAAAATAAAGAGGGGAAAGAAAGAACAGAGAGAGAAAGAAAGAACAGAGAGGAGAGAGAAAGAAAGAGGGGAAATAAAGAACAGAGAAAGACAGAGGGAGGAAAGAAAGAACAGAGAGAAAAAGAAAGAAAGAATAGAGAGAGAAAGAAAGAGGGAAAGCAAGAACAGAGAGAAAGAAAGAAAGAGGAGAAAGAAAGAACAGAGAGAGAGAAAGAAAAAGAACAGAGAGAAAGAAAGAAAGAAAGAAAGAAAGAGGGGAAAGAACAGAGAGAGAGAAAGAAAGAAAGAACAGAGAGCGAAAGAAAGAAGGACAGAAAAAAAGAACAGAGAGAAAAAAAGAAAGAGGGGAAAGAAAGAACAGAGAGGGAGAGAGAAAGAAAGAGGGGAAAGAAAGAACAGAGGGAGAGAGAAAGAAAGAGGGGTAAGAAAGACCAGAGAGAGAAAGACAGAAAGGGGAAAGAAAGAACAGAGAGAGAAAGAAAGAACAGAGAAAGAAAGAAAGAGGGGACAGAAAAAAAGAACAGAGAAAACAAAGAAAGAGGAGAAAGAAAGAACAGAGAGGGAGAGAGAAAGAAAGAGGGGAAAGAAAGAACAGGGGGGAGAAAGAAAGAGGGTAAGAAAGAATAGAGAGAGAAAGACAGAGAGGAAAGAAAGAACAGAGAAAGAAAGAAAGAAAGAGAGGAAAGAAAGAACAGAGAGAGAAAGAAAGAACAGAGAGGGAGAGAGAAAGAAAGAACAGAGAGGGAGAGAGAAAGAGGGGAAAGAAAGAACAGACAGAAAAAGAAAGAAAGAATAGAGAGAGAAAGAAAGAGGGGACAGAGAACAGAGAGAGAAAGAAAGAAAGAAAGGGGAAAGGAAGAACAGAGAGAGAGAAAGAAAGAAAAAGGGGAAAGAACAGAGAGAGAAAAAGAAAGAGGGGAAAGAAAGAACAGAGAGAGAAAGAAAGAACAGAGAGGGAAAGAGGAAGAAAGAGGGGAAATAAAGAACAGAGAAAGACAGAGGGGGAAAGAAAGAACAGAGAGAAAAAGAAAGAAATAGAGAGAGAAAGAAAGAGGGGAAAGTAAGAACAGAGAGAAATAAAGAAAGAAAGAGGAGAAAGAAAGAACAGAGAGAGAGAGAGAAAGAAAAAAGAAAGAGAGAAAGAAAGAAAGAAAGAAAGAGGGGAAAGAACAGAGAGAGAGAAAGAAAGAAAGAAACAGAGAGCGAAAGAAAGAGGGGACAGAAAAAAAGAACAGAGAGAAAAAAAGAAAGAGGGGAAAGAAAGAACAGAGAGGGAGAGAGAAAGAAAGAATGGAAAGAAAGAACAGAGGGAGAGAGAAAGAAAGAGGGGAAAGAAAGAACAGAGGGAGAGAGAAAGAAAGAGGGGTAAGAAAGACCAGAGAGAGAGACAGAGGGGAAAGAAAGAACAAAGAAAGAAAGAGAGGAAAGAAAGAACAGAGAGAGAAAGAAAGAACAGAGAGGGAGAGAGAAAGAAAGAACAGAGAGGGAGAGAGAACGAGGGGAAAGAAAGAACAGAGAAAGAAAGACAGAGGGGGGAAAGAAAGAACAGACAGAAAAAGAAAGAATAGAGAGAGAAAGAAAGAGGGGACAGAGAACAGAGAGAGAAAGAAAGAAAGGGGAAAGGAAGAACAGAGAGAGAGAAAGAAATAAAGAAAGAAAGAGAGGGGAAAGAAAGAACAGAGAGAGAGAGAAAGAACAGAGAGAAAGAAAGAAAGAAAGAAAGAGGGGAAAGAACAGAGAGAGAAAAATAAAGAGGGGAAAGAAAGAACAGAGAGAGAAAGAAAGAACAGAGAGGGAGAGAGAAAGAAAGAGGGGAAATAAAGAACAGAGAAAGACAGAGGGAGGAAAGAAAGAACAGAGAGAAAAAGAAAGAAAGAATAGAGAGAGAAAGAAAGAGGGGAAAGCAAGAACAGAGAGAAAGAAAGAAAGAGAAAGAGGAGAAAGAAAGAACAGAGAGAGAGAAAGAAAAAAGAACAGAGAGAAAGAAAGAAAGAAAGAAAGAGGGGAAAGAACAGAGAGAGAAAAGAAAGAAAGAAACAGAGAGCGAAAGAAAGAAGGGACAGAAAAAAAGAACAGAGAGAAAAAAAGAAAGAGGGGAAAGAAAGAACAGAGAGGGAGAGAGAAAGAAAGAGGGGAAAGAAAGAACAGAGGGAGAGAGAAAGAAAGAGGGGTAAGAAAGACCAGAGAGAGAAAGACAGAGGGGAAAGAAAGAACAAAGAAAGAAAGAACAGAGAGAGAGAAAGAAAAAAGAACAGAGAGAAAGAAAGAAAGAAAGAAAGAAAGAAAGAGGGGAAAGAACAGAGAGAGAGAAAGAAAGAAAGAAACAGAGAGCGAAAGAAAGAAGGGACAGAAAAAAAGAACAGAGAGAAAAAAAGAAAGAGGGGAAAGAAAGAACAGAGAGGGAGAGAGAAAGAAAGAGGGGAAAGAAAGAACAGAGGGAGAGAGAAAGAAAGAGGGGTAAGAAAGACCAGAGAGAGAAAGACAGAGGGGAAAGAAAGAACAAAGAAAGAAAGAGAGGAAAGAAAGAACAGAGAGAGAAAGAAAGAACAGAGAGGGAGAGAGAAAGAAAGAACAGAGAGGGAGAGAGAACGAGGGAAAGAAAGAACAGAGAAAGAAAGACAGAGGGGGAAAGAAAGAACAGACAGAAAAAGAAAGAAAGAATAGAGAGAGAAAGAAAGGGGAAAGGAAGAACAGAGAGAGAGAAAGAAAGAAAGAACAGAGAGAAAGAAAGAAAGAGGGGAAAGAACAGAGAGAGAAAAATAAAGAGGGGAAAGAAAGAACAGAGAGGGAGAGAAGAAAGAAAGAAGAGTGAAATAAAGAACAGAGAAAGACAGAGGGGGAAAGAAAGAACAGAGAGAAAAAGAAAGAAAGAATAGAGAGAGAAAGAAAGAAAGAGGGGAAAGCAAGAACAGAGAGAAAGAAAGAGAAAGAGGGGAAAGAAAGAACAGAGAGAGAAAGAAAAAAGAACAGAGAGAAAGAAAAAAAGAAAGGTGAAAGAACAGAGAGAGAGAAAGAAAGAAACAGAGAGCGAAAGAAAGAGGGGACAGAAAAAAAGAACAGAGAGAAAAAAAGAAAGAGGGTTAAGAAAGAAACAACAGAGGGAGAGAGAGAGAAAGAAGGGAAAGAAAGAACAAAGAGAGAAAGAAAGAACAGAGAGATAGAGAGAAAGAAAGATGGGAAAGAAAGAACAGAGAGAGAAAGAAAGAGAAAGAAAGAAAGAACAGAGAGAGAGAAAAAGAAAGAGAAAGAAAGAAAGAACAGAGAGAGAGAAAGAAATAAAGATTCTATAAAGATACTATAACAGCCCAGCTCCCATTGTAGTGCCCACAAAAGCCTCCCGGTGCAGGACATATCATGATCCGCTCACACGGCCGACATCCCCGATTCCAAGGCGAGGACACGGTGATGGATCTGAAGCATTCCCTGAAGTGCCTCCATGGTTCCGTCACAATCTCCTCCCGAAATTACCTATTTTCCAGTCATCTTCCAGCATGTCACTTCTGGTGGAACATCACGTGCGAGTTTTAAAGTGCTCTTCGGGGCTCCGGCATGTACTCCTGTGTCCACGGGAAAAGCTCCCGGCCGGGACAGCGGGGCAGACTCTCAAAATCGGGAGTGTCCCGCTGAATTCAGGACGGTTGGGAGGTATGAATGCTCCCCACCACACTCCTTGTACATGCACGGCTCTGCACACCTCACACACACACGGTTCCGCTTTGTATGCCTCATACACACACGGCTCCGCTCCGTCCACCTCGCCACACAAGGCTCCACTCCGTACACCTTGTACACACGCAGCCACGCTTTGTACACCTTGTACACACACGACTCCACTCCGTAAACCTTGTACACATGCGGCTTTGCAGCATACACCTCGTACACAAGCGGTTCTGTTCCGTACACACGCGGCTCCACTACATACACACGCGGCTCCATCCATACACACACGGCTCAAGCACGGAGCCCTGTGTGTACGGAGCTGAGCGACTCAGCTCCGTACAATTCACACACAGGGCTCCGTTTCGTACACACACAGCACTGCTACATCCACCTCGTACACACGGCTCCGCTCCATGCACCTCGTACACGCGCAGCTCCGCTCACCTTGTACATGTGCGGCTTAGCTCGTACACACACGGCTCCGCTCCGTACACCTCGTACACACACGGCTCCGCTCCGTACACCTCGTACACACACGTCTCCGCTCCGTACACCTCGTACACACACGGCTCCGCCCTGTGCACCTCGTACACACACGGCTCCGCTCCGTGCACCTCGTACACACACGGCTCCGCTCCGTGCACATCGTACACACACGGCTCCGCTCCGTACACCTCGTACACACACGGCTCCGCTCCGAACACCTCGTACACACGGCTCCGCTCCGTACACCTCGTACACACACGTCTCCGCTCCGTACACCTCGTACACACACGGCTCCGCTCCGTACACCTCGTACACACACGGCTCCGCTCCGTACACCTCGTACACACACGGCTCCGCTCCGAACACCTCGTACACACACGGCTCCGCTCCGTACACCTCGTACACACACGTCTCCGCTCCGTACACCTCGTACACACACGGCTCCGCTCCGTACACCTCGTACACACACGGCTCCGCTCCGTACACCTCGTACACACACGGCTCCGCTCCGTACACTTCGTACACACACACGTCTCCGCTCCGTACACCTCGTACACACACGGCTCCGCTCCGTACACCTCGTACACACACGTCTCCGCTCCGTACACTTCGTACACACACGTCTCCGCTCCGTACACCTCGTACACACACGTCTCCGCTCTGTACACCTCGTACACACAAGTCTCCGCTCCGTAAACCTGGTACACACACGGCTCCGCTCCGTACACCTCGTACATACACGTCTCCGCTCCGTACACCTCTTACACACACGGCTCCGCTCCGTACACCTCATACATACACGTCTCCGCTCCGTACACCTCATACACACACGACTCCAACTTGTACACACTACAGCACTGCTACATCCACAGTCCCCACCCCACACAAACTTACCCTCATCCAGCACCATGACAACCAACACAGCGCAGATTCCTGCACACAAGAGGACACTGATCATGTGACCCCTGACTCCTCCCCTCCTGTGACCTCATCACAGGTCCTGTGGGCACAGAAGAGAACATCATAGTAGCGTCACTGCTAGCTGTGAGCCGCTGAACTGTAGAGACAAGGAGGGCAGCAAGGGGTGCATGGGGGCGTGGCGGCTCGTCTCACTGCGGGACACATAGTGTCCTCAGCGGGACAGCGGGACGGGGGGGTCAAAATCGGGACTGTCCCGCTCAAACCGGGATGGTTGGGAGGTATGCAATATTTTAGCCACCTCTGCAGCCAAAGCTTTATATGGTATGTTAAGTCCTGCTGGTTGGTCGCCCTCTACCTCCTCCCCGTCTGTATATTATTTGGTGCAGTGCCTGAGGACTTACTAGATTTCTTTGTTTTTGGAGCGTCCTGCGCCATCTTGCTACACGCTTTTAGTGGTGTCCGGGGAGAAAAACTTTTCCGGGACCCGCTTCTGTTAATAAATCTCTCCATACACCGATGGAGATGCCTGGCGAGTCACTCTGACAGGTAATTAGCCTGTCGCAAGGTTGAATAGGTCCCAGGAATCTCACTGAAAGAAGCTGGGTTACGGAGCTCTCTCACACACTCCCTTTCATGTACGCGCTGGAACCGGAAGTCCCGACTCATGTATTGTTCTTGCACAGGGGCCCATATACTGTTCTTGCACAAGGGCCCATATATTGTTCTTGCACAAAGGCCCATATATTGTTCTTGCACAGGGGTCCATATCTTGTTCTTGCACAGGGGCCCATATATTGTTCTTGCACAGTGGCTCATGTATTGTTCTTGCACAGGTGCCCATATACTGTTCTTGCACAGGGGACCATATATTGTTCTTGCACAAGGGCCCATATATTGTTCTTGCACAAAGGCCCATATATTGTTCTTGCACAAGGGCCCATATATTGTTCTTGCACAAAGGCCCATATATTGTTCTTGCACAGGGGTCCATATCTTGTTCTTACACAGGGGCCCATATATTGTTCTTGCACAGTGGCTCATGTATTGTTCTTGCACAGGTGCCCATATATTGTTCTTGCACAAGGGCCCATATATTGTTCTTGCACAAAGGCCCATATATTGTTCTTGCACAGGGGTCCATATCTTGTTCTTACACAGGGGCCCATATATTGTTCTTGCACAGTGGCTCATGTATTGTTCTTGCACAGGTGCCCATATACTGTTCTTGCACAGGGGACCATATATTGTTCTTGCACAAGGGCCCATATATTGTTCTTGCACAGGGGCCCATATATTGTTCTTGCACAGGGGCTCATATACTTTTCTTGCACAGGGGCCCATATATTGTTCTTGCACAGCGGCCTATACAGTGCCTACAAGTAGTATTCAACCCCTGCAGATTTAGCTGGTTGACACATGCGGAATTAACTTGGCATTGTGACATTTGTACTGTAGATCAGCCTGGAAGTGGGAAATGCACTGCAGCAAAAATTTTTGTTTTAATTTTTTTTTTTTTCTAAAAACGTTAAAAGTTAATTCAGAGTGTCATTTATTATTCAACCCTCAAACCACAAGAATTCTGTTTGGTCCCCCTAAAGTATTAAGAAGTAGTTCAGGCACCAAGAATAATGAGCTTCACATGTGTGGATTAATGATCTCTTTTGCCAGCCTTTTCTGACTATTTAAGACCCACCACTCTGACAGGTAATTAGCCTGTCGCAAGGTTGAATAGGTCCCAGGAATCTCACTGAAAGAAGCTGGGTTACGGAGCTCTCTCACACACTCCCTTTCATGTACGCGCTGGAACCGGAAGTCCCGACTCATGTATTGTTCTTGCACAGGGGCCCATATACTGTTCTTGCACAGGGGCCCCTATACTGTTCTTGCACAAGGGCCCATATATTGTTCTTGCACAAAGGCCCATATATTGTTCTTGCACAGGGGTCCATATCTTGTTCTTGCACAGGGGCCCATATATTGTTCTTGCACAGTGGCTCATGTATTGTTCTTGCACAGGTGCCCATATACTGTTCTTGCACAGGGGACCATATATTGTTCTTGCACAAGGGCCCATATATTGTTCTTGCACAAAGGCCCATATATTGTTCTTGCACAGGGGTCCATATCTTGTTCTTACACAGGGGCCCATATATTGTTCTTGCACAGTGGCTCATGTATTGTTCTTGCACAGGTGCCCATATACTGTTCTTGCACAGGGGACCATATATTGTTCTTGCACAAGGGCCCATATATTGTTCTTGCACAGGGGCCCATATATTGTTCTTGCACAGGGGCTCATATACTTTTCTTGCACAGGGGCCCATATATTGTTCTTGCACAGCGGCCTATACAGTGCCTACAAGTAGTATTCAACCCCCTGCAGATTTAGCTGGTTGACACATGCGGAATTAACTTGGCATTGTGACATTTGTACTGTAGATCAGCCTGGAAGTGGGAAATGCACTGCAGCAAAAATTTTTGTTTTAATTTTTTTTTTTTTTTTAAAAACGTTAAAAGTTAATTCAGAGTGTCATTTATTATTCAACCCCTCAAACCACAAGAATTCTGTTTGGTCCCCCTAAAGTATTAAGAAGTAGTTCAGGCACCAAGAATAATGAGCTTCACATGTGTGGATTAATGATCTCTTTTGCCAGCCTTTTCTGACTATTTAAGACCCTCCCCAAACTTGTGAACAGCACTCATACATGGTCAACATGGGAAAGACAAAGGAGCATTCCAAGGCCATCAGAGACAAGATCGTGGAGGGTCACAAGGCTGGCAAGGGGTACAAAACCCTTTCCAAGGAGTTGGTGTCACGACGTATAACAGATATATTCTATGATAGTAACATATATCTAATGAGACAACACTCTATATTTCATATTATAGAAAATATCAACATGTATACGTAGAATCTGCCAGCAATGTCTTACCTGACATAATATCCAATGTATTGTGGGTCTATACTGTGCACGTGAAACGCTGTCTCAGGATAGAGGTGGACCGGGGTCTATGCTGACCCTGAACTGGGGTCCTGACTAGTTCCTCTACCTGGAGGTACTGTTAATGGTACAGAGGTCCAGGCCGCCAGCGTAACCCTGTCTCCTGTAGATCCCTGACCACTGTAATCTAGTCTTGAGAAGGACCCTGATTACCACCACAGGGAATGGGCAGGCAACAGCTTACACACAGTCAAATACAAACGAGACAGACAGGGGTAAAGAAAACACTGCCTTGCATACAAAACTTCCACTACAGAGGAACACAAAAGGTTAAGAAGATAAACAATAAGCGAGGAGAGGAAAAACCACAACAGGCACTCTTAGCTTAAATCTTCTCAGAAACGATCCGCTCTGCTGGTCTGAATGAATGCTTTCACCGGCAACTTCCCCAGCAGACCAGCAGGTATATGAAGGAAGCTAATTAACAAAACATCAATCGCAGCTGGGCGAGGCTGGTCTGTCCAGCATCGAGAGAGAAAGAATTAACTCCATCAGTGCTGAAAAACACCCAGCACCAGAAACTCAGCTGTGCGAAGTCAGGGTGTGCAATCGCGACGATCTCCGCCGCGACACACCCGTGACAGTTGGCCCTACCTGTCTCCACTGTTGGGAGCATCATCCGTAAGTGGAAGGCTTATGGAACTACTGTTAGCCTTCCACGGCCTGGACAGCCTTTGAAAGTTTCCTCCCGTGCCGAGGCCAGGCTTGTCCGAAGAGTCAAGGCTAACCCAAGGACAACAAGGAAGGAGCTCCGGGAAGATCTCATGGCAGTGGGGACATTGGTTTCAGTCAATACCATAAGTAACGTACTCCACCGCAATGGTCTCCGTTCCAGACGAGCCCGTAAGGTACCTTTACTTTCAAAGCGTCATGTCAAGGCTCGTCTACAGTTTGCTCATGATCACTTGGAGGACTCTGAGACAGACTGGTTCAAGGTTCTATGGTCTGATGAGACCAAGATCGAGATCTTTGGTGCCAACCACACACGTGACGTTTGGAGACTGGATGGCACTGCATACAACCCCAAGAATACCATCCCTACAGTCAAGCATGGTGGTGGCAGCATCATGCTGTGGGGCTGTTTCTCAGCCAAGGGGCCTGGCCATCTGGTCCGCATCCATGGGAGGATGGATAGCACAGCCTACCTGGAGATTTTGGCCAAGAACCTCCGCTCCTCCATCAAGGATCTTAAGATGGGTCGTAATTTCATCTTCCAACAAGACAATGACCCAAAGCATACAGCCAAGAAAACCAAGGCCTGGTTCAAGAGGGAAAAAGTCAAGGTGTTGGAGTGGCCTAGTCAGTCTCCTGACCTTAACCCAATTGAAAACTTGTGGAAGAAGCTCAAGATTAAAGTCCACATGAGACACCCAAAGAACCTAGATAACTTGGAGAAGATCTGCATGGAGGAGTGGGCCAAGATAACTCCACAGACCTGTGCCGGCCTGATCAGGTCTTATAAAAGACGATTATTAGCTGTAATTGCAAACAAGGGTTATTCCACAAAATATTAAACATAGGGGTTGTATAATAATTGACCCACACTTTTATGTTTAAAATTTATTAAAATTCAACTGAGCAACATAACTTTTTGTTTTGTAAGATTTATGCTTCTGTTAATAAATCCTACTCTCGTTTGCAGTTTGAAGGCTCTAACTTATTTGCATCTTATCAAACCAGCTAAATCTGCAGGGGGTTGAATACTACTTGTAGGCACTGTATACTGTTTTTGCACAGGGGCCTATATACTGTTCTAGCAAAGGGGCCCATATATTGTTCTTGCACAGGGGCCCATATATTGTTCTTGCACAGGGGCCCATATACTGTTCTTGCACAGGGGCCCATATACTGTTCTTGCACAGGAGCCCATATTTTGTTCTTGCACAAAGGGCCTTCCCTGTCTGAGCTCCTGTTCCCTGTGCTGTACACTTCTTGGGGGTCTATTGAGAAATCTCTGGGGGTCTCAGGACCTGGACCCCACCAATCTGCAGATAATTAAAGTGCCAGCAAAATTAAAAATATGGTAAAAGTTTAGTTACGTTATTCCAATAGTTCTTCATAGATGTTATGTAATAATGAAACTTAATTCAAAAATGTTTTCATCCAACCGTCTGGTATCTGTGTAAGCAGGTTGCGGGATGCAGTGACGGACAGGAGGCAGAGCAAGGGTTAAACAATTTTACTTGAATAGGGGAATACTCCACGCAGGGAGGTAAAGGGTTAAACAGGGTGATTAAACAGTACAAATGGCAAAGGATATTGTGAGGTGGAGAACAACGGTTCAGATAACGGCAGTTCTGATGAATACAGCCAGAAAGTCAGTAGTGCCGAAGTCCATGAAGTAAATAGCACTGACAACGGCTGGCTCGGTGTCTTTTCCAATGAGGTCCTGTGGGCAACAATGCCTGTCTTCTGGCGGCAGCGGTCGCTCTCCGGTACCTTCCGCTCAGCCCCTAGTTCATATGCCACAGTGACTGACAAGGGTACGGGCCAAAGTCCTGTACGAGCCCAACGTGGCTCGGCAAATATATACTGGCAAAGTCAGGGCGCAAGTGTCTGTCCCGTTCCTGGTCACTCTTAGGTGGCACGTGTGCTGTACTCACGGACACAGATTGTTCGGCGCCTTGTCCTCTGATAGTCCTCAGGCTCACACTGCACGTCTCTTTCTCTCTGGCCTGCGTGATGCTGGTGCTCCCCGGACGGAGCACTCCTCTCTCTGAGCTGCTGCTGAGCGTAAGGCTCTATTCAGCACAGCGGTCCCTCTGCAGACGGTGGGGGACTCTCTCAATGCGGCCCGCCGCGGCGCCGGTACTCTGTGTGGGGGATGGGGCGCGCCGATCACCTGACTGCGCTCTGCCCCGGGTTGGCGCGAAACACCCCTGCTGCGCGAGCTTTCTGCTTTTATCCCCCCACCCTCCTCGGTGAGGAGGAAGGTCCAGCTCACTAGTTTTTTCCTCCAGGAAACAGGGGATGCAGCCTTAACAGTTCTGGCCCCGGCATGCAGGTACCTGTGTGCAGTCATCCCCCTTACATCTGTATACTATAGTTCCTAAGTAGGAAGGAACTCCTTCATAATAATGAAAAATTACATGATATTTGGGGTCTGTCCAGCTGACAACCATTACGGCTGTCGCCCAGCATCTACCTGGGATCTGCTCTTTATTAGGAGACACAGGCAAATTATATTTTCTCACTGTAACTAATTATTAGTCGCTAATGAATCTTTTTTTTTTTTGAAGAAGCAACTGGTATATGTTGAGGCTTGTTGCCTAGCAACAAACACCGCTAACGACAAATAACGATGCCAGATCTCCGCGCTGCAGATCCGGGAGTAACACTCAGTGCCAGACAAGGGCTTGGCATACTCATACATTCTGTGTAAAGCACATTCATCAGAAGACCAGTGCGACATCGTATTGTGCACTGTAGTTTTATCTGTACATGGTGTGGTAGAGCGGCTCAGCTTCACACGGAGGTAGACATGGGTACACTGCGGCTTTAAGAACTTCCTTTGGTTTATTGTAGGCAGCATAAACCAAGGTTGATCACCCAAGAAAAGGCGGGAAACAAACCACCATCATGGAGTATAATCCTTTAAAAGTTACAATTTAATTAGATATATCACATAAATAGACAAAATAGAATAAAAGGCTGCTATACACCAAAATTCAGAGGCAAAAGTTACCAATAAGGTGCAAAAATGCATATAAATATTCAATCAACAAGTAAGTTGCAACAAAAAAATGCAAAACGACCACATATAAATTAGTAGCTATGACAGAAAAAAGTGCATTGTGCAGATACAATGATTGAAAATAGCAAATCATATGGCGGTGATAAACAAGTATCTAACCGCAAAGTGATCATAGAGCAGGAGAAAAAATGACAAGAATAGAACATAGATAGGTCAAATGTAAACGTCTGAAAAGCTGACTAAAGTGAAAAGGGCAATCAAAAGGGCTGAAAGCAGAGCCCCTGACCCCATGGAAGAAGCACGTGACAAAGAACATCCCCTGACCCCATGGAAGAAGCGGGTGCGAAAGAAGATCCCCTGACTCCATGGAAGAAGCGCGTGAGACAGAACATCCCCCGACCCCATAGAAAAAGCAGTTGCGAAAGCAGATCACCTGACCCCATGGAAGAAGCAGGTGCAAAAGCAGATCCCCTGACCCCATGGAAGAAGCAGGTTCGAAAGAAGATCCCTGACTCCCATGGAAGAAGCGGGTGCTGAGGTAGAAGTAGTCTTCCCCTTTTCTGGGAGAGTTTTATCTGGACTCCCGAAAGAATTGGCAATTTTTTTCAGCACATCACTCCCCCAATTACACTGATGTAAAAAAAAAGAGCCCTGTAACTGGGATGTTTCCTGCAAAAAAGTTTCACCTGTAAAGAAAAATCTGTGGTGGGTTGCAAACATCATCTTATAGATTCTCCCTGAAAGCGATTTCCAAAAGTTGGCAAGTGTATGGTGTAATGATATGTGACAGAAAAGACAGTATAAGCTGGAGGTATTTTTGTTGATTTGGGTCCAGTCAAATTGTCGGTCCCCCTCATACTTAATTAGAGGCCAGAGGATTACAGGGCATTCATTTATTTAATTTCAATCCATGACCCCTAATGTGGTTTTACTTATGCCAGAGAGGCCCCTTATATAACATGTGTGTAATAGGGGCTCTCAGTTGTCACACGTCAACATAGTAACAGTCTCCTCATATGAAACAGAGGGGATTTGGGGGCTCTCCGGGTCCCGAGTGTCACAGTAAGGCCACGTGCACACATTCAGTATTTGGTGAGTATTTTACCTAAGCATTTGTAAGCCAAAACCAGGAGTGGGTGAAAAATGCAGAAGTGGTGCAAATGTTTCTATTATGCTTTTACTCCGACTGTTCCACTACTGGTTTTGGCTTACAAATACTAGGGTAAAAAACCTCACCAAATACTCAATGTGTGTACGTGGCCTAAGGCTGGGATTACACATGCGAGAAACTCGCACGATTGTCGTGCGAGTCTTTCGCATGAACACCCGACACTGCCGCCGGCACTCAGACCGAAACATGCGTAGAAATACATGCAGCCAAATGCTCCGGTCCGATAGTGTTTGGCTGCATGTATTTCTACGCATGTTTCTGTGCGAGAGAATCGTGCGAGTTTCTCGCATGTGTGATCCCGGCATAACACTGTAAGCCTTTGCACACTACTATTTTTTTACATTTAGGTATTTTCTTACGTTTCCATACCATTGCATTTCATTAAAAAAAATACAAAAAATTAATTAATTATTTTAGGATCATCTTCTGTTTGATAAAATCTACATCCCCAGAGTTTGTAGACAAAAGGAATGTATTATAAAACTCTTGCATATTTCCCATAACTCAGCCTTTTCAAATACAAACTCGGCTTTTTTATTTAAAAAAAATAAAAGGAAAAATGAGAAAAAAATGTCACCTTGACAATGTTATACAAGTGGAGTAACCTCCATGTATAATAGTAATGGTTCACTTTCTTTTCAAATGAAAATCTGCTCTGTCTCCCGGCCCCCTCAGAATATAATACAGCCCCCCCTCCACACACACACAGTATAATGCAGCCCCCACACACACAGTATTCTGCAGCCCTCCACACACACAGTAATGCAGTTCCCACACACACAGAATAATCCAGCCCCCATACACTGACACACAGTATAATGAAACCACCCCCACACAGAGTATAATGCAGCCCCCACACACAGTATAATCCATCCCCCATACAAAGACACCCAGTATAATGCAGTGTAGTGCAGCCCCTCACACACAGTATATTGCTGTTCCCCCACACAGTATAATGCAGCCCCCAAACACACAGTATATTGCAGCCCCCAAAAACACAGTATATTGCAGCCCCCACACACACAGTATAATGCAGCCTCCACACACAGTATAATGCATACACACACAGTATAATACAGTCCCCCACACACAGTATAGTGCAGTTCCCCCCACACAGTATATTGCAGCCCCCCCACACACAGTATAATGCATACACACACAGTATAATGCAGCCCCCACACACAGTATAGTGCAGATCCCCCACAGTGTAATGCAGCCCCCACACACAGTATATTGCAGCCCCCCACACACAGTATATTGCAGCCCCCCACACACAGTATAATGCAGCCCCCCACACACAGTATAATGCATAAACACAGTATAATGCAGCCCCCACACAATCACACACAGTATAATGCATAAACATTCAGTATAATGCAGCCCCCCACACACAGTATAATGCATACACATACAGTAAATGCATACACATACATACATACATACATACACACGTACACAGTAGAATGCAGCCCCCCCACACACACACAGAATAATGCATACAAATGTGGTATGGGGCCAAGACGGTAGTCGTAGCCGAGGACACCGGGGCTCTGGTGTCCTGACCTCCATCCACAGACAAACCATCAGCTTCTACCGTCGTACCTGTTCGGGATGCTGGTCCACGGTCAGGGCTTCCACTGTGGTGCGACCCAGCTCCTGCACACTTGGTTCCAGTGCTCAGGGTTGAAATAATGGACACAGATACCAGTTCTGATGCTAAATCAACGTTTTTACGTTCTTCTTCAACGGACTCGGACACATCAGTTACATCACAGTCCACAGAGCATTCCTCCTGCTCTTCCCCTTTCTTACTTTCTTCGCCCTCACATGCATTACGGGGTAATAGCGCCTTAGGCGGTACCGCAGCTTCACTACTGTAGGACATCAGTACATAGGGAATCCCACTCATCTGCTTCACCTCAGACTTGCCAGCTCCAGCCCTATTGAGGATCTGCCACATCATGAATATTCTGCTCCCTGCACGACTCTTGGACCACGTCTCCTCTCTTTCTGCTGCTGCCGTGAACTGTAGTTTCTCCAGGTGCTTCATCCTTATACAGCACCCATCTGACTGTGCCCGGGCTTCTCAGCTTTTCAGCTTTTCTCACAATGTTGCGTAGCTGCTATGGTGTCCAGGGCACAGAGCCCTTGTGGACACTTCGGGTGTGCCGCCCTTTCTGAGCTGTTTCCTATCACTTACACTAACTTAATTCACAGCAGCTCCTCCTACATCTAGAAACTTCCTGCAGCTAAACCTACCAAGACCCACTAGGATTCCCCATCTAGTGGCCCTTTGCAAAACTACACTTATCCAGTCTATAAACTCTATACTGCAAGTGCCCTCCTCTAATGTTCCCAAGGATGCACTGTCTATCTCTACCTATATACAACACTATACATAAGATGCATACATTTACCCTAATATGTTACAGTAAGATAAATGACAAATATATATATAGCAGCATAAAGGGTTAACCCTTGACCCTCCTTACACATACACACAGTATAATGCATACACATATCAAATACTCACCTCTCTTCCTCATTTCCCGTGCTGCTCCAGGCTCTGCTCCATTATCAGCAGCTCCACTACTGGCACAGTGTGGTGCACAATGACTTGACGTCCTCGCACGCTCGCTAAGTCACAAGCAGAGGGGAAAGATGGGGAGGGAGCGTCATCTGCCACTATCTCCTCCATCACTGCTTTCAACTGTATCGGCATCTTTGATGGGGCAGAGGGCGGCACCAGGCCCCTCTTACTCACAGGCCCCATAGCGGGTCCCCTGGAGGAGCAGGGTTCCTAGGCAGCTGCCTGGTCTCCCTGCCCCTAATGACGGCCCTGCCTCTGTCTCCATCTCCTTTCCACTCTGTTTTTCTCTTCCTCAATCCAACTTACTTCCTTCTTTCCTTCACGTTTCCACTCCATGTTCCCTTCCTTTCTCTCTCTTTTCCTTTCTCACTGGGCAGTAGACACATCATTTTGCTCCTGGCCATGTATTCTCCGATGGCTGTTTGACACTTTTCTCAAACCAAGAGTATTGGAGACATATGCTGATGCTTTCTGTAAGGTACAGTCTATTGGAGGTCGTTGGCTCACCTATAACCATAACACCCATAAACCTTAGTTCACGTGCCACGTGTTTGTGTGCCCTATGCCAACATTTTTTTCTACCAGATCCCCGACAAATTAATGTGGTCCCGTGCTCTTCCCTTGAACTACTGTTTAACCAGTTGTCATAATGGAGGACTAGTGGCATTAGAAGTTCTTTGTGCACAAAATGTTTCGTAACAAAGTGATGAAGCTAAAAAGGAAAAGAAACACCCCGGTGCTCATTTTTCTCAACTTCCTATCTGGTATGGCTACCTGGTTTCTTGACTCCTTCAGTCAAACCTATCAATGTTTCAATCCAAAACGGCAGAAGACTTTATGCCCCAGCACCAAATCTACCCAAGAATGCCCTTTCATCCACCCAAGAATGTCTCGTTTTGTACACATACATGAACACAATCATGCTGAGGTCCTAGTAGTCCCATCAAAAACTGCACGATCGTCAGGTAGGCGTAGTTAATTAAACGTACAATTACAGGATGTGGCTATGTTTTTCTAGTCTCATCTATCCCCTTGTCCACAGTTATTCACATTATTCTAGAAACTGCTTCCTCTCTACCAACAGGTTTTGTGTGTTTTATTGCAGCTTTACTTTATTTAATTCAATGGACTTCAAGTGCAATGCCACACACAACCTCTAGGTTAGTGTGGCGCTGTTTTTGAAAGAATGCAGCCATGTTTTTTTAATCCTGGAAAACCTCTTTAAAATTTCACTCACATATGCAAGACTTCAGTTCTAGAGCATGATTTCTTAGAATACTACGTTGTTCTGCTATTCCCAATGAAAATGAATGAAAAAAAAATAGTAGAAGTCTGGACAATACCACTCCCGGTGTCGATATGATATGTCCCGACATAGTGTAACAGCACAGTAACAGACACAGCCCAGTAATAGCACAGCATTGTAACAGACACAGCACAGTAGTGTAGTGTAATAGCACAGTAACAGACACAGCACAGTAATAGCACCGTAACAGACAGCACAGTAATAGCACAGTAACAGACACAGCACAGTAGTGTAACAGCACAGTAACAGACACAGCACTGTAATAGCACAGCACAGTAACAGACACAGCACAGTAGTGTAACAGCACCGCACAGTAACAGACACAGCACTGTAGTGTAGTAGCACAGCACAGTAAGGCTGTAGTCACACTAGCAATTTTAAAATCAGTCTGATATTGTTCCTGCAAAGTTGGACGAGTGTAATGCAAATGTCATGCGTTTTTCATGCATGTACAATCCGATTTTTCACACCTAGCATCCGATTTACATCCGAATGCAGTGAGATTGCTATCCGACTGTAATGTGATTTTAACATGAGCTTTTACAGAGAGAAATTCTTTAAGTCATTTACACATCGTTTTCAAAGGAAATATTCTTCAACACACACACGTGTATGTTATATATATATATATATATATATATACCTATATATATATGTATATATATGTGTATATATATATACATATATATATAGAATAAAAGCTGGCAATTCAGTAGCCACGTAGTGTAAAATCACAGCAGGAGCCAACAGGATAGAAGAGATGGATTACATACAGTGAATACACATAGAATAGGTAGATATACAGATGTCAGTGACATATACAATTAGTACAGTGTGTGTGCAGCTTACTGTACATGTATTTAATTAATAAAAGATTATTTTTTTTTAAAAAATGGCGTGGACTCCCTCGTAATTTTGTTTACCAGCAGAGGGAAAGCCAATGGCTGGGGGCCGATGTTTATAGCCTGGAAAGGGAGTAGTACCCATGGATCTTCCCAGGCTATTAATATCAGCTCACAGCTGTATAATTAGCCTTTACTATCAAAATGGGGGACCTAAAAAAAATGACGTTGGGTCCCCCTATAATTAATAACCAGCAAAGGCTATGCAGACAGCTGCTGGCTGATATTAATAGCCTAGGAAG
>JARQOD010000001.1:377616861-377662745 GCA_033576555.1 Oophaga sylvatica | reverse complement strand
CAAGACAGGGCTTGGCAGGAGGTTTTGCCCTGATAGAAGAAGGGTTGTCAAGGTTTGAGGCTGAGGATCCCAACATGGAGAGGTACACTAGGGTTGCCAGAGGAGTCATGGATTCCCTCAGCTGTTACAAGGAGATCTTGGAGGAGAAGAAGATGGTCTGCTTCCAAACTAACCTGCAGCAGGACTTCAAGAAGGTAGAGAGGCCTGCAACAGATCCTGTACCTGTATCCTCTACCTCAGCTGCCCCTCTTGACTCACCTGCCCCTCTTGACTCACCTGCCCCAGTATCTCCAGCACCTTCTGCAGCTTCCTTCCAATAAGCCTGTTCTCTCTTTGGAATTGTTATCTTTGTTTATTACAGTACAGTACAGTACACTGTTTATTACTGTTACAGCACTTCATTTCATTATTAAACGTACTGTACTGCACAATATTTTACTGTGTTTATTGATAATTATGTAGGGTACTGTGTTAGAATAGGTGTTTGCAGTAGAGTACAGTACAGTACTGTACTGTTATTATGGTACAGTACTGTATGAACGTATGTTCCGACTTACGTCGAAATTCGGTTTACGACGCCCGTAAGAACGGATCAACGTCGTAAGTCGAGGACTACCTGTAGTTATATTCTTGTACATGGAGGCAGTATTATAGTAGTTGTATTCTTGTACATAGGGGCAGTATTATAGTTGTTACATTATTGTGCATAGGAGCAGTATTATAGTAGTTATATTCTTGTACAAGGGGATAGTATTATAATAGTTATATTCTTGTACATAGGAGGCAGTATTATAGTAGTTATCTTCTTGCACATGGGGCAGTATTATAGTAGTTATATTCTTGTACATAGGGGCAGTATTACAGTAATATTCTTGTACATAGGCAGTATTATAGTAGTTATATTCTTGTATATAGGGGCAGTATTATAGTAGTTATATTCTTGTACTTAGAGGGCTGTGTTATAGCAGTTATATTCTTGTACATAGGGGCAGCATTATAGTAGTTATATTCATGTACATGGGGCAGTCTAATGGTAGGTATATTCTTGTACATAGGACACAGTATTATAGTAGTTATATTCTTGTACATAGGGGGCAGTATTATAGTAGTTATAGTCTTGTACATAGGAGCAGTATTATAGTAGTTATATTCTTGTACATAAGGGGCAGTATTATAGTAGTTATATTTTTGTGCGTAGGAAGCAGTATTATAGTAGTTATATTCTTGTACATAGAAGTATTATAGTAGTTATATTCTTGTACATAGGGGTAGTATTATAGAAGTTAAATTCTTGTACGTAGGGGGTAGTATTATAGTAGTTATATTCTTGTACATAGGGGGTAGTATTATAGTAATTATATTCTTGAACATGGGGCAGCATTATAGTCGTTACATTCTTGTCTATAGGGGCACATAGGGACAGTATTATAGTAGTTAAATTCTTGTACATAGAAGAAGTATTATACAATGCATAAATTACTGTGGATACGGAAAATATTCAGACCACTTTAAATTTTTCAATCTTTGTTTCTTTGCATCCATTTGGTAAGTTCAAAAAAGTTAATTTTTTTTCTCATTAATGTACACTCTGCACCCCATCTTGACTGAAAAAAACAGAAATGTGTCATTCCATGGTAACTTACGTTACAGTCACAAGCCAAAAACTGGCTACAGACTGTTCTTTGAAGGCAGCCACAAAAATGAGTGAATGTATATTGTACATTTAACTATTCTCAATAGATTTCAACACAGTTTGATTTTTCAACAATAAAATTAAATACAGAATACAGTGTTATTACTTGGTAACTTACATTACAAAAAAAAGGAAAGGCAATTATCCATCATGAGACTGCCAAATTTTCTGTTCTGGTAAACAGGGGAGAAGCACTATTTTTATTGTATTAAAACACCATAGTCCAAGCAACTTGAACAAATTTATTTTATCCTCTCAAGTTAAATGCAACAGTTTTTATAACAAGAAATGTAGATAACTTACGTTACAACATAATATAGTAACTTACGTTACAAAGCTGATGGTAACTTACATTACAATGAGTTACCTTCATAAGAAAAAATCTTTTTGTAAGGTAAGTTACCATCATCTTTGTAACATAAGTTACTATATTATGTTGTAACGTAAGTTACCATGGAATGTCCCAAATGTAGAAATTTTTGCAAATTTATTAAAAAAGAAAAATTGAAATATCATATGGTCATAAGTATTTTGACCCTTTGCTCAGTAATGAGTAGAAGCACCTTTTGAGCTAGTACAGCCATGAGTCTTCTTGGGAATGATGCAACAAGTTTTTCACACCTGGATTTGGGGATCCTCTGCCATTCTTCCTTGCAGATCTTCTCCAGATACGTCAGGTTGGATGGTGAACGTTGGTGAACAGCCATTTTCAGGTCTCTCCAGAGATGCTCAATTGTGTTTTGGTCAGGGCTCTGACTGGGCCAGTCAAGAATGGTCACAGAGTTGTTCAGAAGCCACTCCTTTGTTATTTTAGCTGTGTGCTTAGAGTCATTGTTGGAAGGTGAACCTTCAGCTGAAAAACACCAAAAAGTTCTATCTTCGTCTCATCAGACCAGAGAATCTTATTTATCATAGTCTGGGAGTCCTTCATGTGTTTTTTAGCAAAATCTATGCTGGCTTTCATATATCTGGCACTGAGGAGAGGCTTCCGTCGGGCCACTCTGCCATAAAGGCCCGACTGATGGAGGGCTGCAGTGATAGTTGACTTTGAGGAACTTTTTCTCATCTCCCTACTGCATCTGTGTAGCTCAGCCACAGTGATCTTGGGGTTCTTCTTTACCTCTCTCACCAAGGCTCTTCTCCCACGATTGCTCAGTTTGGCTGGACGGCCAGGTCTAGGAAGACTTCTCGTGGTCCCAAACTTCTTCCAAGGATTATGGAGGCCGCTGTACTGTTAGGAACCTTGAGTGCTGCAGAAATTCTTTTGTAACCTTGGCCAGATCTGTGCCTTGCCACAATTCTGTCTCTGAGCTCCTTGCCCAGTTCCTTTGACATCATGATTCTCATTTGGTCTGACATGCACTGTGAGCTGTGAGGTCTTATATAGACAGGTGTGTGCCTTTACAAATCAAGTCCTATCAGTTTAATTAAACACAGCTGGACTCCAGTGAAGGAGTAGAACCATCTCAAGGAGGATCACAAGGAAATGGACAGCATGTGATGTAAATATGAGTGTCTGAGCAAAGGGTCTGAATACTTATGACGATGTGACATTTCAGTTTTTCTTTTTTAATAAATTTGCAAAAATTTTACATTTCTGTTTTTTTCAGTCAAGATGGGGTGCAGAGTGCACATTAATGAAAAAAATAATTTTTTGAATGTACCAATTGGCTGCAATGAAACAAAGAGTGAAAAATTTAAAGGGGTCTGAATACTTTCCGTACCCACTGTAGTAGTTATATTCTTGTACATGGAGGCAGTTTTATGGTAGTTATATACTTGAACATAGGAGGCAGTTTTATAGTAGTTATATTCTTCTACATAGTAGCAGTAATATAGTAGTTATATTCTTGTACATGGGGCAGTATTATATTAGTTTTATTCTTGTATGTAGGGGCAGTATCATAGTAGTTATATTCTAGTACATAGGGGCAGTATTATAGTAGTTATATTCTAGTACATAGGGCAGTATTATAGTAGTTATATTATTGTACATGGGGACAGTATTATAGTAGTTATATTCTTGTACATGGGGACAGTATTATAATAGGTATATTCTTGTACATAGGAGGCAGTATTATAGTAGTTATTTTCTTATACAGAGGGAGCAGTATTATAATAGTTATATTCTTGTACATAGGGGCAGTGTTATATTAGGTTTATTCTTGTATATTGCGGCAATATTATAGTAGTTATATTCTTGTACATAGGGGCAGTATTATAGTAGTTATATTCTTGTACATAGGGGCAGTATTATAGTAGTTATATTCTTGTACATAGGGGCAGTATTATATTAGTTTATTCTTGTATATTGCGGCAATATTATAGTAGTTATATTCTTGTACATAGGACAGTATTATAGTAGTTATATTCTTGTACATAGGGGCAGTATTATAGTAGTTATATTCTTGTACATAGGGGCAGTATTATAGTAGTTATATCTTGTACATAGGGCAGTATTATAGTAGTTATATTCTTGTACATAGGGGCAGTGTTATAGTAGTTATATTCTTGTACATAGGGCAGTATTATAGTAGTTATATTTTGTACATAGGGGCAGTATTATAGTAGTTTATATCTTGTACATAGGGGCAGTATTATAGTAGTTATATCTTGTACATAGGGCAGTTATAGTATTTATATTTACATAGGGCAGTTTATAGTATATTCTTGTACATAGGAGCAGTATTATAGTAGTTATATTCTTGTACATAGGGCAGTATTATAGTAGTTGTATTCTTGTACATAGGGGCAGTATTATAGTAGTTATATCTTGTACATAGGGGCAGTGTTATAGTAGTTATATTCTTGTACATAGGAGCAGTATTATAGTAGTTTATTCTTGTACATAGGGCAGTATTATATTAGTTTTATTCTTGTATATAGGGGCAGTATTATAGTAGTTATATTCTAGTACATAGGGGCAGTATTATAGTAGTTATATTCTTGTATTTAGGGGCAGTATTACACTAGTTATATTCTTGACTATGTGTTTTGTATAGTTGTTATATATTTTGTTAAGTCCATAACTTTGTAGGGGATAATACTGAACTTTGGTTAATGTTCTTTTCATGGTAAAAATGACATCATGTTTTTGCTTCGGAGATAATTGGAGAGATCTTTTTTGTAGATCAGACGTTTGTGTTTCTTTCTTGGTTCAGTCATTTCTGTATGTCTCCCAGAGACCAGCACCTTTGTTTGCCTATTACATTTCATGTACTGCTGTGTAAATGTGTGTGGAGTACAATCCAGCGATATAAATGCTCTTTGCAGTCATTACGCCTAATTATATCAGCGTGTGCCGATGTTGTGTCTATGGACCAGCCTGTATCTCTGTTGCTTTGTTTGTGGCAATTGCTTTGTATATCAATGTTTTCAAATAAAGTAAAGTGACAACAATGTATCACCTAACACTGTGCTTTCTTCTCATGGGCATCTACGTTTTGGGATTTTGCTCTGCAGATCTGCTCTAACAGTAGAAATCTGCAAATTATTTTAATTTGATGATTGTCATTTAGTGATAAATTATATGATGTTGCAGTTTTCCTCCAAAATGTTTCTTTCAACCATGTTGTGAGCTGCTCTTTTAAAGGGAACCTGACATCTGTTACTTGCTGCAGGATCCAGGTGCCCTTGTTGGGAGAGGGTAGAAGCCATCGGGGACCAGTCTGTCCAAACAGTGTCTTGTGCGGCTTAATCCTTGGCAGCTGTTAAATAGTCACATGCCCCATGGATTGGACAGCATGTATCAGTTGTCAGGTTCCCTTCAAATAGGAAGTAGCTACTTGACAGCTATTATTGGCAGCCATATTTGTTCTCATGGAGCTGGAATGGTTGTCATTTGGTCGTATTAGGTTAAATGCACATGGCGTGTACTAGCTAAGGATTCTTCACAGCATTACATTGCACCTGCTAAGAAGATGAGATTTAAAAAATTTCACCTACACCTGATGGACGTTTTTTCTGCAGATTTTCATCACATATTTTACTAATTGCATTGCAAAGGGTTAAAACAACACTATATCCTCAGCCTATGGTGTGGGGTTCTCTGTCGCAGAGTTATTCATTCCCAATTTACCCTTAAAGAGGCTGTGCCCTTTCAGTTAAAGACGCATTTCCATCACAATTTTTATCCTCTTAATATATTGCAGTCATCATATTATATAGCACTGTGTTTTACAGTTTCCCATTTTGCCCTTTTACCCCGCTAATTCTTCTCTTTTCTATTAGGTCTATGACATCATATGATTAAAAACTGACAAGCTGAATCGTTATAAGCTCTATGTAGAAACAGGAGGTAAATTTTCCCTGTATGAGTCATAGGTCACTGCAAAACTCCCCGGGGAGTGGGTGAACCAGAGCAGCTAGGTCAGGAGGTGAAGAGGAGAATGATAAATGCAGGGACAAGAGACTTCCTGTTTCTACATAGAACAGAGAAAAAAGAAGAATTAACCGGGTAGAAAGGCAAAATTAGCAGTTGTAAGTACACGGTGCTATATAATATGATAACTGCAATATATTAAGATGATAAAATCTTTCATGGGAGGAGTGAGTCTTTAAACTTCGTCCCCTAGCGCAGTTTGGTATATAAAAAATAGACCATGCTGTACTCGCCTTCCCTGGATCCACCAGCGAGTCTCCACCACTGCTTCTTGTGTCTGACATTGGCTGTGGTCCTGACGTGACATCGACAGCCAATCAGTAAGCTGAGTGGCTCTGACTAAGTATTCCATCTACACTGGCAGGACCACAAGCTCCCTGATTGGCTCCTGCGATGTTGACGAGTTGTCAGCACCACAGATAATAATCCCAGACACCAGGAGCAGCAGTGAAGACTCGCTGGTGGATCCGGGGAAAGTGAGTACAGCCTTGTTATTTTATTTTATACTAAGTTGCACCAGAAGATGAAATTTAACTGAAAGGGAGTAACCCCTTTAAATTGAATTCCGACACTGTGAACTTTGTTGTGTAAAGTTCTGCAACTGTTCCATTAATCTGAATGAATAATTTTAGCTGCAGATATTTCTGCAACGTAAATTGACCCGGCATAATAATGCTAATTTTGCTGTGAAACTCAGCAGCAAAAGTGAATTCATAACACAGAATTCACTTGTTGATTTCCAAATCCTCTCTGCATGGAAATGTACCCGTATGTAGATACAGTACAGACCAAAAGTTTGGACACATCTTCTCATTTAAACATTTTTCTGTATTTTCATGACTATGAAAATTGTAAATTCACACTGAAGGCATCAAAACTATGAATTAACACATGTGGAATTATATAATTAACAAAAAAGTGTGTAACAACTGAAATTGTGTCTTATATTCTAGGTTCTTCAAAGTAGCCTCCTTTTGCTTTGATCACTGCTTTGCACACTCTTGGCATTCTCTTGATGAGCTTCAAGAGGTAGTCACCGGAAATGGTCTTCCAACAATCTTGAAGGAGTTCCCAGAGATGCTTAGCACTTGTTGGACCTTTTGCCTTCACTCTGTGGTCCAGCTCACCCCAGACCATCTCGATTGGGTTCAGGTCTGGTGACTGTGGAGGCCAGGTCATCTGGCGTAGAACCCTATCACTCTCTTTCTTGGTCAAATAGCCCTTACACAGCCTGGAGGTGTGTTTGGGGTCATTGTCCTGTTGAAAAATAAATGATGGTCCAACTAAACGCAAACCGGATGGAATAGCATGCCGCTGCAAGATGTTGTGGTAGCCATGTTGGTTCAGTATGCCTTCAATTTTTAATAAATCCCCAACAGTGTCACCAGCAAAGCACCCGCACACCATCACACCTCCTCCTCCATACTTCACGGTGGGAACCAGGCATGTAGAGTCCATCCGTTCACCTTTTATGCGTCGCACAAAGACACGGTGGTTGGAACCAAAGATCTCAAATTTGGACTCATCAGACCAAAGCAAAGATTTCTACTGGTCTCATGTCCATTCCTTGTGTTCTTTAGCCCAAACAAGTCTCTTCTGCTTGTTGCCTGTACTTAGCAGTGGTTTCCTAGCAGCTATTTTACCATGAAGGCCTGCTGCACAAAGTCTCCTCTTAACAGTTGTTGTAGAGATGTGTCTGCTGCTAGAACTTTGTGGGGCATTGACCTGGTCTCTAATCTGAGCTGCTGTAAACCTGCGATTTCTGAGGCTGGTGACTCGGATAAACTTATCCTCAGAAGCAGAGGTGACTCTTGGTCTTCCTTTCCTAGACACTTTCAAAGTTTTCCCAATTTTTCGGACTGACTGACCTTCATTTCTTAAACTAATGATGGCCACTCGTTTTTCCTTACTTAGTGTCAAGCAGCTGTAATGCAGGCTAGTGTGTGCTCCACCTGTAGGTTACAGAGGGGAGAAGGGATTACACACTACCAGAGTAGGCCTGCACTGCAGCAGCCAAAAACCACCACCAGGTGGCGGCAAAAACGTCCAAAACTGAGTCAGGAATATTCAGTCAACTGGAGTATCACAGGTCTCAGCAAATCCTCTACAGAGCAGAAACACAGGCGCCACCAAGTGGCGGGAGCGTGGTCAGGCAAGCCAAGTCAAAACCGTACGGAGGCAGCAGGACAAAAGGAATAAGCAATATGCGTGGTCAGGAGAAAGCCAGGAGGTCAGCAACGGTCAGAAGCAGATAAGACAAAGACAGAAAGCAGAAGCGAGTCCGAATACAGGCCGAGTCAAAAACCAGAGAATCAAACAGACAAACAGGGAAATGCAGGGAAAAGGGCAGACAGATGGGAACAACAGACACGGGACAAGTCAGGGATAACAGCAGGACAAATCAAGGGTTACCAGTCAGGATCACAAGCCGAAGGTAGCAGTATAGCTCACACTGCTAGCAGGATGTGTGAGAGCTAAATAGCCAACCTGAACCCAGAATGAGGCAGAGCAATGTTAATCCTTGACATGATCCGCCCGGACCAAGGGCAGACAGGACTAAACCCTGGAACGGACCATGACAGTACCCTCTTCTCAAGGGGGGGCCACCGGACCCCCAGACTTCCCAGGATAACGTGCGTGAAATGCCCGAACCAATCGATCAGCATGTACCGATCGCGCCGGGACCCAAGATCGATCCTCAGGACCATAACCCTTCCAATGGACCAAATACTGAAGTGAACTACGGACCCTACGCGAATCCACAATCCGTTCCACTTCAAACTCGGTCTGACCATCCACAGAGACAGGAGGCGGAGGGGATGGAGGCCCTGTGGAAGATGGTACAAATGACTTAAGAAGGGATTTATGAAACACATTGGGGATCCGGAGTGACGGAGGTAGGCGTAACCGAAAGGCAACAGGATTGACCACCTCCATGATCTCGTAAGGACCAATAAATCTGGGACCTAGCTTAGCAGAGGGAACCTTTAGATGAATATTCTTGGTGGACAACCATACTTTATCTCCCACCAGGAACATAGGTCCTACAGACCGTCGCTTATCCGCAAAAAAATTATGTTTGCCCTGAGCCTCCCCAATGTTTCTTTGGACCTCCCTCCACACCTCCCCCAATCTTTGTACTGCCGTATCAGCCCCTGGACATCCTGAATCCAGCCTAGAAAATTCGCCAAAATGGGGGTGAAAACCATAGTTACAAAAGAATGAAGAGGTGCCAGTGGACTGGTTAATCCGATTATTGAATGCAAATTCAGCCACGGGCAATGAAGAACACCAATCATCCTGCTGAGATGTAGCAAGACACCTCAAAATCTGTTCGAGTGACTGATTGGTCCTCTCCGTCTGCCCATTGGTCTCAGGATGGTAATGTCACGCTGTATAGCAGATATATATATGAGATGTCAGTAATCTATATCAAAAGGGCAACATACTATATAACATGCGCATAGATTATATTATAACATGGATTTACCTGATAGAATGTCCAGTGGGTCAAAACGGAATCCGTTATACGCTGTCTCCGGCTAGAGGGTGACCGGGGTCTAAGCTGACCCTGAACTGGGGTCCTAACTAATCCCTCAACCTGGAGGTACTGTTAAAGGTACAGAGGTCCAGGCCACCAGCGTAAACCCTGTCTCCTATCAATCCCTGCCAACTGTATTCTAGTCCTAAGAAGGACCCTGAATACCACCAAAGGGAATGAACAGGTAACGGATAATGAACAGAAAGACATACAAGAAAGAGAAGGAATAAAGTAAATAAAGTCTTACATACAACACTCACACACAGTAGGAACACCTAAGGTCTCAGAGATAAACTATAAGCTGTAAGAGTAAAAACAACTAAGGAGCTCTTAGCTTAAGTATTCCCAGAACCGATCCAGTCTGCTAAACTATATGAATGCTTTCACCGGCGTCTAACACCCAGACTGGCAGAAATATAAAGGAAACTAATTAGAACATAATCAAAAGCAGCCGGGCGAGGCTGCACCTAGCCTTAGCAAAGAGCTAGGAAAAATTAACTCTCACATTACCAAAAAACAAAGAAACAGAAGCTCAGCTGTGAGAAGTCAGAATGTGCAATCGCGACGATCTTTGTGGCGATGCACCCATGACAGTACCCCCCCTTCTACGAGGGGCCTCCGGACCCTCATGACCAGGTCTGTCCGGGTGAGTTGTGTGAAAGGTCCGTCCACGTTATCATTGACCACCACTGAAGGAGGAGGTAGAGGTGACGGTATGACTGGTGCCACATACTTTTTAAGTAATGACTTGTGAAACACATTATGAATTTTAAACGTAGGAGGGAGGTCCAGACGAAATGCCACAGGATTAATTATGGAACTGATCCTGTACGGCCCGATGAATCTGGGACCCAACCTCCAGGAGGGAACTTTAAGTTTAATATTCCTGGTAGACAACCACACCAGATCATTCACCTTCAGATCTCGACCAGAAACTCTCCCCCTATCAGCCATCCGTTTGTAACGGTTCTCCGTAACCTTCAGTCTTAACTGATCTGGAACTATCAGTCTCCCTGGAAGTCCCACAGGGGCGTCCCCTGAGCCCCAATACCTCCCCCTCAAGCTCAGAGCATACAGCTGACACCACAACTCCCTCCTGAGGAATAGGAACCGGATCATCCATCCTCCCGGTCCCTGGGAAAGTACGAGATAAGGCATCAGGAAGCAACTTTATTGAGCAGTCATATGCGCGATGAGGAGGTAACTCTTTACACCCCTTCTCTGAGAACATCTCCCCAAAGTCCTCCAGAAAAGGAGGCAAAGTCCTAGGCACAACTGCACCGATGACCGTGCTCATGCAGTTATTCTTGCAAAATTCACCCCACTGGCTTATCTTTCTGGATTGCCAATCAATCACTGGGTTATGTTTAGCCAACCAAGGAAGTCCCAACACAATAGGAGTAGGTAGACCCTCCAACACATAACAAGACAATTGCTCTTTATGCATTGCCCCTACTCGAAGATCTATGTTATGAACAGCTTGAACCAAGCCACCTTGACCAAGAGGTCTAGAATCAATAGAGAGTATAGGGACCGGTTTGGCCAATACACTCAGCTGCATACCATGCACCTGGGCAAACCGAGCGTCCACAAGATTAGCCCGGACCCACTATCAAGAAAAACAGAAATCCTCTCAGTTCTAGTACCAATCACCACCTCCGCAGGCACGATAAACTGAGAGGGATTTGGGGACGAAATACAGACTCCCAGGTTAACTCCTTGGGTCAAAGAGGTCCGGGATGGACAACCCCCAACAAAATGTCCCTCTCTCCCGCAAAAGAAACACCTTCTAGCCTTGCGGCGCACCGCCGATTCCCTCCTACAAAATGATGTCCCTCCCAACTGCATGGGTTCCTCAGAACAGACCAGGGGAACCTCAGTATAAGGGACTTTAGTAGTAGGTGGAGTCATCATGGGGGCGGAGTTACCTCGCGTCTTCCCCGAAGTCGTCTATCAATGCGAATAGCAAGGGCCATAGCAGCCTCCAGTGATGGAGGAGAATCATACTGAGCCAACACATCTTTTAATTTGTCAGACAACCCTTGACAAAACTGGCTCCTAAGAGCTGGGTCATTCCACTGAGTATCTGTTGCCCATCTACGGAACTCAGAAGAATATTCCTCCGCTGGACGATTTCCCTGCCGTATTTTACGTAACTTTGTTTCAGCAAGGGAAACTCGATCCGGATCATCATATACCAGACCAGGGCAGTAAAAAATCGATCCACTGACTGGAGATCTGGGGAGCCTGGAGGAATAGAGAACGCCCAAGATTGAGGGTCCCCTTGTAAGAGCGAGATAACAATTCCCACCCTCTGCTCTTCACTCCCAGATGACCGAGGCCGCAGCCGAAAGTACAATTTACATGCCTCCCGGAAAGTAAAAAATTTGTCCCGCCCACCAGTGAACCTGTCCGGGAGAGCAACCTTAGGTTCAGATCTGGTTTGCTCTGGGAGGGACAAAACCTTGGACTTAATGTCTGCAAATTCCATGGACAACCCCTGCAACTGTCGGGCCAGCTGGGCTACTGGATCCATGACAGCTGGGGAGAATCTTTTTGGGCCGGTGAAAATGTCACGCTGTATAGCAGATATATATATGAGATGTCAGTAATCTATATCAAAAGGGCAACATACTATATAACATGCGCATAGATATATTATAACATGGATTTACCTGATAGAATGTCCAGTGGGTCAAAACGGAATCCGTTATACGCTGTCTCCGGCTAGAGGGTGACCGGGGTCTAAGCTGACCTGAACTGGGGTCCTAACTAATCCCTCAACCTGGAGGTACTGTTAAAGGTACAGAGGTCCAGGCCACCAGCGTAAACCCTGTCTCCTATCAATCCCTGCCAACTGTATTCTAGTCCTAAGAAGGACCCTGAATACCACCAAAGGGAATGAACAGGTAACGGATAATGAACAGAAAGACATACAAGAAAGAGAAGGAATAAAGTAAATAAAGTCTTACATACAACACTCACACACAGTAGGAACACCTAAGGTCTCAGAGATAAACTATAAGCTGTAAGAGTAAAAACAACTAAGGAGCTCTTAGCTTAAGTATTCCCAGAACCGATCCAGTCTGCTAAACTATATGAATGCTTTCACCGGCGTCTAACACCCAGACTGGCAGAAATATAAAGGAAACTAATTAGAACATAATCAAAAGCAGCCGGGCGAGGCTGCACCTAGCCTTAGCAAAGAGCTAGGAAAAATTAACTCTCACATTACCAAAAAACAAAGAAACAGAAGCTCAGCTGTGAGAAGTCAGAATGTGCAATCGCGACGATCTTTGTGGCGATGCACCCATGACAGGTAAGCAGAGAAGAAGGTTAAGCAAATACCCAATCTTTTACAAAATGCCCTCCAAAATTTGGACACAAATTGTACCCCTCTATCAGAAACCACACTCAAAGGCACGCCATGCAGTCGTACAACGTGCTCAACAAACAACCTAGATAGTGTCTCAGCATTAGGCAATCCTGCCAGAGGTACAAAATGCGCCTGTTTACTGAATCTGTCAACCACTACCCAGATGACAGTTTTGCCATTAGAAGGAGGGAGATCAGTGATGAAGTCCATGGACAAATGAGTCCAAGGTCTATCTGGAATTGGCAATGGCACCAATTCCCCGGCCGGCCGGTTATGTGAGCTCTTAGCACGGGCACAGGTATCACAAGCAGACACAAACATAGTGATATCAGAGTTCATGGAGGACCACCAAAATAGCCTAGCAATGGCTTTCCGAGTGGCTGAGATCCCCGGGTGTCCACTGAGAGCAGAATCATGGAATTCCCGGAGAACCCTCAACCTGTATTGAACGGGAACAAAGAGTTTATTATCAGGCAAAGAGGAAGGAGCAAGAGACTGAGCCTTCTGAATTTCCTGTTCCAATTCAGAGGATACCCCCGCAACAACCACCCCGTGCTGAAGAATGGAGGAAGGAGGTTCAGGGGTGATATTGAATCAAAACTGCGAGATAAGGCATCAGCCTTGACATTCTTGGAACCAGGCCGAAAAGTGATTGAAAAATGAAAACGAGAAAAAAAAAGCGACCACCTAGCCTGTCTAGGAGTCAACCGTTTAGCAGATTCAAGATAAGACAAGTTTTTGTGATCTGTGATAACCGTGATCCGATGAACCGCCCCCTCCAAAAAATGCCTCCATTCTTCAAAAGCCAATTTTATGGCCAATAACTCACGGTTACCCACATCATAGTTCCTCTCCGCAGAAGAAAACTTCCGGGAGAAAAAGGCACATGGTCTTAAATTTGTCAAGGTAACGGGTCCCTGTGACAACACAGCCCCCACTCCCACCTCAGATGCGTCCACCTCTACAATGAACGGTTCAGATGGATCGGGCTGGACCAATACAGGAGCAGACATAAAACATTTCTTTAGTGTAACAAATGCTTCAACTGCTAAGGTTGACCAAACTTTGAGATCAGCCCCCTTGCGAGTGAGATCGGTGAGTGGTTTGACCACCTGAGAAAACTCCTTGATGAATTTTCGATAATAATTGGCGAAACCCAGAAAACGCTGCAACCCCTTGAGGTCTCTGGGTTGCACCCAATCAACAATGGCCTGCACCTTTCCGGGATCCATCCGAAACCCATTGGCCGAAAGGATGATCCCCAGAAAGGAAAGCTCCTGGACACAAAACAAACATTTCTCGGGTTTAGCAAACAGAGAATTACCCCGTAACCTGTGAAGAACAGCACGTAGATGACCAATGTGGGATTCTTTGTCAGGCGAGAAAACAAGGATATCATCCAAGTATACAACCATAAAGCGCCCGATAAAATCAGAGAAAACATCATTCATGAAGTTCTGAAATACTGCGGGCGCGTTCGTGAGACCAAAGGGCATGACCAAATTTTCAAACAGACCTTCAGAGGTGAGAAATGCCGTTTTCCACTCATCCCCTTCCTGAATACGGATAAGGTTATATGCTCCCCTGAGATCAAGTTTGGAAAACCACTTAGCCCCAGACACTTGGTTATAAAGATCAGGAATGAGTGGGAGAGGGTAGGTATTTCTCACCGTAATTTTATTTAGTTCTCGGAAATCGAGGCACGGGCGTAAACCACCATCTTTTTTCTTAACAAAAAAAAAATCCCGCGGCCACAGGTGAGACAGAGGGACGGATGTGACCTTTGCGTAGGCTATCAGAGATATAGTTTTTCATAGCAGTACGTTCAGGGCCAGAAAGATTGTACAAACGGGCTTTGGGCAATTTAGAACCAGGAATAAGATTAATTGCACAATCATAAGGACGGTGGGGTGGCAAAACCTCAGCCTCTTTTTCGGAGAACACGTCCCCAAAGTCCTTCAGGTACTCCGGAATACCCTCCGGACTAATGGCAGACACAAAAACAGCAGAAAGACAACCATTGGAACAATTAGGACCCCATTTAACAATATCACGAGATCCCCAGTCAATAACAGGATTATGCCTCTGCAACCAGGGGAACCCCAACACCAGTCCTGCAGGAAGATTATTCATAACATAACATGAAATTCATTCCTGATGTAAGGAACCCACCTTGAGGAGGAACTCCTCAGAGACAAACTTAATGACATTTTGAGCCAACGGTGTCTTATCAATTGCAACGATATAGATTGGAGTCTCTAGCCTGACTGTCCCTAACTTTAACTTGGACACCATACTAGAGTTAATGAAATTCATGGAAGATGCTGAATGCTGAAGTGGAAGCACTACCACCTTCATAACACAGTTCCACCTCTAAAAAAAATTTCTGTAAAGATGAAAATGGTACCTGAGAGTCTGGATGAGCTCCTAGATCATCACCCAGACTCGGCAGCTCTTTATTTGATGGACAAGAGGGCAGTCCGTCTTCCAATGTCCTGGATCTCCACAATAAAAACATAATTTCTCATCTCGTCGCCGTCTCCTCTCTTTCTCCTTGAAATTAATGGTACCAACTTCCATAGTCTCCTTGAATGACACCACCTCAGACTTGGCAGGCAATACGGGAATCTCATACTGGATAATTCCTCTCTCCCGTAACCTCCGGTCCATACGAATGGCCTGGATCATGGCCTCTTCCAGGGAACTGGGCGGCATATGAAGGGCCAGCGCGTCCTTGAGATGATCCGATAATCCTCTCTCAAACAGGCGTCTTAGAGCAGAGTCATTCCAGGACACCTCAACAGACCACCTCCTGAACTCAGAACAATACTGTTCAGCAGTGAGTTCATTCTGAGAGAGACCCATGATCATGTCCTCTGCTACCCTGACCCGGTCTGGTTCATCATAAATCAGTCCCAAAGCCTCAAAGAATCTGTCCACAGACACACGTTCAGGGCAGAAGCAGGTAGAGAGAAAGACCACGACTGAGGTCCCTCCCGCAGTAAGGAAATGATTATCCCCACCCGCTGACTCTCATCACCAGAAGATAGGGGTCTAAGTGAAAACCATAGTTTGCAACTCTCCCTGAAAGTATTGAATTTCTCCCTCTCCCCGGAGAAGGTATCTGGGAGCTTTACTGTAGGTTCAGGAGAGTGCAAAGAAACATCGACAGTGTTAGAGTGCTTACAGTCAGTCTGCAACGATATTACTGTATTAGAAAGCTCCCTCTGTTGCACAAATAGGTCTTGCATAAGCAATGCCAAGCAATTCATGTGATCTGCCAAGGTATGGAGCGGATCCATAGCAAACAGAGCAGAGAGAAAAAAAAAAAATGCAGACATCCCTTTATATGTAGAGGTGAGCTATAATGTCAAGCAGCTGTAATGCAGGCTAGTGTGTACTTCACCTGTAGGTTACAGAGGGGAGAAGGGATTACACACTACCAGAGTAGGCCTGCACTGCAGCAGCCAAAACCACCACCAGGTGGCAGCAAAAACATCCAAAACTGAGTCAGGAATATTCAGTCAACTGGAGTATCACAGGTCTCAGCAAGTCCTCTACAGAGCAGAAACACAGGCGCCACCAAGTGGCGGGAGCGTGGTCAGGCAAGCCAAGTCAAAACCGTACGGAGGCAGCAGGACAAAAGGAATAAGCAATATGCGTGGTCAGGAGAAAGCCAGGAGGTCAGCAACGGTCAGAAGCAGATAAGACAAAGACAGAAAGCAGAAGCGAGTCGAATACAGGCCGAGTCAAAAAACAGAGAATCAAACAGACAAACAGGGAAATGCAGGGAAAAGGGCAGACAGATGGGAACAACAGACACGGGACAAGTCAGGGATAACAGCAGGACAAATCAAGGGTTACCAGTCAGGATCACAAGCCGAAGGTAGCAGTATAGCTCACACTGCTAGCAGGATGTGTGAGAGCTAAATAGCCAACCTGAACCCAGAATGAGGCAGAGCAAAGTTAACCCTTGACATGATCCGCCCGGACCAAGGGCAGACAGGACTAAACCCTGGAACGGACCATGACACTTAGCTGCTTTTTTCTTGCCATAATATAAATTCTAACAGTCTATTCAGTAGGACTGTCAGCTGTGTATCCACCAGACTTCTGCACAACACAACTGATGGTCCCAACCCCATTTATAAGGCCAGAAATCCCACTTATTAAACCTGACAGGGCACAGCTGTGAAGTGAAAACCATTTCCGGTGACTACCTCTTGAAGCTCATCAAGAGAATGCCAAGAGTGTGCAAAGCAGTCATCAAAGTAAAAAGTGGCTACTTTGAAGAACCTAGAATATAAGACATAATTTCAGTTGTTACACACTTTTTTGTTAAGTACAGTCATGGACAAAAGTTTTGAGAATGACACAAATATTAATTTTTACAAAGTCTACTGCTTCACTTTTTCTAATGGCAATTTGCATATACCCCAGAATGTTATAAAGAGTGATGAGCTTAACAGCAATTACTTGCAAAGTCAATATTTGGCTAGAAAATGAACTTTATCCCCCAAAACACATTTCAACATCATTGCAGCCCTGCCTTAAAAGGACCAGCTAACCTCTTTTCAGTGATTGCTCCATTAACACAGGTGTGGGATGTTGATGAGGACATGGCTGGAGATCAATCTGTCATGATTAAGTAAGAATGAGACCACTGGACACCTTAAAAGGAGGCTGGTGCTTGGCATCATTGTTTCTCTTCTGTTAACCATGGTTATCTCTAAAGAAATACGTGCAGTCATCATTGCAATGCACAAAAATGGCCTAACAGGGAAGAGTATCGCAGCTAGAAAGATTGCACCTCAGTCAACAATCTATCGCATCATCAAGAACTTCAAGGAGAGAGGTTCTATTGTTGCCAAAAAGGCTCCAGGACGCCCAAGAAAGACCAGCAAGCGCCAGGACCGTCTCTTAAAAGTGTTTCAGCTGCGGGATCAGGCTACCAGCAGTGCAGAGCTTGCTCAGGAATGGCAGCAGGCAGGTGTGAGTGCATCTGCACGCACTGTGAGGTGGAGACTCTTGGAGCAAGGCCTGGTCTCAAGGAGGGCAGCAAAGAAGCCACTTCTCTCCAGAAAAAAACATCATGGACAGACTGATATTCTGCAAAAGGTACAGGCAGTGGACTGCTGAGGACTGGGGTAAAGTTATTTTCTCTGATGAATCCCCTTTTCGATTGTTTGGGACATCAGGAAAACGCCTCATTCGGAGAAGACAAGGTGAGCGCTACCACCAGTCTTGTCTCATGCCAACTGTTAAGCATCCTGAACCATTCATGTGTGGGGTTGCTTCTCAGCCAAGGGAATCGGCTCTCTCACAGTCTTGCCTAAAAACACAGCCATGAATAAAGAATGGTACCAGAATGTCCTCCAAGAGCAACTTCTCCCAACCCTCCAAGAGCAGTTTGGCGATCAACAATGCCTTTTCCAGCATGATGGAGCACCTTGCCATAAAGCAAAGGTGATAACTAAATGGCTCAGGGAACAAAACATAGAGATTTTGGGTCCATGGCCTGGAAACTCCCCAGACCTTAATCCCATTGAGAACTTGTGGTCAATCATCAAGAGACGGGTGGACAAGCAAAAACCTAAAAATTCTGACAAAAAGGAGAATTTAATTCCCAAAGGACTCTGGATTACAAACCCAATTCTTCACACCTACAATACCCATTATGCAAAAAACCTTTGTCACAGGACGTCTGAGACTAAGGCTGTTTCACAATCGGCGGGCGCCTAAACGGCGCCCGCATTTAGCCGCAGCGCCGCATGTGAAAAGCTTTCACACATCCGCGGCCAAAATGCGGTTTTTTTGCCGGATGGTTTCTGATGCTTGGAGAGATAAGAAACCATCCGCAAAAAAAAAGTTACATGCAGCGTTTGTCCGGCCGCCGCAATGTACATTTGCGCCGCATCCGGACAAAACCGATGCAACGCATTGACATGCGGCGCATGCGGCGCTAATGCATGTCAATGCGAAAAAAGCCGCATGCGCCGCATCAGATTTTCAGATGCGGCGCTGCGGGAAAATGCCGGGCGCCGCAAGGGGAAAAACGGATGTGGAAACCAGCCTTAGGAACCATCTTTTGCATGTCTGCTACAGCATAAGGAGTAACGTCCAAGGGCAATTTGAAAGCCTAAGGAAAACACTTCCAGAAACCACAGAACAAAAATTACAACAATACTACAACAAACTACGGACCTTTCTGATTCATAACAAAGAAAAGAAACTACACAGACTGCGTCTCAATTCCGGACTCTATACAAACAGATCCAAAACAAAACCTGACAACTCTGACAACCACTCCATTCCAGACACAAAAGCATCTAACTGTGTCATCAATCTCTCGGATTACAAACCCAACAAAGTGGAGCTTGCCGTGCTTTCTAGAGGACTCTCATTTTGTCCCACTAAGGCCCTGGATAAAACCGAACTCTGCAGTGATATGGAACATTTTTTCAGGAGACTGCGCCTGAGGGAATACTTCAATGATACAGAAGATTCAGAAAACACTCGGACTGAAGGAAAAGGGATCTCAACAACCAAGAAGAGATCAGACTGGACACCTCCTCCTGGACGCAACCCTCATTTGGATAAATATATAGACTCATTCAGATATTTGATAAAATCCACCATCATAGCCACCAACAAGAGACAAGCATCCAACATCAGTGCCCAGGAGAGAAAGGCTATACAGTCTCTGAAAACCAACAAAGAAATCATCATTAAACCTGCTGACAAGGGAGGTGCAATAGTCATGATGAACACATCAGACTATATGAAGGAAGCAAACAGACAACTTACAGACACACGCTACTACAGAAAACTGGAGTCGGACCCTACACAGGACTATTACAAGGAACTAAGCAAGTTGGTATCTTGTCTGTCTGACAAATCCATAAGAGCCGATGACCTGATACCAGAGAGTCCAAGAACAGGGACATTCTACATGCTTCCCAAAATCCACAAAGCCGGAAATCCAGGGAGGCCGATTATTTCATGTGTGGACACCATAACTGAGCAGGTATCTGGATGGGTAGAGGGCATTCTTAAACCTCTGGTAAAGGATACACCCAGCTACATTCAGGACACAACTGACCTACTGAATAAACTAGCAGCAATAGGTCCTCTACCAGAAGGAACCATCCTGGCCACCATGGATGTGGAATCCTTGTACTCTAATATCCCACACCAGGATGGATTAAATGCCTGCAAAGACTTCATGAAAAACACAGAGAATGATGCTGATTCTGTGGTGAAACTCACAAAATTCATCCTCACCCACAATTACTTTGAATTTGACAACAAGATCTATTTACAGGAGACTGGCACAGCGATGGGAAGTAAAATGGCTCCACAGTATGCAAATCTTTTCATGGCCAAGCTTGAAAGCGACTTTCTGTCCTCATGTCCAACCAGGCCTCGGGCCTACTACCGCTACATTGATGATATTTTAATCATCTGGACGGAGTCTGAGCAACAGCTAAAGACGTTCCACGAACAGTTCAATCAATTTCATCCCACCATCAACTTAACACTTAACTACTCCAGCACTGAAATTAACTTTTTGGACACCATCATTAAACTGAAGGACAATGAAATAGAGACATCCCTGTATCAGAAGCCAATCGACCGTCCAACATACCTTAAATGGGACAGTTTCCATCCAAAACACATAAAAAACTCTATTGTCTACAGCCAAGCCATCAGATACAACCGTATATGTTCCAACCCCATGGATAGAGATGAACACCTTGGTCGCCTTAGAAAGACCTTTTTAAATCAGGGCTACCATCCAAGAACAATTGAAAACCAAATTACAAGAGCCACCAGAATATCAAGGGATCACCTGCTACATTACAAAGCTAAAGAAGAAAATAACCGGGTGCCTTTAGTGGTCACCTACAATCCAAATCTGGAGGTGCTAAGGGGAGCTGCACGGAAACTACAACCTTTACTACAAAAAGATGCCCGGTTACAATCCATATTTCCAGACCCCCCACTACTGTGTTTTAGGCAGCCCCCAAATCTAAGAAGCATCATTGTCAGAAGTTCCCTGTCCTCCCCAACAGCTGCAGGAACCTTGCCTTGCAATCAGAAGAAATGCAAAACCTGTCCATTTATAATGACCACGGACAAGATAAAGATCCCCAACTCACATCAGGACTACAAGATACCAGGTACTTTCAGCTGCATCACATCTAATGTTGTGTACCTAATTATATGTACTAAATGTCCAACTGGGGGTCTGTATGTGGGGGAGACCGGGCAAAAACTGAGAACAAGGATGAATTCTCATCGCCACGCAATAAGAGAAAAAAGAATGGATCTACCTGTGGCAAAACATTTTTGCTCCCCTGATCATAGCATGTCAGATATGAAAATACTGGTACTAAGAAGCAGATTCACATCTCTGAGGCAGAGAAGAATTTGGGAATACAAATTGATGGTGACCTTTGACACTCTTAATGCTGGAATGAACCTGTCACATGGTTTTATGGCCTATTACATCAATTAAGGAATTTACTCCAAATACCCTGTGAAAACATCACAAAACATTACCAGACCCCAATCAGAGGGTAATAAAACTTTCTCTCCTTATCTATGAATTGTTCCAATGTTTGTGCTCGTCCCTCTGCCATGGTGACTGTTCTGCTTCACGTCACTTGTCTTACCTATTGCATTTTTTCTGTGTTTTGTGTATAAATATGTGATTCTTCAGATTTTGTATTAGTTCAGCCTGATGAAGAGACCTGAGTAGTCTCGAAAGCTTGCAATTTGTTACCATCTTTTCAGTTAGCCATTAAAAGGTATCAACCACTGAGGACTCTCAACTCTAAATATTTTTCTGACAAAATGAAAGCATTGATTGTGCAAGAATGGACTGCTATCAGTCAGGATTTGGTCCAGAAGTTGATTGAGAGCATGCCAGGGAGAATTGCAGAGGTCCTGAAGAAGAAGGGTCAACACTGCAAATATTGACTTGCTGCATTAACTTATTCTAACTGTCAATTTAAGCTTTTGTTACTCATATGTTTGCAATTATATTTCTGTCTGTGATAAAAATATCTGTCAAACACACATAAAAACCAGAGGGCAGCAGACCATGTGAAAATATAATATTTGTGTCATTCTCAAAACTTTTGGCCATGACTGTATATAATTCCACATGTGTTAATTCATAGTTTTGATGCCTTCAGTTTGAATTTACAATTTTCATAGTCATAAAATACAGAAAAATCTTTAAATGAGGTGTGTCCAAACTTTTGGTCTGTACTGTATATTTGGAAATCTTATGGACGTTGCTGGTATGTATTACGCTGCAGATTTCAGGGCCACATACTGGCAACATTTTTGGGCCCCATTGAGACTCCGCGTCCACCCAAGCTCCACATCCTCCCCTTGAACCTTCCACTGTCCCACAGTCCACTCTTGGAAAAACTCCACTTCTGTACCACATCCACACCAATCATACATTAATAGTTTACATTGAACAACAGATTACATACACAGCCATAATGCAAGGGAAATACAAGGAACAAATACCGCCACACCATGACTGGACCACATATTACCACCACATAGTGATAGAATAATACCACATACAAGGAACAATTACCACCACACCATGACCGGACCACATATTATAACCACATAGTGACCGAATAATACCACATACTGTACAAGGAACAAATACCACGACACCATGACCAGACCACATATCGCCACCACATAGTAACTGAATAATTCCACATACAAGGAAAAATACTACCACACCTTGACTGGACCACATATTACCACCACATAGTGACCGAATAATACCACATACAAGGAACAAATACCGCCACACCATGACCGGACCACATATTACCACCACATAGTGACCGAATAATATCACCATACCATAGCCAGACCACATAGTGACCGAATAATACCACATACAGGGAACAAATACCGCCACACCATGACTGGACCACATATTACCACCACATAGTGACTGAATAATACCACATACAAGGGACATATAAAGTTAGGTCCATATATATTTTGACAGAGACAACATTTATTTAATTTTGGTTCTAGACATTACCACAATGAATTTTAAACAAAACAATTCAGATGCAGTTGAAGTTCATTCAGACTTTCAGCTTTCATTTTAGGGTATCCACATTAAAATTGGATGAAGGGTTTAGGAGTTTCAGCTCCTTAACATGTGCCACCCTGTTTTTAAAGGGACCAAAAGTAATTGGACAATTGACTCCAAGGCTATTTCATGGACAGGTGTGGGCAATCCCTTCGTTATGTCATTCTCAATTAAGCAGATAAAAGGGCTGGAGTTGATTTGAGGTGTGGTGTTTGCATTTGGAAGGTTTTGCTGTGAAGGAAACATGCGGTCAAAGGAGCTCTCCATGCAGGTGAAACAAGCCATCCTTAAGCTGCAAAAACAGAAAAAACCCATCCGAGAAATTGCTACAACATTAGGAGTGGCAAAATCTACACTTTGGTACATCCTAAAAAAGAAAGAAAGCACTGGTGAACTCATCAATGCAAAAAGACCTGGGCGCCCACGGAAGACAACAGTGGTGGATGATCGCAGAATACTCTCCATGTTGAAGAGAAACCCCTTCACAACAGCCAACCAAGTGAACAACACTCTTCAGGAGGGAGGCGTATCAATATCCAAATCTACCATAAAGAGAAGACTGCATGAAAGTAAATACAGAGAGTTCACTGCACGGTGCAAGCCACTCATAAGTATCAAGAATAAAAAGACTAGGCTGGATTTTGCTAAAAAACATCTAAAAAAGCCAGCACAGTTCTGGAAGAACATTCTTTGGACAGATGAAACCAAGATCAACCTATACCAGAATGATGGAAAGAGAAAAGTATGGCGAAGGCGTGGTACAGCTCATGATCCAAAGCATACCACATCATCTGTAAAACACGGCGGAGGCAGTGTGATGGCTTGGGCATGCATGGCTGCCAGTGGCACTGGGTCACTAGTGTTTATTGATGATGTGACACAGGACAGAAGCAGCCGAATGAATTCAGAGGTATTCAGAGCCATACTGTGTGCTCAGATCCAGCCAAATGCAGCCAAACTGATTGGTCGTCGTTTCATACTACAGATGTACAATGACCCAAAACATAAAGCCAAAGCAACCCAGGAGTTTATTAAAGCAAAGAAGTGGAATATTCTTGAATGACCAAGTCAGTCACCTGATCTCAACCCAATTGAGTATGCATTTCACTTGTTAAAGACTAAACTTCAGACAGAAAGGCCCACAAACAAACAGCAACTGAAAACTACAGCAGTGAAGGCCTGGCAGAGCATCAAAAAGGAGGAAACACAGCGTCTGATGATGTCCATGAGTTCAAGACTTCAGGCAGTCATTGCCAACAAAGGGTTTTCAACCAAGTACTAGAAATGAACATTTTATTTACAATTATTTAATCTGTCCAATTACTTTTGGTCCCTTTAAAAACAGGGTGGCACATGTTAAGGAGCTGAAACTCCTAAACCCTTCATCCAATTTTAATGTGTATACCCTCAAATGAAAGATGAAAGTCTGAACTTCAACTGCATCTGAATTGTTTTGTTTAAAATTCATTGTGGTAATTTCTAGAACCAAAATTACATAAATGTTGTCTGTCCAAATATATATGGACCTAACTGTATCACCATACCATGACCAGACCACATATTACCACCACATAGTGACCGAATACAATACTGATCATTAATAAAAAAAACTGCAATGCTAGTATTACCATAAGTGCCACTATACCAAGGAGCTCCGTACATAGTATGCAGTGTATAGTGTCAGTGTACAGGTAATACAGGGATCACCAGTGACATTATACACAGAAGCTGTGCATATACTATACAGGTAATACAGTGATCACGAGTGACATTATACACAGGAGCTCTCTATATAGCATCAGTGTACAGGTAATACAGTGATCACCAGTGACATTATACACAGGAGCTCTGTATATAGTGTCAGTGTACAGATAATGCAGTGATCACTAGTGACATTATACACAGGAGCTCTGTATATAGTGTATAGTGTACAGGTATTATAGTGATCACCAGTGACATTATACACAGGAGTTCTGTATATAGTGTATAGCGTACAGGTAATACAGTGATCACCAGTGAGATTATACACAGGAGCTCTGTATATAGTGTCAGTGTTCAGGTAATACAATGACCACCGTGACATTATACTCAGGAGTTCTGTATATTGTTATAGTGTACAGGTAATACATTGATCAGCAGTGACATTATACACAGGAGCTCTGTTTATGGTATATAGTGTACAGGTAATACAGGGATCACCAGTGACATTATACACAGAAGCTCTGTATATAGTGTCCATGTACAGGTAATGCAGTGATCACCATTGAAATTATACACAGGAGCTCTGCATATAGTGTCAGTGTACAAGTAATATAGGGATCACCGGTAACATTATACACAGGAGCTCTCTCCATAATATACAGTGTATAGTGTCAGTGTACAGATAACACTGATTCACCAGTGACGTCTCTAGTTAAAGACCTTCATCTTCATCCAGCGCAGTCCACCATCACTTCTTCCAGCAAGGACTTGTCTCTGCAGAAAATAGCACAAAAAAGTGAGAGTGTTGCCCTGCACATTGACAGGACATCCCCCACCGCCTCACTGAAAACAGTATCCTCAAAAATAAAATACATCACAGCAGTAATAATATCCGTTAATTAGCCCCCACAGTAAAAATGTCCCATATCCTGGTTCCATATGTACTGCATTCTGGACCCCACATGTCTCATTCCTGGCCCCTTGTGGTGTCTCATACCTGGCCCCTTATGTTCTCTCATTCCTGGCCCCTTGTGTTCTCCCATTCCTGTACCCATGTCTCTCCTTTCTACCCTCATGTCTTCTCCATTCTGCCCCATATGTTTTCCTATTCTGCCTCCATATGTTCTCCCATACTGGCCTTATGTGTCTCTATACTGCCCCCATGTCTTCCATTCTGCCCCATGTCGTGTCAATTCTGCCACCATTTCTTTCCATCCTGCCCCATGTGTCTCCATTCTGCCCCATGTGTCTCCATTCTGCCCCTTGTCTCTCCATTCTGCCCCATGTCTCCCAATTCTGCCCCATGCGTCTCCACTCTGCCCCATGCGTCTCCATTCTGCCGCATGTCTCTCTATTCTGCCCAATGTGTCTCCATTCTGCCCCATGTGTCGCCATTCTGCCCCATACGTCTCCATTCTGCCACCCACATGTCTCCATTCTTCCCCATGTGTCTCCATTCTGCCTCCACGTGTCTCCATTCTGCCCCATGTGTCTCCATTCTGCTCCATGTGTCTCCATTCTGCCCCATGTGTCTCCATTTTGCCCCACATGTCTCCATTCTGCCCCACGTGTCTCCATTCTGCCCCACGTGTCTCCATTCTGCCTCCATGTGGCTCCATTCTTCCCCCTTGTGTCTCCATTCTGCCCCATGTGTCTCCATTCTGCCCCCACGTGTCTCCATTCTGCCCCCACATGTCTCCATTCTGCCCCCACATGTCTCCATTCTGCCCCCACATGTCTCCATTCTGCCTCATGTGTCTCCATTCTGCCTCCATGTGTCTTCAGTATGCCCCTATGTGTCTCCATTCTGCCCCATGTGTCTCCATTCTGCACCTATGTGTCTCCATTCTGCCCCATGTGTCTCCATTCTGCCCTATATGTCTCCCATATGTCTTCATTCTGTCCCCATGTGCCTCCATTCTGCCACATGTGTCTCCATTCTGCCCCATGTGTCTCCATTCTGCCTCTTGTCTCTCCATTCTGCCCCATGTCTCTCAGTTCTGCCCCATGAGTCTCCATTCTGCCACATGTCTCTCCATTCTGCCCCATGTGTCTCCATTCTGCCCCATGTCACCATTCTGCCCCATATGTCTCCATTCTGCCACATGTGTTCCATTCCCATGTGTCTCTTGCCCCATGTGTCTCCATTCTTGTCTGCCCCATGTGTCTCCATTCCGCCCCCACATGTCTCCATTCTGCCCCCCACATGTCTCCATTCTTCCCCCCACATGTCTCCATTCTGCCTCTTGTGTCTCCATTCTGCCTCCATGTGTCTTTATTATGCCCCCACGTGTCTCCATTCTGCCCCCCACATGTCTCCATTCTGCGCCCCACATGTCTCCATTCTGCCTCTTGTGTCTCCATTCTGCCTCCATGTGTCTTTATTATGCCCCCACGTGTCTCCATTCTGCCCCATGTGTCTCCATTCTGCCACACATGTCTCCTTTCTGCACCTATGTGTCTTCATGCTGCCCATGTGTCTCCATTTTGCCCCTATGTGTCTCCATTCTGCCCCATGTGTCTCCATTCTGCCCCATATGTCTCCCCATATGTCTTCATTCTGCCCCCATGTGCCTCCATTCTGTCCCAGGTGTCTCCATTCTGCCCCATGTGTCTCCATTCTGCCCCATGTCTCTCAGTTCTGCCTAATGTGTCTCCATTCTGCCCCATGTGTCTCCATTCTGCCCCATGTGTCACCATTCTGTCCCATATGTCTCCATTCTGCCCCATGTGTCTCCATTCTGCCCCATGTGTCTCCATTCTGCCCCATGTATCTCCATTCTGCCCCCACGTGTCTCCATTCTGCCCCATGTGTCTCCATTCTGCCCCATGTGTCTCCATTCTGCCCCTTGTCTCTCCATTCTGCCCCATGTCTCTCAGTTCTGCCCCATGTGTCTCCATTCTGCTCCATGTCTCTCCATTCTGCCCCATGTCTCTCCATTCTGCCCCATGTGTCTCCATTCTGCCCCATGTGTCTCCATTCTGCCCCATGTGTCTCCATTCTGCCCCATGTGTCTCCATTCTGCCCCCACGTGTCTCCATTCTGTCCCACGTGTCTCCTTACTGCCCCCATGTGTCTCCATTCTGCCACCATGTGTCTCCATTCTGCCCAACGTGTTTCCATTCTGTCTCACGTGCTCTATTCTGCCCCATGTGTCTCCATTCTGCCCCATGTGTCTCCATTTTGCCCCTATATCTCTCCATTCTGCCCCATGTGTCTCCATTCTGCCCCATATGTGTCCCCACATGTCTCCATTCTGCATCCATGTGTCTTCATCATGCCCCCATGTGTCTCTATTCTGCCCCATGTGTCTCCATTCTGCCCTCATGTGTCTCCATTCTGCCCCATGTGTCTCCATTCTGCCCCATTTGTCTCCATTCTGCCCCACATGTCTCTATTTTGCCCCATGTGTCTCCATTTTGCCCTATGTCTCTCCATTCTGCCCCATGTGTCTCCATTCTGCCCCATGTGTGTCCCCACATGTCTCCATTCTGCCTCCATGTGTCTTCATCATGCCCCCCATGTGTCTCCATTGTGCCCCCATGTGTCTACATTCTGCCCCATTTGCCTCCATTCTCCCTCCACGTGTCTCTATTCTGCCCCCACATGTCTCCATTTTGCCCCCATGTGTTTTCATTCTGCCCCATGTGTCTCCGTTCCAAGGACACACATTCAGTTACTCAACTGGCAGAATTCTGCCGTTAGGGCCTTGTGAGCAGAAGAAGGGGCCCGGTCCCGGTCGCCTGTGCTCACCGGACCCCATACGCCAGTAAGGTCAGTAATGCCCTGATGGCGGCCCTATCCACATGCAAAACTGTGAAGGAAATCTGCAGTAAACACATTACGTGTGCATTTACCCATACACCTCTCCCAGTAGTCTGTCTCCAAAATTGAACGTCTCCCTTCTAAATCAGACAGTAAATCAGCGTCCAATGGATCAGACAGATGAGACCACAGCCTTCACCATTATTTACAGACTAGGAACTTAGTAGATATTGTTACTTTTACTAAATTGGAATCAAGGAATGCTGGGAAGTGTAGTTCATAGATGACTGGTGAGGGAGAAAGTAGCTTGTTTCTCCTCCAACTTGGATTTCCTTTAAAGTCATATAACTGTAGCCAGAATCGCCCTGTTGTTTGACCGTTGCCTCAATCTAAACACAAAGGGGCAGATTTATTAACATTGTATAATTGTAAGGACGGCGTCACACTGGCAAGTTTGATGCGAGTAAGTCGCACGACTTTCTCGCATCAACACCCGGCACGGCCGCCCGCTCTCGGACCGGAGTGTGCGGCTGCATGTATTTCTATGCAGCCGAGCACTCGGGTCCGAGAGCGGGCGGCCGTGCCGGGTGTTGATGCGAGAAAGTCGTGCAACTTACTCGCATCAAACTCGCCAGTGTGACGCCGGCCTTTGACTTAAAATGTGCCACATTTATCATAGCGTTTCTTGCTGCTTGATAAATCTGGTAGTTCTCTTACCTAGTCTGGACCAAGACCCTGATTCATCAGTCTTTTTGTGTTTTTTTTTGTGCAACAATAACATTTGGATTTTAGGTATTTTTATTTTTGCACCAAATTCATTATGGCATTATTATGGTAGGATTTTTTTCCCGCTTCTTCATTTTTTTTTCGATTTGCTCACCATTTTCAGTGTTGTTTTAATTTCCCAGGTGTTTTCATCTATTTTATCATTTACAAACTTTTAAGCTGATGCAAAATTTTTGTTCAATTGTCCACCTTAGTGGAGTACAAAATCGTTTTTTTCCCCCACAGTTGAAGACTAATTTGTGTCTTATTGAAAGCATCATGCAACATTTAACTTAAAAAAAAGCACACGTAATACAAATGACAGACATTGTGCGCCATTTGGAAGAATTTGTCCTAAGGTCCACTAGCAAAAAATTACTTAAAAAAACAATATTGATGAATCGGGGCCCATTTTTACACCTTCATTTGTTGGCTTACCTTGTACCAGAAATTTGCACCAAATTTTACAATTTTAATTGTATTATAATTTTAAATCTCAATCACATAAAATACGGTGCAAGTCTTGAATAATTGGTTTTCTGGAAATTTTGCTTATTACAACTCACCCAGTCTTTAGGGATTATTGATCATTCCCAATACGTTAGAAAGCTGTGAAATTCCATCACCCCATATAAGTAATAATGGTCCAGCACATGGTGTTTCAGTCATAGATGCTGAGAGACACAGGGTTGCAGAGGTGGCCGTTGTACCTGGGTTCTCGTGCCCGAGGCACCAGTACCATAACTGGCACATAGTATGTGGGGTCCTGGTAAATATTTTGTATCAGGGGCCAGAAGTGATACCTCTGGAGCCGAGTATGAGGCATCATCCATCTGAGAGGTGGATAAATGTCATGCTTCAGCAGACTCTCAGAACTTGTGATTAGGAGAGTGCGGTAGGTCCAGTGCTGCCACCACGTGCACCCGCAGACAGAAGACTATTCCAGTACACTCCATCACATCATATTTTTCATTTACTTTCTCTTTTTCATTGCTACTGAAGTGCGTTGGCCACCACCGCCATCTTATTACATGATCTTTTCACTTGGGCCATTATTTCTTTAGAGTGTCCTTAAACTACACAAAGTGGAAGCTGTTCGGTTGGATTCTCTGATGGTGAAGAGCCATAACTGGAAAAAGTCACTAAATGGATTTTTTTTGTTATTTTTAAACTAGACATGTAATTTTGCTGCATGTTGTGATAGGGCTGATTACCAGATCTTGTTGACATCATGCAGAGAATACGGACTAGTGACAAGTGCATAGATCCGGACTTCACATCTGTAGTAGGGGTCTCCCAACTATGAGTTATCACAGTGTGAGGAGGGCAGGAGCTGGGGCCGGCTGTAGTAATGAAAGCGCTGTGCAAGAGCCAGGTTCACCGAGAGCTTGTTGGGAAAGCAGATAGGTGGTCTGTGGCCCTGGCGACAAGGCCACATCTATGCACTTTGTGATGCACACTTTAGCACCTATTTTCTGCATGAAGGCACTGAGATTGGGTGACTAACCCAACCACACAATGAACCCAAATTACATTTCTAGTTTACAAATGAAAAACAAAAGTGACTCTGGACCGAATCATCAACATTATAACATTAGTATCCTCTTATAGTTGGTTTCCCCTACAGCACTGGGATCCAGATGTAACTTCTAGTTCTACACCAGACTTACTTTGGTCTTGACTTTCTTTTTGATCCACTTCAAAAAAACATCAAAAACTGCATGTCTGAATGCAGCCTTAGGAGGTGAAGAGCATTTCAATTTTATTGAATGTTTCATCACAGTCCCAGAGTCAGAAATGGAGGCAATTGAAACCCAAGTAAATATTTTTGCCATTTCTAGTAGTCTCTTTCCTTACGAAAATGATTTTGGCCAAAATTTTTGCAAAATAAGCTATAAAATGTAATTTTCCCCTAAACGAGTGATCACAAGGATAGACCATTGCATTAGAATTTGGAGTTTATGGTCTCAGTTACCTCATTAGCTTCAAATCAATAGGATGGCCAGATTTATGGAGGACAGAAATGTTTTAAAAGCCGTTAAATATGGACTAAAGGCTAGGAGCCTCAAACCGACTTTTATTTTCATGATTATTGGGACAAGCTTCCATTTAGTGTAAGTAACGGACCCAAAAGCTGCATTACGTTATGTAATTTACAAGGTGGATCCTGGTAATAGAGTTTCATACTGTATGAGCCATATCTAGCCATGGTTTATCCTTTATGCTGCAGGGTACGAAATTCCTGGGTACCCACCTGTCTGTGGCAACCTAAAATTCTGCAAGACAGTCACGCAAAATCTTCTCCTAACCTCTGGGACAGGTAATTACATGTCATGTTATGTTGGTGAATTTTGTTGTGACCTTTGCTTTGTTTTTCCTTTTGATACCACTGATGCTTTGTATTCAGGGCGGCACTTTTTCTAGCGATATGTCCTTGTACATACTCATCTCATCAGTCATTACGATCCATGTCCAAGGTGTAGAAAAACAAAACAACCAGATCACGTCTGCCTGGATGGGTGCCATTATATAAGGCAGTGGTCTAAAGTCTGTGGCTTTCCATATAGTACTAAGCTACAACTCATAAGCCTCTTTTATGGTTTTTATTCAATTGACACCCCAAAGATGCCACAGCACAATATGAAGTCTCCACAGTGCCCCTCCACACAATAATACCTCCCCAGTCACTCCATGGAAGGGTTCCCCTCCACACAATTGTAAGGGGATTGAATAATGTTGCTTCCCTACCTTTCCTCCTTAGTTGGTCCCGTTACCAACTAAGGAGGAAAAGTAAGTATTGTTACTAGATTGTGGTACTGCTACATGAATATATGTATTACCGCTTATAGATAATGGTACTGCTACATAAATATATGTATTACTATTCCTGTAAATATGTATAATAATGACATGTTCTTTTGCACTGTAATGTATATTTAGTGTATTGTAATTGTGCTTAGTTATAGGGAAATGTAGTGTTCATGTTTGGCCACTAGATGGGGGCATTATAGAATATAGAACCGTTAGTTAGAATATAGCATAGGAATTAGTATAAGAAATAGTTCAACATACGAGGGGCTGCTGTGTGTTAAGGTAGGAACATTTCCTGAGTTTAGTTAGTTAGGGCTGGGCGCCTGAACCGTCCACACGGGCTATAGGCCCAGGACGCCTGAGCAATCACGTAACGTTTATGAAGGAAGTAAGATCCAGCCATTCGAGTTCTATAGGGACAGAAGGACAGTGTGCAGCAGCAGAGTTGCAACAGACTGGAGTGAAGCAACGAAGTGGTCCGGAAAGTACAGGGTGCAGATTGTTCAAGATGTGGCAGGTCATTGCGTGGGCAGATCCTCTCAGATCCGGGCGAAATGGACGAGGGAATCTCGAGAAGTAGTAAGTCTGGAAAAGGAGAACGCTGCAGTACCGCCAAAGGCGCTATTACCCCGTAATATACTGGAAGATATGGAAAGGAGTTCAGGGAAAGTGAACTGTATGGAACCTGTGCTGTTGCTGTATCTGACAAGAATGTGCTGCAAAGTGTGTTAAGTAAAGTACTTTGTTTGCATTGGAATCAGACTGTGTCTCAGTTCTTGCGGAAACCAACTGCAGAAGGTCCCAGCACCGCAGAGGAGTCCCTGACGGTGCAGTGAGGGAAGACACAGCTATGCTGGTGAGAGAGTGTTGTTTTTCTGAAAAAATAAGACCAGGGCTCAGATACACCTGGGTACTCGGCCATCACTACACCCTGCACTCCCTTAACATGGATACCTCCCAGCCCTCCATGAAGTCTAACAATGATGCTCCGCGTCCTCCATGGAAAGGTCCCTCCACACAATGATACCTCACTTATCCAGAAGTTCCCTCAACACAATATGACAGTCCCAGAAAGGGTATCACCAATGATGTCTCGCAGTGCTCTACACAATGACTCTCCCAGGCCTCATAGGAAAGTTCCCTCACACAATGATACCTCCACAGTCCCACCATGGAAATGTCCCCTCTACATAATGATGCCTCCACAGTCCCTCCATGCAAGGTTCCCTCCACAATGATGCCTCCAAATCCCTCCATGAAAGGTTCCCCTCCACAATGATGGCTCCACAGTCGCTCCAGAAAAGGTCCACTCACACGTGCCTCCACAGTCCTCCATGCAAAGGTTTTCCTCAACAATGATGCATCCACCAGTCCATACATGCAAAGGTTCCTCCACATACTGATGCTCCCAGTCCATCCATGCAAAGGTTCCCTCCACACAATGATGCTCCCCAACTCCCTCCATGCAAATGTTCCCCTCCACACAATGATGCCTCCCTAGTCCCTCCATGCAAAGGGTTTCCTCCACATGATGTCTCCACAGTCCTCCATGCAAAGGTTCCCCTCCACACAATGATGCTCCACAGTCCTCATGGAAAGGTTCCCCTCCACACAATGATGCCTCACAGTCCCTCCATGAAAGGTTCCCTCCACACAATGATACCTCCCAGTCCCTCCATGAAAAGGGTCCCCTCCACACAATGATGCCTCCCACTCCCTCCATGCAAAGGTCTCCTCCACACAATGATACCTCCACAGTACCTCATGGAAAAGGTTCCCCTCCACACGATGATGCCTCCCTGTCCTCTTGGAAAGGTTCCCTCCACACAATCATTCCTCCCAGTCTATCCATGGAAAGGTTCCCTTCACACAATGATGCCTCCCATCCCTCCATGGAAAGTTTCCCCTACTTCAAATGATGCTCCCCAGTCCCTCATGGAAAGGTTCCCTCCACAATGATCCTCCCCAGTCCTTCCTGCAAAGGTTCAGCTCCACACAATGATGCTCCACAGTCCCACTTGGAAAGGTTCCCCTCCACACAATGATGCTGCCCAGTCCCTCCATGAAAGTTTCCCTCCACACATGATGTCTCCACAGTCCTCCAGAGAAAGGCTCCACTCCACACGATGACTCCACAGTCCTCCATGCAAAGGTAGACTCATCGTTCCCCTCACATATGATGCCTCCCAGTCCTCCATGCAAAGGTTCCCCTCCACACAATGATGCCTCCCCATCCCTCCATGCAAAGTTCCCCTCCACACAATGATGCTCCCATGCCACTCCATGCAAAGGTTCCCTCCACACAATGATGTCTCCCAGTCCACTCCATGCAAAGTTTCCCTCCACACAATGATGCCTCCCACAGTCCCTCCATGCAAAGGTTCCCCTCCACACAATGATGCCTCCACAGTCCCTCCATGCAAAGGTTCCCTCCACACAATGATTCCTCCCCAGTCCCTCCATGCAAAGGTTCCCCTCCACACAATGATGCCTCCCCACGTCCCTCCATGCAAAGGTTCCCCCCACACAATGATGCCTCCACAGTCCCTCCATGGAAAGGTTCCCCTCCACACAATGATGCCTCCCAGTCCCTCCATGGAAAGGTTCCCCTCCACACAATGTTTCCTCCCCAGTCCTCCATGAAAGGTTCCCTCCACACAATGATGCCTCCCCACTCCCTCCATGGAAAGGTTCCCCTCCACACAATGATGCCTCCCCAGTCCCTCTTGGAAAGGTTCCCCTCCACACAATGATGCCTCCCAGTCCTTCTTGGAAAGGTTCCCTCCACACAATGATGCCTCCCCAGTCCTCCACTTGGAAAGGTTCCCCTCTCAAACAATGATGCCTCCCCAGTCCCTCATGAAAAGTTTCCCCTCCACAACATGATGCCTCCCCAGTCCCTCCTGAAAGGTTCCCCTCCAACATCAACTTGAAGTTTCCCCTCCAACAATGATGACCTCCACAGTCCCTCCATGGAAAGGTTCCCCTTCCACAATGATGTCTCCCAGTTAATGCATGGAAAGGTTCCCCTCCACACAATGATGCCTCCCACTCCTCCATGCAAAGGTTCTCCTCCACACAATGATACCTCCACAGTCCCTCCATGGAAAGGTTCCCCTCCACACAATGATGCCTCCCTAGTCACTCTTGGGAAAGGTTCCCCTCCACACAATCATGCCTCCCCAGTCCGTCCATGAAAGGTTCCCCTTCACACAATGATGCCTCCCCAGTCCCTCCATGGAAAGGTTCCCCTCCACACAATGATGTCTCCACAGTCCCTCCATGCAAAGGTTCCCCTCCACACAATGATGCCTCCACAGTCCCTCCATGGAAAGGTTCCCTCCACACAATGATGCCTCCACAGTCCCTCCATGGAAAGGTTCCCCTCCACACAATGTTACCTCCCCAGTCCCTCCATGAAAAGGGTCCCCTCCACACAATGATGCCTCCCCACTCCCTCCACGCAAAGGTTCTCCTCCACACAATGATACCTCCACAGTACCTCCTGGAAAAGGTTCCCCTCCACACGATGATGCCTCCCTAGTCACTCTTGGAAAGGTTCTCCTCCACACAATCATTCCTCCCCAGTCCATCCATGGAAAGGTTGCCCTTCACACAATGATGCCTCCCACTCCCTCCATGGAAAGTTTCCCCTCTTCAAAATGATGCTTCCCAGTCCTCTATGGAAAGGTTCCCCTCCACAAAATGATGCCTCCCCAGTCCTTCCTTGCAAAGGTTCAGCTCCACACAATGATGCGTCACAGTCCCCACTTGGAAAGGTTCCCCTCCACACAATGATGCTCCCCAGTCCCTCCATGAAAAGTTTCCCCTCCACACAGTGATGTCTCACAGTCCCTCCTGGGAAAGGTTCCCCTCCACACAATGATGTTTCCCCTCCACATAATGATGACTCCACAGTCCCTCCATGGAAAGGTTCCCCTTCCACACAATGATGTCTCCCCAGTTAATGCATGGAAAGGTTCCCCTCCACACAATGATGCCTCCCCACTCCCTCCATGCAAAGGTTCTCCTCCACACAATGATACCTCCACAGTCCCTCCATGGAAAGGTTCCCCTCCACACAATGATGCCTCCCTAGTCACTCTTGGGAAAGGTTCCCCTCCACACAATCATGCCTCCCCAGTCCGTCCATGGAAAGGTTCCCCTTCACACAATGATGCCTCCCCAGTCCCTCCATGGAAAGGTTCCCCTCCACAAAATGATGCTTCCCCAGTCCCTCCATGGAAAGGTTCCCCTCCACAAAATGATGCCTCCCCAGTCCTTCCTTGCAAAGTTTCCGCTCCACACAATGATGCCTCCACAGTCCCTACTTGGAAAGGTTCCCCTCCACACAAAGATGCCTCCCTAGTCCCTCCAGTGAAAGGTTCCTCTCCACACAATGATGCCTCTCCAATCATTCCATGGAAAGGTTCCCCTTCACAAAATGATGCCTCTCCAGTCCTTCCTTGCAAAGGTTCCCTGCCCACAATGATGCCTCCTCAGACCCTCCATGGAAAGGTTCCCCTCCACACAATGATGCCCCCTGGTCCCTCCATGGAAAGGTTCCCCTCCACACAATAATGCCTCCCCAGTCTCTCCATGGAAAGGTTCCCCTCCACACTATACTCCAGTCACTTGCAATCCCTCCACAAGACTCCACATCCCCTTGGAAAGATTCCCCTCCACACAATGATGCTTCCCGTATCCCTCCAGTGAAAAGTTCCCCTCCACACAATGATGACTCCACAGTCCCTTCATGGAAAGGTTCCCTCCACACAATGATGCCTCCCAAGTCCATCCATGCAAAGTCTCCCCTCTACACAATGAAGCCTCCCCAGTCCCTCCATGGATAGATTCCCCTCCACACAATGATGCCTCTCCAGTCCCTCCATGCAAAGGTTCCCCTCCACACAATGATGTCACCACAGTCCCTCCATGGAAAGGTTCCCTCCACACAATGATGTCTCCCCTGTCCCTCCAGGCAAAGTTTCCCCTCCACATAATGATGACTCCACTGTCCCTCCATGCAAAGGTTCTCCTCCACACAATGATGCCTCCACAGTCCCTCCTGGGAAAGGTTCTCCTCCACACAATGTTGCCTCCCCAGTCCCTCCTGGGAAAGGTTCCCCTCTACACAATCATGCCTCCCCAGTCCGTCCATGGAAAGGGTCCCCTCCACACAATGATGCCTCCCCAGTCCTTCCATGCAAAGGTTCCCTTCCCCACAATGATGTACTCACACAGAACAAGACCCCTGCTGTAACCCTCCAAAGACGTTATGATGTGCCTAGAGCCCCACAAACTGTATAATGTCCCCATAGTCCTCCACGCACTCCTACACACACTCACTCAACAGTCCCCCACATTTCCTTTCCCATATTATGATTTCCTAGAGCCCTACACACTGTTTAATGTCCCCATAGTCGCCCACGCACCCCTGCACTCACTATGGTCACCTACACTTCCTTTCCTCTATTTTGATGCCCTAGAGCCCTACATATACCCCTCTTCTGGAAGTCCACTCGCCCCCTCCCTTTAGGTAAACGATCTTTGTGTAATGTGAGAGCATGGTCTGCCAGCTCTAGCAAGGAATGTAGTTTCATGCTGGAACTTTCTTTGTTTAATAATAATAATAATCTTTATTTATATAGCGCCATCATATTCCGCAGCGCTTTACAGTTTAATAACTCCCGTTAAATCTAGCAACAGGAAAAAAGATTTCCAGGATCAGGATAATTAGAGCCACGCATGGATGGCATCACTTTGCGGCCTTAGGGCCATCAGAAACCTGGGAAATAGTTTCTGCCCCCAGTAACATGCAGACATGCTGCACTTGGTCTCAAAAGAAAGGTAAATTCACAGAGGAAAATATAATGCCCTTATTGTCGCCCTGTGAGTTTCCCCAGCCAAAGATATGAAAATAGAAGTATTTTGATATTCTCCCAAAAGAGGTGTACCCCTGGAGCACAGCCCACCAGTGAGGTCAGCAAGGGGAGTTTCTAACTTTATGGCCAAACTATAAAACAGAAACAACCATTTTGAGAGGTGTCAGATGCCGGAGAGTCCGCTAGACAACAGGCTGTGCTGCTGATCCATTTCTTTGGGTCTTCTCTCCTCCTCTTTCTCTATCTCAGTCATGTCATACCTGTGACTGAGATAGAGTAAGTTTCATTTTTTAATCCTTTTACTTCTGTTTGTCTCCTTTTGTAATATCTTATGTATTTTTGTAAACACTGCCAATATTTTCTTTAGTAAACATATAAATTTACTAGTTTAGTCTATGACAGAATCGACACGTACTCCTTGCAAAACCCCATTACCTTGGGTTGGTTCCTGACTCGATAAAGGATTTGGTATCAAACAAGGAACTGGTGGCAGCGTAGGGTCGTGGTGTTATTGGGTCACCCTGACATTGACGGATCTGAGGTTTATGTGTGTATTCCCGACTTGGGACTGGTGATATACACTGCTCAAAAAAATAAAGGGAACACTTAAACAACAGAATATAACTCAAAATAAATCAAACTTCTGTGAAATCAAACTTTCCTCTTAGGAAGCAACACTGATTGACAATCAGTTTCACATGCTGTTGTGCAAATGGAATAGACAACAGATGGAAATTATTGGTAATTATCAAGACACACTCAATAAAGGAGTGGTTCTGCAGGTGGGGACCACAGACCACATCTCAGTACCAATGCTTTCTGGCTGATGTTTTGGACACTTTTGAAAGTTGCTTGTGCTTTCACACAAGTGGTAGCATGAGACGGACTTTACAACCCACACAAGTGTCTCAGGTAGTGCAGCTCATCAATGCGAGCTGTGGCAAGTAGGTTAGCTGTGTCTGTCAGCGTAGTGTCCAGTGGCTGGAGGTGCTACCAGGAGACAGGCCAGTACACCAGTAGACATGGAGGGGGCCGTAGGAGGGCAACAACCCAGCAGCAGGACCGCTACCTCCGCCTTTGTGCAAGGAGGAACAGGAGGACTGCTAGAGCCCTGCAAAATGACCTCCGGCAGTCCACAAATGTTCATGTGTCTGCAAAAATAGTTAGAAACCGACTCCATGAGGATGGTCTGAGTGTCCGACGTCCACAGATGGGGGTTGTGCTCACAGCACAACACCGTGCAGGACGCTTGGCATTTGCCACAGAGCACCAGGATTAGCAAATTTGCAACTGTCGCGCTGTGCTCTTCACAGATGAAAGCAGGTTCACATGTGACAGACGTGTCAGAGTCTGGAGACACCGTGGAGAGCGATCTGCTGCCTGCAACATCCTTCAGCATGACTGATTTGGCAGTGGGTCAGTAATGGTGTGGGGTGGCATTTCTTTAGAGGGCCGCACAGCCCTCCATGTGCTCGCCAGAGGTAGCCTCACTGCCATTAGATACCGAGATGAGATCCTCAGACCCTTGTGAGACCATATGCTGGTGCGCTTGGCCCTGGGTTCCTCCTAATGCAAGACAATGCCAGACCTCATGTGGCTGGAGTGTGTCAGCAGTTCCTGCAAGATGAAGGCATTGAAGCTATGGACTGGCCCGCCTGTTCTCCAGATCTGAATCCGATTGAGCACATCTGGGACATCATGTCTCGCTCCATCCACCGTCACATTGCACCACAGACTGTCCAGGAGTTGGTGGATGCTTTAGTCCAGGTCTGGGAGGAGATCCATCAGGAGACCATCCGCCGCCTCATCAGGAGCATGCCCAGGCTTTGTAGGGAGGTCATACAGGCACGTAAAGGCCACACACACTACTGAGCATCATTTTGACTTGTTTTAAGGACATTACATTCCACTTTAATTTTGTGGGTGACTCCAAATCCAGGCTTCTATTGGTTAATAAATTTTAATTCCATTGATGATTTTTGTGTGATTTTGTTCTCAGCACATTCAACTTTGCACAGAACAAAGTATTCAATGAGAATATTTCATTAATTCAGATCTAAGATGTGTTATTTGAGTGTTCCTTTATTTTTTTGAGCAGTGTACATACTGCCCTCACTGCAGAGTGTCCGATAGCCAGTACGTGACAAGGCAGCCTTTCCGGTGACCCACACTTCCTTTCCCCTATTATGATGCCCCTAGAGTCTCACACACTGTATAATGTCCCCAGTCTCACACACTGTATAATGTCCCCATAGTCGCCCACGCATCCCTACGCTCACTATGGTCACCTACACTTCCTTTCCCCTATTATGATGCCCTAGAGCCCGACACACTGTACAATGACCCTATAGTCCCCCACACACCCCTACACACACACTCGCTCAGTAGGGTGCCCCACATTCCTTTCCCCTATTATGATGTCCCTAGAGCCCCACACACTGTATAATGTCCCCATAGTCCTACACACACACTCGCTCAGTAGGGTGCCCCACACAGCCTTTCCCCTATTATGAGGCCACTAGAGCCCCACACACTGTATAATGTCCCCATAGTCCCCCACGCACCCCTATACGCACACTCGCTCAGTAGGGTGCTCGACACTTCCTTTCCTCTATTATGATACCCCTAGAGTCCCACATACTCTATAATGTTCCCATAGCCCCCACGCACCACTACCCACACACTCGCTCAGTAGGGTGCCCCACACTTCCTTTCCCTATTATGATGCCCCTAGAGCCCCACATACTGTATAATGTCCCCATAGTCACACACGCACCCCTACACACACACTCGCTCACTATGGTCCCCCACACTTCCTATCCCCTATTATGATGCCCCTAGAGCCCCACACACTGTATAATGTCCCTATAGTCCCCCGCACCCCTATACACACTCGCTCAGTAGTGTACCCCACACGTCCTTTCCTCTATTCTGATGCTCCTAGAACCCCACACACTGTGTAATATCCCCATAGTCCCCCACATACCTTTACACACCCACTCGCTCAGTAGGGTGCCCGACACTTCCTTTCCCCTATTATGATGCCCCTAAAGCCCCACACACTGTATAATGTCCCCATAGTACTACCCACCCACCCCTACACACACTCGCTCAGCATGGTGCCCCACACTTCCTTTCCCCAATTATAATGCTTTCAATCCCCTACAGAGCAGAGCTATGACTGAGCACGACATGCACAAACCTCCCAGAAAGTCTCCCTAAACTGGATATGGGACAGTTGGTTGTTTCCAAGGCTTGATACCAGAGATCCATGATTGCAGAGGACCAGGAGGGCGGGTGGAGGAATATTTGAGGGTTTTTTTTAATTCCATTATCAAAACCTTTGATTTGTTTCCACTTGTAATTCTTTGTCGACTTTCTTTTCCGCCTCCTGTAAACTCCATCTCTGGTACAACACAAACAATATTTAATTGGTCCCGTTGGTGAGCGCGCCACTCCTGGTTTGGGGATATCTGTTTTATGATGCGTCTCTCGATGCTCCATGTAACCGGATCAGTCATGTTTGCTGTCATTATTAAATTGATTGTGAGAGGCATTTTTTATTTCTGCTGCGTACGAGATATACAACATGAAATGCCGGGTGTGGGCTCAGCAACATGAAAGAGATGCAGGTAGAATATCAGATTGTCTTTCCATTTGTGCACTGGTCCTTTACAAATAAACCTATGGATGTATTTTGTGACTTTCTATGACCAGGTAGTGTTACTCATTTACCATTCAACAACTGCTGTGCTTTACTCTTCCTTTAGGGGCACTGTAGAGATAGTTATCTTTTCTAGTAGGTCCCCAGTCTAGTGGTCCCCAACCTTTTTTGCAACAGGGACCGGCTTCAAGCAAGACCATTCTTGGATGGAGGTGTGTCAGGGGTGGGGCTTTGGTCATAAGGGGGCGTGGTTATGGACAGGGTTGTAGTTTAGTAGTAGTACATACTTATCATTTAATTATAACATTTATAATGTGAATGTGACTCCCTTGTATACATGGCTTCACTCCCACCCTTGTATACAAGGCTCCGCTCCCACCCTTGTATGCATGGCTGCGCTCCCACCCTTGTATACAAGGCTCCGCTCCCACCCTTGTATACATGGCTCCGCTCCCACCCTTGTATACAAGGCTCCGCTCCCACCCTTGTATGCATGGCTCCGTTCCCACCCTTGTATACAAGGCTCCGCTCCCACTCTTGTATACAAGGCTCCACTCCCACTCTTGTATACAAGGCTCCACTCCCACCCTTGTATACAAGGCTCAGCTCCCACCCTTGTATACAAGGCTCTGCACCCACCCTATGCGTGGCTGGGCTCCCCTGTCCTCCCCCATACTTACCCTCACACCGTCGCTGAACTTCCCTGCATCCCTGTCGGCCGCAGCTGCTTCCTCCTGTGCAGTGGGGTCATGTAGTACCGCTCATTAAGGTCATGAATATGGACGCCACGCCTATGGGAGTAGAGTCGCGTCCATATTCATGACCTTAATGAGCGGTACTAGGTCACCGCTCAGCACTGGATGAAGCTGCCGCGGCCGACAGGGATGCAGGAAGTGAGGGTGAATATCGAGTCTTCTGTAAGCCGGCGGCTGTAGCTGTCACTACAGTGCTACAGCCGCCGGCTCCATGGGTGTCCAGCATTCTGTGCCGTGGCTCCGCGGCCCGGCAACAGAACTGCAACGGCCCGGTCCTGGGCCGCGGACCGGCGGTTGGGGACCCCTGCCCTAGTCTACCCATGCAGGGGGCATATTAGTGAATTCATTTCTTGCACCATAATTCATAAGTTTTAGTCGAGTATGAGGGTATGAGACCACACGTAAAATAAAGACTCTACATTTTTTATTGTGAATAACCTAAAATAATTTTCATTATTTTAATCCATTATCCCATAATCCAGTCATTCATGGCTGTGAGATGTCTCAAACTCCTCTCGGTGTTGCTCCAGCAAAGACAGAAACTATGATGTGTCCATGAGTAACCGAGGATGGACTGAACATGGTGAGCAAAGCGGGTAACAAGAAGATGGGTCATTGATCCCAATATTGGTTTGGCCATCGTGGGCCGATGCAATGCATGAGCTTTAATCACCATCATAAATGTATTAGACAAGCAGAAGTGATAATGTCCATAACTCCTGTTCCTACAAGGATACGAGCTACTGTATGGTGTCGAAATTTGCTTGGTCTCTGCATTACTATAGTGTGTGTGTGGTTTGCAGTTTCCTTGGAGCCTTGAGTGGCCCCAAAAGTCTTTTTGGACCCTAAAAAAGAGCAATATTAACAGAGACACATGATAGTTTGGGGGTCTTGTTGGAGAGTTCGCACAAACTTTATTTTACACCACATCAGGCTGCTCTAATTTCCCCGCCATATTAATTAGTGTCTACAAGAATATGTTGCAGTGTAGAATCCCTTTAAGAGTTTGAAGGCTTGGAGAATAAAAATGGAAAAAAATTAGCACAGAAAATTTCAGATGTGAATAGAAAATACATGAAGTGACAGTGAAAAGAACTGACTTGTAAATGAAGTCTTTAAATTATAGTTAAGTTTGTGAAGTGCGAGGCCGACAGAAGGCGACGGCTCTGAAGGATTATTAAATCAAAGACAAAATGAATATTATTATTGAAGATGGAGATGATGTGCCCTAAGAAACATGAGCAAACAGCAGCGCCCAAATGTACGTTATCGAGGCTTGAGGAACAGAGCAGGATCTTGGCTCGTAAAGTCAAGACTGTGGCAGACAGTGGGGGCTACTAAGCCTTTAGGGCCCACACCCCGAGCCAGTCCTGCTTTGTTGTGGGTGAACCCCCTTAAAAATCATTTCCACATCAAGAGCCTAATGGCAGCCCCATAGAAGCTACATTATTAGTGACATGCTGTTTCTCGGCAGCATACTGTGCTGTGAGCAGAGGAGGGAGTACAGAGAGGACAGAACGTGGCACCAGATAACAAGGCAAAGGATGGAATACAAAGAGGACAGAACGTGGCACCAGATAACAAGGCAAAGGATGGAATACAAAGAGGACAGAACGTGGTACCAGATAACAAGGCAGAGGATGGAGTACAAAGAGGGCAGAGCGTGGTATCAGATAGCAAGGCACAGGATGGAGTACAAAGAGGACAGCGTGGTACCAGATAACAAGGTAGAGGAGGGAGTACAAAGAGGACAGAGCGTGGTACCAGATAACAAGACAGAGGATGGAGCACATAGAGGACAGAGCATGGTACCAGATAACGCAGAGGATGAAGTACAAAGATGACAGAACGTGGCACCAGATAACAAGGTAGAGGAGGGAGTACAAAGAGGACAGATCATGGTACAGATAACAAGGCAGAGGAGGGAGTACAAAGATGACAGAGCGTGGCACCAGATAATGATGCAGAGGAGGGAGTACAAAGAGGACAGAATGTGGCACCAGATAAAGAGGCAGAGGATGGAATACAATGACGATAGATCGTGGTACCAGATAACAAGGCAGAGGATGGAGTACAAAGAGAACAGAACGTGGCACCAGATAACAAGGCAGAGGATGGAATACAGTGACGACAGAACGTGGTACTGTAATAACGTGCAGGTGCAGGGTATGTCACCACAGAACAGAGCCAGATCAACAGTGAAGGATTTATTTACAAGGATAAGATTCTCCTCGCAGGGAGAAAATGGGGGGATCAAACTACTTTTATAACAGTATATTTTCAGCATATGAAGTCTATATACGAGTAATCAAACAGTCAAGCAGAATAATGATAATTAACGAGAGTTTCAGGAAACTTATCAGTACAAAGAATTCTTGCCCTCGACGGGTCGTCCTCTCCAATGTAGGCGCCGAAAGCAGCGGCACTTGTAGTCTCTCTGTGTGTGCTGTAGTCTCTGAACTGGTAATCAGGTCCTCAATGGTTAATGAGGCAGGGGAAAACAGACAGCTGCGTGTTCCCTGCTCTTAGTGTTGTGAATGTGTTAGAAATGAATTCTGAGCAGAGGCTCCCTCTGGTGGTTGCAAACAGTGCTGAACCATTCAATGAGGATTGGCAATCAGGAGTTACAGATAGTCTTATATAAGGGAGGTTCCCTCCCATCATTGTTGCTGGTGATCAATTGTTCTTGTCTCAACTGTGGTTCCTGGTTCACTTGGAAGCTTGCTGAGTCTTGCCTGCATCTTCTTCTATCAGATAAGATATTTTCTGCTTTTATTTTTGTGCTTGCTTTTTGCATTGTTCCCAGCACTTCTGTGGAGGTCAGCCAGGTCCCATCCGGGGGCTTTTGCTCCTCTCAGTTTATCTGAGCCACTGTTATTTGTTCATTTGCCTTTTCCAGTTTTTTCAGTGGCTGCGGCTTAGTTTTGTGACACCAGAGAACTAATTTAGGTGGTAGAGGTCGTGTGATCTCAGGTGTTTTTGCAATTAGTAGAGTTGGTATTTTTTTAGGGTTTTTTGGATTGCAGTAAGTGTCCTTCCTATCCTTTTCTGTCCAGGTAGTTTGGGCCCCAACGTTTTCTCATACTATTTTCTGTCTGTGTCTGTATTTCCTCTTGTCTAACCACCATTACATGTTTGGGGGCTTCCTGTGTTCTTTGGGGATCTGCTCCGGGCAGATAGCTTTCCTCTTTCTATCTTTAGGTGTAGTTAACCTCTCAGGCTGTGACGAGGCGTCTAGGACCAACGTAGGTACGCTCCACGGCTGCCTTTAGTTGTGGTGGTTAGTCAGGGTACTGCAATTCAGTAGATTCCAACCTCTCTAGTGTATTGCCGTTTTTGCCTGCTCTCCTCAGCTACCAAATCATAACAGTATCACCGGCCAAACTGAAAATTATATGG
>JARQOD010000001.1:377563907-377616761 GCA_033576555.1 Oophaga sylvatica | reverse complement strand
AATTTCAAACTTCATGAATGATGTTTTCTCTGATTTTATCGGGCGCTTTATGGTTGTATACTTGGATGATATCCTTGTTTTCTCGCCTGACAAAGAATCCCACATGTCATCTAGTGCTGTTCTTCACAGGTTACGGGTAATTCTCTGTTTGCTAAACCCGAGAAATGTTTGTTTTGTGTCCAGGAGCTTTCCTTTCTGGGGATCATCCTTTCGGCCAATGGGTTTCGGATGGATCCCGGAAAGGTGCAGGCCATTGTTGATTGGGTGCAACCAGAGACCTCAAGGGGTTGCAGCGTTTTTTCTGGGTTTCGCCAATTATTATCGAAAATTCATCAAGGAGTTTTCTCAGTGGTCAAACCACTCACCGATTCCACTCGCAAGGGGGCTGATCTCAAAGTTTGGTCAACCTTAGCAGTTGAAGCATTTGTTACACTAAAGAAATGTTTTATGTCTGCTCCTGTATTGGTCCAGCCCGATCCATCTGAACCGTTCATTGTAGAGGTGGACGCATCGAGGTGGGAGTGGGGGCTGTGTTGTCACAGGGACCCGTTACCTTGACAAATTTAAGACCATGTGCCTTTTTCTCCCGAAGTTTTTCTTCTGCGGAGAGGAACTATGATGTGGGTAACCGTGAGTTATTGGCCATAAAATTGGCTTTTGAAGAATGGAGGCATTTTTTGGAGGGGGCGGTTCATCGGATCACGGTTATCACAGATCACAAAAACTTGTCTTATCTTGAATCTGCTAAACGGTTGACTCCTAGACAGGCTAGGTGGTCGCTTTTTTTTCTCGTTTTCATTTTTCAATCACTTTTCGGCCTGGTTCCAAGAATGTCAAGGCTGATGCCTATCTCGCAGTTTTGATTCAATAATCACCCCCTGAACCTCCTTCCTCCATTCTTCAGCACGGGGTGGTTGTTGCGGGGGTATCCCTGAATTGGAACGGGAAAAATTCAGAAGGCTCAGTCTCTTGCTCCTTCCTCTTTGCCTGATAATAAACTCTTTGTTCCCGTTCAATACAGGTTGAGGGTTCTCCGGAATTCCATGATTCTGCTCTCATGGATACCCGGGATCTCAGCCACTCTGAAAGCCATTGCTAGGCTATTTGGTGTCCTCCATGAACTCTGATATCACATGTTTGTGTCTGCTTGTGATACCTGTGCCCGTGCTAAGAGCTCACATAACCGGGCCCGGGCCCGGGGAATTGGTGCCATTGCCAATTCCAGATAGACCTTGGACTCATTTGTCCATGGACTTCATCACTGATCTCCCTCCTTCTAATGGCAAAACTGTCATCTGGGTAGTGGTGACAGATTCAGTAAACAGGCGCATTTTGTACCTCTGGCAGGATTGCCTAATGCTGAGACACTATCTAGGTTGTTTGTTGAGCACGTTGTACGACTGCATGGCGTGCCTTTGAGTGTGGTTTCTGATAGAGGGGTACAATTTGTGTCCAAATTTTGGAGGGCATTTGTAAAAGATTGGGTATTTGCTTAACCTTCTTCTCTGTTTTACCATCCTGAGACCAATGGGCAGACGGAAGGACCAATCAGTCACTCAAAACAGATTTTGAGGTGTCTTGCTACATCTCAGCAGGATGATTGGTGTTCTTCATTGCCCGTGGCTGAATTTGCATTCAATAATCGGATTAACCAGTCCACTGGCCCTCTTCATTCTTTTGTAACTATGGTTTTCCACCCCCATTTTGGCGAATTTTCTAGGCTGGATTCAGGATGTCCAGGGGCTGATACGGCAGTACAAGATTGGGGGAGGTGTGGAGGGAGGTCCAAAGAAACATTGGGGAGGCTCAGGGCAAACATAATTTTTTGCGGATAAGCGACGGTCTGTAGGACCTATGTTCCTGGTGGGAGATAAAGTTGGTTGTCCACCAAGAATATTCATCTAAAGGTTCCCTCTGCTAAGCTAGGTCCCAGATTTATTGGTCCTTACGAGATCATGGAGGTGGTCAATCTGTTGCCTTTCGGTTACGCCTACCTCCGTCACTCCGGATCCCAATGTGTTTCATAAATCCCTTCTTAAGTCATTTGGGACCATCTTCCACAGGGCCTCCATCCCCTCCGCCCTCCTGTCTCTGGTATGGTCAGACCGAGTTTGAAGTGGAACGGATTGTGGATTCGCGTAGGGTCCGTAGTTCACTTCAGTATTTGGTCCATTGGAAGGGTTATGGTCCTGAGGATCGATCTTGGGTCCCGGCGCGATCGGGACATGTGATCGATTGGTTCGGGCATTTCACGCACGTTATCCTGGGAAGTCTGGGGGTCCGGTGGCCCCCCCTTGAGAAGAGGGTACTGTCATGGTCCGTTCCAGGGTTTTTGTCCTGTCTGCCCTTTGGTCCGGGCAGATCATGTCAAGGGGTTTAAAATTGCTCTGCCTCATTCTGGGTTCAGGTTGGCTATTTAGCTCTCACACCATCCTGCTAGCAGTGTGAGCTATACTGCTACCTTCGGCTTGTGATCCTGACTGGTAACCCTTGATTTGTCCTGCTGTTATCCCTGACTTGTCCCGTGTCTGTTGTTCCCATCTGTCTGCCCTTTTCCCTGCATTTCCCTGTTTGTCTGTTTGATTCTCTGTTTTTGACTCGGCCTGTATCCGGACTCGCTTCTGCTTTCTGTCTTTGTCTTATCTGCTTCTGACCGTTGCTGACCTCCTGGCTTTCTCCTGACCACGCATATTGCTTATTCCTTTTGTCCTGCTGCCTCCGTACGGTTTTGACTTGGCTTGCCTGACCACGCTCCCGCCACTTGGTGGCGCCTGTGTTTCTGCTCTGTAGAGGATTTGCTGAGACCTGTGATACTCCAGTTGACTGAATATTCCTGACTAGTTTTGGACGTTTTTGCCGCCACCTGGTGGTGGTTTTGGCTGCTGCAGTGCAGGCCTACTCTGGTAGTGTGGTAATCCTTCTCCCCTCTGTAACCTACAGGTGGAGCACACACTAGCCTGCATTACAGCTGCTTGACACTAAGTAAGGAAAAACGAGTGGCCATCATTAGTTTTAAGAAATGAAGGTCAGTCGTCCGAAAAATTGGGAAAACTTTGAAAGTGTCAGGAAAGGAAGACCAAGTCACCTCTGCTTCTGAGGATAAGTTTATCCGAGTCACCAGCCTCAGAAATCGCAGGTTTACAGCAGCTCAGATTAGAGACCAGGTCAATGCCCCACAAAGTTCTAGCAGCAGACACATCTCTACAACAACTGTTAAGAGGAGACTTTGTGCAGCAGGCCTTCATGGTAAAATAGCTGCTAGGAAACCACTGCTAAGTACAGGCAACAAGCAGAAGAGACTTGTTTGGGCTAAAGAACACAAGGAATGGACATGAGACCAGTAGAAATCTTTGCTTTGGTCTGATGAGTCCAAATTTGAGATCTTTGGTTCCAACCACCGTGTCTTTGTGCGACGCATAAAAGGTGAACGGATGGACTCTACATGCCTGGTTCCCACCGTGAAGTATGGAGGAGGAGGTGTGATGGTGTGCGGGTGCTTTGCTGTGGACACTGTTGGGGATTTATTAAAAATTGAAGGCATACTGAACCAAACATGGCTACCACAACATCTTGCAGCGGCATGCTATTCCATCCGGTTTGCGTTTAGTTGGACCATCATTTATTTTTCAACAGGACAATGACCCCAAACACACCTCCAGGCTGTGTAAGGGCTATTTGACCAAGAAAGAGAGTGATAGGGTTCTACGCCAGATGACCTGGCCTCCACAGTCACCAGACCTGAACCCAATCGAGATGGTCTGGGGTGAGCTGGACCACAGAGTGAAGGCAAAAGGTCCAACAAGTGCTAAGCATCTCTGGGAACTCCTTCAAGATTGTTGGAAGACCATTTCCGGTGACTACCTCTTGAAGCTCATCAAGAGAATGCCAAGAGTGTGCAAAGCAGTGATCAAAGCAAAAGGAGGCTACTTTGAAGAACCTAGAATATAAGACACAATTTCAGTTGTTACACACTTTTTTGTTAATTATATAATTCCACATGTGTTAATTCATAGTTTTGATGCCTTCAGTGGAATTTACAATTTTCATAGTCATGAAAATACAGAAAAATGTTTAAATGAGAGATGTGTCCAAACTTTTGGTCTGTACTGTATCTACATACGGGTACATTTCCATGCAGAGAGGATTTGGAAATCAACAAGTGAATTCTGTGTTATGAATTCACTTTTGCTGCTGAGTTTTCACAGCAAAATTAGCATTATTATGCCGGGTCAATTTACGTTGCAGAAATATCTGCAGCTAAAATTATTCATTCAGATTAATGGAACAGTTGCAGAACTTTACACAAACAAAGTTCACAGTGTCGGAATTCAATTTAAAGGTTACTCCCTTTCAGTTAAATTTCATCTTTTGGTGCAACTTAGTATAAAATAAAATAACAAGGCTGTACTCACTTTCCCCGGATCCACCAGCGAGTCTTCACTGCTGCTCCTGGTGTCTGGGATTATTATCTGTGGTGCTGACAACTCGTCAACATCGCAGGAGCCAATCAGGGAGCTTGTGGTCCTGCCAGTGTAGATGGAATACTTAGTCAGAGCCACTCAGCTTACTGATTGGCTGTCAATGTCACGTCAGGACCACAGCCAATGTCAGACACAAGAAGCAGTGGTGGAGACTCGCTGGTGGATCCAGGGAAGGCGAGTACAGCATGGTCTATTTTTATTATACCAAACTGCGCTAGGGGACGAAGTTTAAAGACTCACATCCTCCCATGAAAGATTTTATCATCTTAATATATTGCAGTTATCATATTATATAGCACCGTGTACTTACAACTGCTAATTTTGCCTTTCTACCCGGTTAATTCTTCTTTTTTCTCTGTTCTATGTAGAAAACAGGAAGTCTCTTGTCCTGCATTTATCATTCTCCTCTTCACCTCCTGACCTAGCTGCTCTGGTTCACCCACTGCCCGGGATTTTGCAGTGACCTATGACTCATACAGGGAAAATTTACCTCCTGTTTCTACATAGAGCTTATAACGATTCAGCTTGTCAGTTTTTAATCATATGATGTCATAGACCTAATAGAAAAGAAAGAATTAGCGGGGTAAAAGGGCAAAATGGGAAACTGTAAAACACAGTGCTATTAATATGATGACTGCAATATATTAAGAGGATAAAAATTGTGATGGAAATGCGTCTTTAACTGAAAGGGCACAGCCTCTTTAAGGGTAAATTGGGAATAATAACTCTGCGACAGAGAACCCCACACCATAGGCTGAGGATATAGTGTTGTTTTAACCCTTTGCAATGCAATTAGTAAAATATGTGATGAAAATCTGCAGAAAAAACGTCCATCAGGTGTAGGTGAAATTTTTTAAATCTCATCTTCTTAGCAGGTGCAATGTAATGCTGTGAAGAATCCTTAGCTAGTACACGCCATGTGCATTTAACCTAATACGACCAAATGACAACCATTCCAGCTCCATGAGAACAAATATGGCTGCCAATAATAGCTGTCAAGTAGCTACTTCCTATTTGAAGGGAACCTGACAACTGATACATGCTGTCCAATCCATGGGGCATGTGACTATTTAACAGCTGCCAAGGATTAAGCCGCACAAGACACTGTTTGGACAGACTGGTCCCCGATGGCTTCTACCCTCTCCCAACAAGGGCACCTGGATCCTGCAGCAAGTAACAGATGTCAGGTTCCCTTTAAAAGAGCAGCTCCCAACATGGTTGAAAGAAACATTTTGGAGGAAAACTGCAACATCATATAATTTATCACTAAATGACAATCATCAAATTAAAATAATTTGCAGATTTCTACTGTTAGAGCAGATCTGCAGAGCAAAATCCCAAAACGTAGATGCCATGAGAAGAAAGCACAGTGTTAGGTGATACATTGTTGTCACTTTACTTTATTTGAAAACATTGATATACAAAGCAATTGCCACAAACAAAGCAACAGAGATACAGGCTGGTCCATAGACACAACATCGGCACACGCTGATATAATTAGGCGTAATGACTGCAAAGAGCATTTATATCGCTGGATTGTACTCCACACACATTTACACAGCAGTACATGAAAATGTAATAGGCAAACAAAGGTGCTGGTCTCTGGGAGACATACAGAAATGACTGAACCAAGAAAGAAACACAAACGTCTGATCTACAAAAAAGTCTCTCCAATTATCTCCGAAGCAAAAACATGATGTCATTTTTACCATGAAAAGAACATTAACCAAAGTTCAGTATTATCCCCTACAAAGTTATGGACTTAACAAAATATATAACAACTATACAAAACACATAGTCAAGAATATAACTAGTGTAATACTGCCCCTAAATACAAGAATATAACTACTATAATACTGCCCCTATGTACTAGAATATAACTACTATAATTACTGCCCCTATATACAAGAATAAAACTAATATAATAACTGCCCCTATGTACAAGAATATAACTACTTATATACTGCTCCTATGTACAAGAATATAACTACTATAACACTGCCCCTATGTACAAGAATATAACTACTATAATACTGCCCCTATGTACAAGAATACACTACTATAATACTGCCACTATGTACAAGAATTAACTACTATAATACTGCTCCTATGTACAAAATGTATCTACTAAATACTGCTCCTATGTATAAGAATATAACTACTATAACACTGCCTTATGTACAAGATATAACTACTATAATACTGCCCTATGTACAAGAATACAACTACTATAATACTGCCCCTATGTACAAGAATATAACTACTATAATACTGCTCCTATGTACAAGAATATAACTACTATAACACTGCCCTATGTACAAGATATAACTACTATAATACTGCCCCTATGTACAAGATATAACTACTATAATACTGCCCCTATGTACAATAATATAACTACTATAATACTGCCCTATGTACAAGAATATAACTACTATAATACTGTTCCTATGTACAAGAATATAACTACTATAATATTGCCGCAATATACAAGAATAAAAACTAATATAATACTGCCCCTATGTACAAGAATATAACTACTATAATACTGCCCCTATGTACAAGAATATAACTACTATAATGCTGCCCCTATGTACAAGAATATAACTACTATAATATTGCCGCAATATACAAGAATAAACCTAATATAACACTGCCCCTATGTACAAGAATATAACTATTATAATACTGCTCCCTCTGTATAAGAAAATAACTACTATAATACTGCCTCCTATGTACAAGAATATACCTATTATAATACTGTCCCCATGTACAAGAATATAACTACTATAATACTGTCCCCATGTACAATAATATAACTACTATAATACTGTCCCTATGTACTAGAATATAACTACTATAATACTGCCCCTATGTACTAGAATATAACTACTATGATACTGCCCCTACATACAAGAATAAAACTAATATAATACTGCCCCATGTACAAGAATATAACTACTATATTACTGCTACTATGTAGAAGAATATAACTACTATAAAACTGCCTCCTATGTTCAAGTATATAACTACCATAAAACTGCCTCCATGTACAAGAATATAACTACTACAGTGGGTACGGAAAGTATTCAGACCCCTTTAAATTTTTCACTCTTTGTTTCATTGCAGCCAATTGGTACATTCAAAAAATTATTTTTTTTCTCATTAATGTGCACTCTGCACCCCATCTTGACTGAAAAAAACAGAAATGTATAAATTTTTGCAAATTTATTAAAAAGAGAAAAACTGAAATATCACATCGTCATAAGTATTCAGACCCTTTGCTCAGACACTCATATTTACATCACATGCTGTCCATTTCCTTGTGATCCTCCTTGAGATGGTTCTACTCCTTCACTGGAGTCCAGCTGTGTTTAATTAAACTGATAGGACTTGATTTGTAAAGGCACACACCTGTCTATATAAGACCTCACAGCTCACAGTGCATGTCAGACCAAATGAGAATCATGATGTCAAAGGAACTGGGCAAGGAGCTCAGAGACAGAATTGTGGCAAGGCACAGATCTGGCCAAGGTTACAAAAGAATTTCTGCAGCACTCAAGGTTCCTAACAGTACAAGCGGCCTCCATAATCCTTGGAAGAAGTTTGGGACCACGAGAAGTCTTCCTAGACCTGGCCGTCCAGCCAAACTGAGCAATCGTGGGAGAAGAGCCTTGGTGAGAGAGGTAAAGAAGAACCCCAAGATCACTGTGGCTGAGCTACACAGATGCAGTAGGGAGATGAGAAAAAGTTCCTCAAAGTCAACTATCACTGCAGCCCTCCATCAGTCGGGCCTTTATGGCAGAGTGGCCCGACGGAAGCCTCTCCTCAGTGCCAGATATATGAAAGCCAGCATAGATTTTGCTAAAAAACACATGAAGGACTCCCAGACTATGATAAATAAGATTCTCTGGTCTGATGAGACGAAGATAGAACTTTTTGGTGTTTTTCAGCTGAAGGTTCACCTTCCAACAATGACTCTAAGCACACAGCTAAAATAACAAAGGAGTGGCTTCTGAACAACTCTGTGACCATTCTTGACTGGCCCAGTCAGAGCCCTGACCAAAACACAATTGAGCATCTCTGGAGAGACCTGAAAATGGCTGTTCACCAACGTTCACCATCCAACCTGACGTATCTGGAGAAGATCTGCAAGGAAGAATGGCAGAGGATCCCCAAATCCAGGTGTGAAAAACTTGTTGCATCATTCCCAAGAAGACTCATGGCTGTACTAGCTCAAAAGGTGCTTCTACTCATTACTGAGCAAAGGGTCAAAATACTTATGACCATATGATATTTCAATTTTTCTTTTTTAATAAATTTGCAAAAATTTCTACATTTGGGACATTCCATGGTAACTTACGTTACAACATAATATAGTAACTTATGTTACAAAGATGATGGTAACTTACCTTACAAAAAGATTTTTTCTTATGAAGGTAACTCATTGTAATGTAAGTTACCATCAGCTTTGTAACGTAAGTTACTATATTATGTTGTAACGTAAGTTATCTACATTTCTTGTTATAAAAACTGTTGCATTTAACTTGAGAGGATAAAATAAATTTGTTCAAGTTGCTTGGACTATGGTGTTTTAATACAATAAAAATAGTGCTTCTCCCCTGTTTACCAGAACAGAAAATTTGGCAGTCTCATGATGGATAATTGCCTTTCCTTTTTTTTGTAATGTAAGTTACCAAGTAATAACACTGTATTCTGTATTTAATTTTATTGTTGAAAAATCAAACTGTGTTGAAATCTATTGAGAATAGTTAAATGTACAATATACATTCACTCATTTTTGTGGCTGCCTTCAAAGAACAGTCTGTAGCCAGTTTTTGGCTTGTGACTGTAACGTAAGTTACCATGGAATGACACATTTCTGTTTTTTTCAGTCAAGATGGGGTGCAGAGTGTACATTAATGAGAAAAAAAATTAACTTTTTTGAACTTACCAAATGGATGCAAAGAAACAAAGATTGAAAAATTTAAAGTGGTCTGAATATTTTCCGTATCCACAGTAATTTATGCATTGTATAATACTTCTTCTATGTACAAGAATTTAACTACTATAATACTGTCCCTATGTGCCCCTATAGACAAGAATGTAACGACTATAATGCTGCCCCATGTTCAAGAATATAATTACTATAATACTACCCCCTATGTACAAGAATATAACTACTATAATACTACCCCTACGTACAAGAATTTAACTTCTATAATACTACCCCTATGTACAAGAATATAACTACTATAATACTTCTATGTACAAGAATATAACTACTATAATACTGCTTCCTACGCACAAAAATATAACTACTATAATACTGCCCCTTATGTACAAGAATATAACTACTATAATACTGCTCCTATGTACAAGACTATAACTACTATAATACTGCCCCCTATGTACAAGAATATAACTACTATAATACTGTGTCCTATGTACAAGAATATACCTACCATTAGACTGCCCCATGTACATGAATATAACTACTATAATGCTGCCCCTATGTACAAGAATATAACTGCTATAACACAGCCCTCTAAGTACAAGAATATAACTACTATAATACTGCCCCTATATACAAGAATATAACTACTATAATACTGCCTATGTACAAGAATATTACTGTAATACTGCCCCTATGTACAAGAATATAACTACTATAATACTGCCCCATGTGCAAGAAGATAACTACTATAATACTGCCTCCTATGTACAAGAATATAAACTATTATAATACTATCCCTTGTACAAGAATATAACTACTATAATACTGCTCCTATGCACAATAATGTAACAACTATAATACTGCCCCTATGTACAAGAATACAACTACTATAATACTGCCTCCATGTACAAGAATATAACTACAGGTAGTCCTCGACTTACGACGTTGATCCGTTCTTACGCGGCGTCGTAAACCGAATTTCGACGTAAGTCGGAACATACGTTCATACAGTACTGTACCATAATAACAGTACAGTACTGTACTGTACTCTACTGCAAACACCTATTCTAACACAGTACCCTACATAATTATCAATAAACACAGTAAAATATTGTGCAGTACAGTACGTTTAATAATGAAATGAAGTGCTGTAACAGTAATAAACAGTGTACTGTACTGTACTGTAATAAACAAAGATAACAATTCCAAAGAGAGAACAGGCTTATTGGAAGGAAGCTGCAGAAGGTGCTGGAGATACTGGGGCAGGTGAGTCAAGAGGGGCAGGTGAGTCAAGAGGGGCAGCTGAGGTAGAGGATACAGGTACAGGATCTGTTGCAGGCCTCTCTACCTTCTTGAAGTACTGCTGCAGGTTAGTTTGGAAGCAGACCATCTTCTTCTCCTCCAAGATCTCCTTGTAACAGCTGAGGGAATCCATGACTCCTCTGGCAACCCTAGTGTACCTCTCCATGTTGGGATCCTCAGCCTCAAACCTTGACAACCCTTCTTCTATCAGGGCAAAACCTCCTGCCAAGCCCTGTCTTGTAAATCTCTTGGGATCTGGGGTTGGTATGTCTTCCTCTTCCTCTATTATCTGCTTCTCCAGTTGAATAAGGTCCTCAGCAGATTAACTCCTCTCCATGAGATGCCAGTAGCTCTGTGACATCAACCCCTCCACCTCCAGATTCATTGTCTTACTCATATCAACAACGTTCTTTATGACACTAGTCACTGACTCTTGGACCTCTGTGACATCATTCACAAACTGGGGACACAGTTTTTTCCACACACCATTCATACTGGTCTGCTTAACCTCATCCCAGGAATCAGCAATGTTATTCACAGCATCAAGAATGTTGTATGTTTTCCAAAAGTCTTTTAGAGTCAAGTCCTTATTCTTTTCAGTTGCTGCTAAAGCATTACCAATGACCCTTCGGAGGTAGTAGGCCTTGAAAATAGCAATGACTCCTTGGTCCATAGGCTGTATTAGGGCGGTGGTATTAGGTGGAAGGTAAACCACCTTGACATTAGGGTTAAAGTCATCCAGATGGGCAGGGTGTCCAGGGGCATTGTCCAGAATTAGCAACACCTTAAAGGGGATATCCTTGGAGGTACAGTACCGCTCCACGCCTCGCACAAAATGGTTGGTGAACCAGTCATCAAACACTGCAAGTGTCACCCATGCCTTCCTATTAGACTTCCAGATGACTGGTAGTTGACCCTTTGAAATGCCCTTGAGTGCCCTTGGATTCTCAGCCTGATACACCAGCATGGGCTTCAGTTTGTAGTCGCCAGCAGCATTGCCCCAAGAAGCAAAGTCAGTCTTTCCTTGCCGACTTTATGACCTGGTGCCGACTTCTCCTCCTTGGCGATGTAAGTACGGTTAGGCAAACGTTTCCAAAACAAGCCTGTCTCATCCACATTGAAGACTTGTTGCGCACAGTAACCACCCTCCTCAATTATCTCAGTCAATGCTTTAGGAAATTCAGTTGCTGCTTTCTCATCAGCACTAGCAGCCTCACCTTGCACTTTAATGTTATGGAAATTGGCACGATCCTTAAACCTCATAAACCAACCCCTACTCGCCACAAATTCTTCCCTTACACTTCCTTCCCCCTTTTCTCTTTTCAACACCTCAAACAGTCGCCTAGCCTTCTCCTGAATAACCATAATGCTCACAGGGATACGGCGTTGATTTTGGTCTTCCAACCAAAGCACCAATAATCTTTCCATCTCAAGAATAAGCCCACTACGCTGCTTTGTTATCACAGTCGCTTTCATAGGAGCAGATCCTTTCACATGTTCAAGGATACGATCTTTATCCTTGATAATCGTAGCGACAGTCGAACGACTAAGTCCTAATGACCTGCCAATTTCTGTTGGTGTTTCCCCTTTATCTGATCGCCTTATGATATCCACTTTCACCTCCATGGTGATGGCCTTCCTTTTCTTCGATGCACTGGTACCAGATGAGTCTGGCTTACGTTTGGGCGCCATAATGAAGGGTGTTATGGCATGCAGGAGGCTTGTTTTCCTCTTGTAACCGGGTACAGTGTACAGTACAGTACTGTCCTCTGTCCTGGACTTCCGCCGCTGCACGTAGTTCGACTTACAACGGAAAATTGTGTAAGTCGGAACGAGGCCGTCGTAAAAAGTGTCGTAAACACGAGACGACGTAACTCGAGACCGTCGTAACCCGAGGACTACCTGTACTATAAAGCTGCCCCTATGTACAAGAATATAACTAATATAATACTGCCCATATGTACAAGAATATAACTACTATAATGCTGCCTCCATGTACAATATATAACTACTATAAAACTGCCCCTATTTATTTTTATTAATTTATAGCGCCATTAATTCCACAGCGCTTTACAGACATTATCGGCACTGTCCCCGATGAGGCTTACAATCTAAATTCCCTATCGATATGTCTTTGGAATGTGGATGAAAAACAGCGCTTTACAGACATTATAGGCACTGTCCCCAATGACGCAGCCACCCCTATTGCAGACCCTCACCTCGTCAGTCAACCCAGTGTGACCTTCATGTTCCCCACCAGTAATGCCTGGAGTCGTGGTGCTCCGTCCTTTCCCTCTGGTGCCAAAAATACAGGCCAAGCGTTTAAACGGAGAAACGTCATGCGTTTCTGGCACAGAGGTGCCAAGGAGGATCTGTCAGACAGGAGGTTTGTGGTCGGGAACTTTTGTGCCACCAGATGTGGTTTGCGCCAGTCAGTATCCTAGCAGTGATTAATCTTCCTGACAGGCAGGGCTATGACGTCAGCTTTAAGCTCATGTCTGACCTGGACAGATTCTGGTCTAATTTCCCCAAGTTTAGAGACACGGAGGGCTGGAGTAAGTGAAGCAATATTCCTATCTCTAAGCCAGATACGGTTACCGTTAATGTCATCTTCTGGAATGAGTCTGTTCCCCCGCAGGACATTGTGGTGTGGCTCCAGAGGCATTGTGACCTGGTCTCTGACCTCATCAAAAGCAGAGACAATGATGGTATCTAGACGGGAGGATGGAGGGTTTGGGTGAAACTGCATCAGTGCAATAATATCACATACCCAACTCCTTCTTTATTGGGAGGGAAAGGGGTGTGGTGCTTCTATCCTGGGTAGCCTCGTAAGTGCTTTAAATGTGGCAATGCAGGTCACCTGGAAAATACCTATACTGTGGTGAAGTGCAGCCTGTGTGGGGAGGTTGGCCACGTAGCTGCAGACTGCCAGAACATCAGGTGCAACCTCTGTGGGAGAATCGGTCACCCTCACAGGGACTGTCCTGACGCCTTTCCTGATGAGGATTTGGTGGCAGGGGCAAAGATTCTGGAGGAGGCAGCTTTACTGTCAAGGGAAATATTGGTCGTCTGGAGGTCCACCAGGGGTCTACTCAGGTAACACCAGAGCATCAGGAATCAGAGGGTTCACAGGGGAGTATGGAGGTTGTACCTTAGGGGCAGCAGTCAGAGGAATGCATTACGTCAGCACTACCTTCTGTGTCTGAAGGAAATAGCAATAATCAGACTAAAAGGAAGAAAAAGGACAATGCCTCCCGTAAACCTGAGGAGTATGACACTGGCCAAGGAGCTGGGAAGAAAGTCCGGAGTTCTGCAGGTGTAATAGTCATATCTAATAGGTTTAACGTTCTGTCAGAATCTGATGGTAATTTTGAAGATGACCTTAAAAGAATTGACGCAGAGTGTGATAGGGACGTAAAGGACTGTCCTCCCCAAAAACGGAAGCCCGTATCTGAAGGCACTCGGGTAGAGTCTGAAATGGAGACCAGTGGTGAACAGAATAACTCCGACTCAGATCTGTGACGCTGTCAACCACATAATATCCAAACTTAGATAGATAAAATCATTAGGAATTAGGAAAAGTTAGGAAATGTTAAGTTATGGAAGGATGTGTCACTGGGTTGAAATATGATGAGTTCTTTTTGCAACTCGTTTGTTTTTTTTTTTTTTCAAACCAGGAGTGTGGACTCTTTAAGTTAATGTTATATGTATAACTAGCTGTAGTACCCGGCTTCGCCCGGGTTAATTAATAACTGCTGTTAGCTGTAACAAAATAGACTATGTTAACAAAAATTTATTCTGCACATAAAAATCACACACCAAAACGTGCGGGGGTTAAAATTTCCATTCAACACATAGCCTATGATGCTCCTGGGGTTGAGATGTGCAGGCATGCAAAATTTCATGCCCGTAAGTACAACGGTGCAGATTCCTATCCCGGGCCAAAATGATTTGCCGATTTGGAATGCGCGGGGTTAAAATTTCGACTCAAAACCTAGCCTATGACGCTCCCGGGGTCGAGACGTGCGGGTGTGCAAAATTTCATGCCCGTAAATGCAGATTCCTATGCCGGACATACACACAAGCATTCAGCTTTCTCCCCATTATGTAGATAGGGCCAAAATTGTTTGGCGATTTGGAACGTGCGGGGGTTAAAATTTCCATTCAACACATAGCCTATGATGCTCCTGGGGTTGAGATGTGCGGGCATGCAAAATTTCATGCCCGTAAGTACAACGGTGCAGATTCCTATCCCGGGCCAAAATTATTTGCCGATTTGGAATGCGCGGGGTTAAAATTTCGACTCAAAACCTAGCCTATGACGCTCCCGGGGTCGAGACGTGCGGGTGTGGCAAAATTTCATGCCCGTAAATGCAGATTCCTATGCCGGACATACACACAAGCATTCAGCTTTCTCCCCATTATGTAGATAGGGCCAAAATTGTTTGGCGATTTGGAACGCGCGGGGTTAAAATTTCGATTCAAAACATAGCCTAGGACACTTTCGGGGTCGAGACGTGCGGGCGTGCAAAATTTCATGCCCGTAACTGCGACGGTGCGGATTCCAATCCCGGACAAACATACCCACATACATACACACATACATACATTCAGCTTTATATATTAGATCTGGATATGTAACGAATGTATGTACAATCCAAGTGAATTTAGCTTTGTATTACTGGAGGAATGTTGTTAAATTTATTTGTATTTGTTTGGTTTTTACAATAAAAATTGCCCCCTATATACAATGATATAACTACTATAATACTGCCCCCTCTGTAGAAGAATATGACTACTATAATACTGCTTCTATTTACAAGAATATAACTACTATAATAATGCCTATGTACAAGAATATAACTATTATAATACTGTCTCCATGTACAAGAATATAACTACTATAATACTGCTCCTATGTACAAGAATATAACTACTATAATACTGCCCCTATGTACAAGAATATAACTACTATAATACTGCTCCCTCTGTATAAGAAAATAACTACTATAATACTGCCTCCTATGTACAAGAATATAACTATTATAATACTATCCCCATGTACAATAATATAACTACTATAATACTGTCCCCATGTACAGTAATATAACTACTATAATACTGTCCCTATGTACAAAAATATAACTATTATAATACTGCCTCCTATATACAAGAATATAACTATTATAATGCTATCCCCATGTACAAGAATATAACTACTATAATACTGCTCCTATGTACAGGAATATATCTACTATAATACTGCTCCCGCGTAGAAGAATACAACTACTATAATACTGCCCCCATGTACAAGAATATAACTACTATAATACTGCCCCTATGTACAAGAATATAGCTACTATAATACTGCCCCATGTACAAGAATATAACTACTATAATACTGTACCTATGTACAAGAATATAACTACTACAATACTGCTCCTATGTACAAGAATATAACTACTATAATACTGCTCCCTCTGTATAAGAAAATAACTACTATAATACTGCCTCCTATGTACAAGAATATAACTATTATAATACTGTCCCATGTACAATAATATAACTACTATAATACTGTCCCATGTACAGTAATATAACTACTATAATACTGTCCCTATGTACAAAAATATAACTATTATAATACTGCCTCCTATATACAAGAATATAACTATTATAATACTATCCTCATGTACAAGAATATAACTACTATAATACTGCTCCTATGTACAGGAATATATCTACTATAATACTGCCCCCACATAGAAGAATACAACTACTATAATACTGCCCCCATGTACAAGAATATAACTACTATAATACTGCCCCTACGTACAAGAATATAGCTACTATAATACTGCCCCATGTACAAGAATATAACTACTATAATACTGTCCCTATGTACAAGAATATAACTACTACAATACTGCTCCTATGTACAAGAATATAACTACTATAATACTGCTCCCTCTGTATAAGAAAATAACTACTATAATACTGCCTCCTATGTACAAGAATATAACTATTATAATACTGTCCCCATGTACAATAATATAACTACTATAATACTGTCCCCATGTACAGTAATATAACTACTATAATACTGTCCCTATGTACAAAAATATAACTATTATAATACTGCCTCCTATATACAAGAATATAACTATTATAATACTATCCCCATGTACAAGAATATAACTACTATAATACTGCTCCTATGTACAGGAATATATCTACTATAATACTGCCCCCGCGTAGAAGAATACAACTACTATAATACTGCCCCCATGTACAAGAATATAACTACTATAATATTGCCCCTATGTACAAGAATATAGCTACTATAATACTGCCCCATGTACAAGAATATAACTACTATAATACTGTCCCTATGTACAAGAATATAACTACTACAATACTGCTCCTATGTACAAGAATATAACTACTATAATACTGCTCCTAAGTACAAGAATATAACTGCTATAATACTGCCTCATATGTATAAGAATATAATTACTATAATACTGCACCCATGAACAAGAATGTAACTTCTATAATACTGCTCCTATGTACAAGAATATAACTACTATAATACTGTCCCATATGTACAAGAGTATAACTACTATAATACTGTCCCTATGTACAAGAATATAACTACTACAATACTGCTCCTATGTACAAGAATATAACTACTATAATACTGCTCCTAAGTACAAGAATATAACTGCTATAATACTGCCTCATATGTATAAGAATATAATTACTATAATACTGCACCCATGAACAAGAATGTAACTTCTATAATACTGCTCCTATGTACAAGAATATAACTACTATAATACTGTCCCTATGTACAGGAATATAACTGCTATAATACTGTCCCCATGCCATGTACAAGAATATAACTACTATAATACTGCCCCCTATGTACAAGATGCAAAAGTATTCGGCCCCCTGGAACTTTTCAACCTTTCCCCACATATCATGCTTCAAACATAAAGATACCAAATGTAAATTTTGATGAAGAATCATTTTAATGTATCCTTAAAATACCTAGCAAATCATAGAAGAATGCATTGTTGGTGGGCCCTTATGTGTCTCATCTGCTCGGACCCCCAAAAATCAGTTGTGATCTGAAAGGAACTGTGGCAACAAGTGTTCAATTTCATTGAAGCGCCACCGTAGGTGAAATTAAAGGGAATTTGTCAGGAGGATTGACCCTCCTAAGCCATCTATATGGGCATGTAGGTCATAAGAAGCTGAATAAATCGATACCTTTATATCTGTGATCCGATATCTTATTCTTGAGAAATCCACATTTTTCCTAATATGTAAACGAGCTGTTAAGATCTATTGGTTGGACACAGATGTACCTGAGAATCACTATTATCACAGCCAGGGCTGGCGTCAGCACCCGGCATACCCGGGCAAGTGCCGGGGCCCTGAGCAGGTGGGGGGGCCCACTCGACGTCGGGCACACCGGCCCCCATCAGCGGAGGAGAGCGGTCCAGCACCGCCACTGGGCCCCCCCGCTTGCTCAGGGCCCCGGCAGCAGCCGGCGCAATACTTACCTCTCCCCGTGCCTCCGCTGCCACAGCTCCGGGCTCCAGGGTGCGCCTGCAGGGCGCCCACGCTTCCTCTCACAGCAGCGCCGCTGAATGACGTCATCACGTCATCACTCAGCGGCCGGCTGTGGCAGGTGAGATGTGTGTGTGTGTATATGTATGTAGTGCGGTGCTTTGTGTGTGTGTATGTGAGAGAGTGTTGTGGTGCTGTATGTGTGATGGTGGTGGGGGGAGGCAATGATGATGATGATGATGGGGAGGCGATGATGATGGGGAGGCGATGATGATGGGGAGGCGATGATGATGGGGAGGCAATGATGATGGGGATACACATATCCCTACGTTGTGTGGTAGGCATATATATACCTACCATGCATATATATATGTGGGGATAAGGGGAAGGCTATATGGGTGGTAGGCAATACATATGGTGGTCGCCTATATGAGGTTGTATGGTGAGAAGGCTAAATGTGGGGCTAGGTTCTGTGTTAAAGGGGCCCACTGAGACTCTTTCGCCCGGGGCCCATAAAAACCTGGTGCCGGCCCTGATCAAAGCAATGACTGCTGTTTCAGCAGTTAAAGGGGTTGTCCGCTCAATGTTATATTTTAATTAAAAAAATTTCAAAACAAAAAGTATTGGCGTAGCTTATGCTCCCTTTACTGATCCCCTAATGGTTCTCTTTCAGCACCATAGGTTACAACCAGAGGAAAGGAGACTGGCTGCCATACAGATATCTGAATGCAGAGGTGACGCATTGAACACTGCTGCAGCTAGTGATTGGCTTCTGTGGTCACATGCCAAATACCTGGAGATGGTAGTGGCACCTCCAGCCCTAGGCTGTTTTTGAAAATTTATTTTGGGGATGGATAACTCGTTTAACCCTTAAAGCACCAGAGCATAATGACTCACTCCTTATCTTCACTCAGTGGATAAAGGTGGACTGGATACATATGGTCATAGTCTACCAGTTATGGAACAGGAACATCCTTTGCAAATCCTTAGATGGACATGTCCTTGAAGTAGATTCATCAGTTGCTGCTTCTCGAGTCCTTTATCTATAGAGATGTTAAAAATAAACAGAAATGGAGAAATGTGCCCAAATTATGTACACAAAGAGATTTAATGTTCCAGATCTGTAATCAACATCAAAGCGTACAATGCATCTCATTCAAGTCTGCTTTCCTGCGTGAAGCCTCATTATCCCCATAGGATGGAGTCACATGGAGCAGAACTGTTAGTGACAGACACATTGATGAATGCTTCAGGCTAAGAATCGCTCCTGGCTGATAGATTGTGCTATCTGGGGACATTCTGGGCAGGTTCCTGACTTGTACCCGGCACAGGTGCCAGTGGACTGCTTACACAGCTAAAGTTTAAGAGATGGGAGTCTTGGGATTGAGAATGCCAAGTCTAAGAGGAACATGTGGGGAATTCCTAAGAATAGCAGACAAACACAACATACCAGGTCCTAAGGAGGTTCTTCAGCTCTATGGTTATATGTGCCCCTGGGTAACGTGTCAATGGGATTGCTAGCAAGCCACACTGCATTGGCCATGGTATTTTTATAATGGCTACCGCAGAAAAAAGAATCTTTGCCCCCGATGAAAGAAGCCTAGTTATGGCTTCACATTAGGCTGTAAGTAATACACAAAGTCTCCTTCACAAGTCTTAGTCCTTAATTACAGGTGCCACAATGGAAATCTCCTATCCACATGCCTGATCACTAGGGGGTCCCACCAATCAGGTAAACAAGTGGCCAATACCCTTATTCATCACAGTAAAAAGACGTTTTTAGAGAGATGGTCACGCATGTGCCTTGCTGCTTCATCAAATGCCTTTGGGGCTGACGGAAGCCTATAGACATTGAGTAGAGCGGCTAACACCCCGACTGCAGGTAGTTAGTCTCCCCTCACTATCTAGCAAAAAAATAGATTACAGTTTACTACAATTCTGACAATATATCACCTGATAAAAAACTTGAATCTCACTTGTTTCCTAATATTATTATTATTATTATTATCAATATTATTTAACTGCCTTCAGCTCAATCTCAGCCATGGTGACTTGATACATCTTGTGCAAGTCTAGATTGTTCCACTAGGGCAGTGATGGCTAACCTTGGCACTCCAGCTGTTGTAAAACTACAACTCCCAGCATGCCCTTGCAACCTGCAGCAGTTGAGGCATGCTGGGTGTTGTAGTTCTCCAACAGCTGGAGTGCCAAGGTTCGCCATCACTGCACTAGGGTCTTCTCCACCGTTTTCTTGATTGTATCAAGCCATTGGGTTGCTGGTCTTCCTCTTCGTCTTGTTCCTTCTATTCTTCTGACCATGATGTCCTTCTCCAGTGATTGCTCTCTTTGTATGATGAGTCCAAAGTAGGCAAGTCGTAGCTTGGTGATCCTTGCTTCAAGTGACATATCTGACTTAATTTTTCTCCAAAATTGCTTTGTTTGTTCTTCTTGCCATCCATGGTATTGATAATATCCTTCTCCATTACCACATTTCAAAGGTGTTGATTCTTCTTCTGTGTCATTTCTTTATTGTCCTGGTTTGTCATCCATATATCACTGCAAAAAGACCAAACTATGTGAGAGCCATATCTTCATCACCAATGAAATGTTCCTCGATTTGAAGACCCTGTCCAGTGACTTCTTTGTTGATTTGCCCATAGCTTTTCTCTTATTGACTTTCGGTGTCATATATATGGCCCAATTTATCCTGTGCTATCCATTGTTTGGTCATTACTTTTCAGGCCAGCCTTGTTAGGAGGACAACCCTGGGACTGTTGGCACAGTATATGCTAGCAACAGTGATCACAAAAGCAGGAGGAGAACCATGGTACACATTTCGCATGGTATGCATTTCTTTTATGTTGATGGATGGAACTGAACAAAGTGGTATAAGCCGGGCAACCACAAACCAGACTTCAAATATACACCAAGCAGTGGTGCCTCAGATCTCTTGAAGTCAGCAAGGTCAACATTCAATTGTGTGTTTGAACCCCCCCCCCCCCATACCACTGATGTCCCATGATGGTCCAGGTCTCTTCAACATCCACCAATGCGTCTGACAGAGGAATAAAACCAGCCAAAATGTAATTTTCTATCTGCATCTTCAGTGAAGGTTTTCAATGAACGGCCGAACGAGTCACAAGGGTAACCCTAATTTATACAAAAGCGGAGGAATCATATATGGTTGCCATAGCAGCAGATATTCTTGCAAGACAATAGCTGCCTTGCTGGGGTCTTGTGACATTTCTGCAGATACTGACACCAAGATTGTCTTCTATAATACAGGTTGTCATTATCCCAGTTTATTCCACAGATCATTAGATGACAGCAAATAAAAAGCTTGAGGTTAAGTAACAAAAACCTCCTCATGTTTTGTATCCCACTAGATTGGCACATAATGAACATGAAGACTTTGTAAATATTCATTGTGGGTCATATTATATTTTCTCATCCAATCCCAGCGAAAGCTGCAAACTGAATCCTATAGATCTGACCTCCCTTAGTTGTAGATGCTCACTGCTCATGCTAATATGGGGCTGTGAAGTTCCATTTCAGGGGTGGACCCCTATCTTGGGACCCGTCTCCATTATCTGGGGTAATGGGGCATGGGGGGCTTGTTTCTGGTGGAACGCTGGCGCCCATAGATTTGAATGGAAACCAAGCGAGGAGCAAAAGTGCAGCTTTGTGAACATGTTTACCTTCTTCATAGCCACAAAGTAATGTGTCAGGTTTGTCACAAAGGGACAGTTTCAGGTCATGTTGTGGTATTCCTTGGTGGACTGGTAGAATATCTAAGGGCAGAAGTGTAACTTGCCTCGTATCACATGTATTTCCCAAAACATCAGAAAAAGGGTAAACCTCAGAAGAGTTGGCAACCTACCGAGGATTGTAGAAGCCTCACCAAACCTCCTTGAAAGCTACACATCTGGAAGGTTTCCTGCGCTTGATACCAGGATGCACTATCTTCCGCTTCCACATGCACATGTATGGGGCAGAAAACGGGCGTTGGTGAGGATGGCCATACAAGCATCAACCTGCCAAGTACGTGTATAATACTGATGTCTTCCTACAATGCAAGGCGCCGAGACCCCAATACAGGCATCACCTATCGCTATCCCCCTGCCTAGGTCTGGGGTAAATGATGAGCCCTGGATATATTATCTTACCATGTCCACATGATTCCAAATCCTCAAATCATATAAATTCTCACTTTTTGGGACATTTTAAAGCTCTTCTCCTTACAAAACTTCAGATAAATCCCCAGATTGGGATCCATTTGCATCAGTTTTGACCCCAAAGATCAATTTTTCTGAAAAACAAGTAAATATGAAAATGACCTGAAACCGAAAAAAGTTCTTACGAACAAGCATCTCAGGCATTTCCCACCAACCCGTATATTAAAGGGCGATAACCATGAGATATTTAGTCATTACTGATCATGGGTGTAGTAGGCAGAACATAATGCAGTAATTATCTATGGCCGGAATAGGTAACGCCACTTCTGGTCTCCCATTCGCTGGCTCATTCTGCGCCTCGTAGCAGCTGTTCCAATGATTTCTTCATTAACTATTTATGATTCCATCTAGATCGTGCATCTTGCAGCCCCGGAGAAGTGGTGGCGAATACTAAGCTGGGAAACCTCTGTGTTCACAGACAATGCATCATCTTAATGACGACAACCTGGCGATGTGCTGCAACAAACGCATTGATTTAATAAGAGATATGTAAACCTGGGCGGTTATTGCGACTTTTAATCATTATAGGATATCCTGTGAGGTTTTACGTTATTCAGCTCATCTGTTCTCCCAGGAGACGGAAGTTTCCTTAGATCTACAGTATACATGAGGAAGCACCTGGGCTCCTTGTATAAAATAATATGGTATATACGGTACCTATTAATACAATTTTCAGAATCTCTCATTGCTGTCAGTTACTAGAAGCAATGGCTACAATTCAGAAAAATCTGCACAGATCTATTACTACTCACTAGTGGGATTATCAATGTAACATTCAGGATCTTATGTGAGCTTTTTGTAGTAATTTGTTACAATGTATCACTGCAATGAGAATCAATGTAGTGTAGTAAATCAGTCTGGAGTCCCGGCTATTAGAGGGGCTTTCCATTTAATTCTTTATTATTTTATAGCCATCATCAGGCGTTGAACTTTCCTCTGATTCTCCGGTGTTTAGTTGATACTGCTGCATCAGTGACGTCAGACTACTGCATGTGACCGCTGCAACCAATCACTAGGCTCAGCAGTCAACAGATCATTGTTGCAGCCAAGGTTGCGATGGAGTGGCAGGTGATAGTACAGCACAAGAGGGTGCACATAAAATACAAATAAATCTGAAAAACCCATTAAAGCTCAAAGAGGACAGGTGCAAGTGTTGCTGAACAATTCTACACTTGTTTCTGCTAATTTCATTAAGGTCTCCAATTTCTCAGGATACTAATGCAACACATTTTCACACAGACACATCTGGCATAAAAAAACACCCAGCAGAGTGATTGAAATTTTTTTTTCCAATGCTAGTCATCTCTGGATAGTTTGAGCCAAGGGTAAAGGTATAGAAGGACACATCTGTAGGTCTGTACAGGTTTCCTGCCCCTGAATTGATAAGAATACCATCCCCTACTTTAAATTTCATGCATGTGCATAGCCAAAATGATTCAACTGTGTAATGCGCATGCACAGACCTCTGGGTGACTGGCGACAGCGGCAGATTTATGTCCTGAGTGTCGTCCACATAAATCACTGGCTGGATTGCTAAGTGGGCAAAAGGCGCAGCGTATGGTCCGGGCTTACATACAGCTCAGGACATATACAGTCATGGCCAAAAGTTTTGAGAATGACACAAATATTAATTTTTACAAAGTCTACTGCTTCACTTTTTCTAATGGCAATTTGCATATACTCCAGAATGTTATAAAGAGTGATCAGCTTAACAGCAATTACTTGCAAAGTCAATATTTGGCTAGAAAATGAACTTTATCCCCCAAAACACATTTCAACATCATTGCAGCCCTGCCTTAAAAGGACCAGCTAACCTCTTTTCAGTGATTGCTCCATGAACACTGGTGTGGCTGTTGATGAGGACATGGCTGGAGATCAATCTGTCATGATTAAGTAAGAATGACACCACTGGACACTTTAAAAGGAGGCTGGTGCTTGGCATCATTGTTTCTCTTCTGTTAACCATGGTTATCTCTAAAGAAACACGTGCAGTCATCACTGCAATGCACAAAAATGGCCTAACAGGGAAGAGTATCGCAGCTAGAAAGATTGCACCTCAGTCAACAATCTATCGCATCATCAAGAACTTCAAGGAGAGAGGTTCCATTGTTGCCAAAAAGGCTCCAGGGCGCCCAAGAAAGACCAGCAAGCGCCAGGACCGTCTCTTAAAAGTGTTTCAGCTGCGGGATCGGGCTACCAGCAGTGCAGAGCTTGCTCAGGAATGGCAGCAGGCAGGTGTGAGTGCATCTGCATGCACTGTGAGGCAGAGACTCTTGGAGCAAGGCCTGGTCTCAAGGAGGGCAGCAAAGAAGCCACTTCTCTCCAGAAAAAACATCATGGACAGACTGATATTCTGCAAAAGGTACAGGTAGTGGACTGCTGAGGACTGGGGTAAAGTTATTTTCTCTGATGAATCCCCTTTTCGATTGTTTGGGACATGAGGAAAACGCCTCATTCGGAGAAGACAAGGTGAGCGCTACTGTGTGACCCGCACCACAATTGTGGGTTACCAGGGATATGGGGTACTCGGAGCCGAGCCTGTAGATTTTTATAGGGAATGTCACTGGTAGCGTGGCTCGTTCCGTGTCCCTGGCGGTCAGGCGTTAAAGGGGGATTATTTACAGGGGATTTGTATATAACAGTTCGTGACGCCACCTGTAGTTTTTCTAGTCACTAAGACCAGCGCTGCTGAATAGAACTCTGAGGGGATGTTGTGGCAGCTAGATGACGGGTCCCCCACAGGTGGGACTGGTCCCTCAAAGTCTATGGTATTAATGATGTAGGGTGCAAATAAATGAATCAGTCTCACACCATCCAGCGTCTTTCCATACCTTTTACTTGTCAGATGATAAGGCAGGTCCCAGGGAGGCTGTTGGGGTGGATGGAGGATGTGCTTCGAGGTAACGGATGAGCTGGTTAGAGGCCTCCTTAACTTTCCAATATGATGAGTCCAACCTGCATAGAGCTAAGTTCACTCCGATTTCTCCAGCTAACTCCTTAGCTGTACTGCCCGTTCAGCATAGTGGTTGGAGTCTTCCATATAATGTGAGAGAGCTGAGTTCCTACTGTTGTCCTGCAGTGACTCAAGGTTCCCACTCTCCAGACTCCAGTTACGTACCGACACTCCAAGGGCTGCTTTCTGCGACCTAAGGTCCAGTAAGACTCTGGTTTTTCTACCACTACGCCTGAAGCTATAGTGACACTTCGGTCTCCAGTGACCGGTGACTAATGCAGGATAGTCCAATCCTTAAGGCACTTCTAGGATTCTTTCTACTGCGCCCTTCGGCCTGCTCGCACTCTTAATATCAGCACTGACTAGGCTAGGATCAAATTCGGTTATCCGTACTAGCCTCCACTTTTGTACCGTCTCTCTGTATTGACAGGAATCTCAGCTCTCCAACAGGCACTAGTCCTGACTCTCTCCACTCTCTCAGGAGAACTTTCAGACTCCACTGTCTGCACGCTCACAGGAGAACTCTCAGACTGCACTGTGCTAAAGGACACTCCCCTAAGCACCCCTGCTGGGTGTGTCTGAAGTGTATGTGAGTGATGTCGAGCCCTTAACCGTTACCTCTCCACCCATCCTCCTGGTATTGTGTGCCTGACATACCAGGGCTACACATTCCCCCATGGTAAAATACAGCACTCCCGGGCTGTGAAATATAAGAAGAAAAAGACATTTTGTTTTGCATTAACAATAAACATTAAACTCATCCCATCCGGGAGGTAAGGATTTCTTAAACGTTACATTATGTACAATGAACATAGAAAAATACAAAAACATACTTTCAATAAATATGTCATATTAAACAGTATTCTTGTGAAGGACCCGCACCAAACCTTCAACGTGGGTCCTGGGTGGGCTGCAGGACATCTGGCCGCAGACCTCACTCAGTGCCACACCATACGGGTTTTCTGTTCAGAGGTAATTGTTACAGTCTGGTATAGAACCACGAGAATGCATAAAATGCAACTATTTACATTATCAGTTCTGGGGCTGGCATAGTCCACAGCCTCGAAGTCCATTATTCCTCCTAATTAGTAATGCACAATACCATAACAATACTTTTTACAATATTCACATAAGGTAACCTTTTTCTAGGTTAAATTACATTATTTTGCTAGAATTACTGTTGATATCGAATAGGTATCTTCCCTTTCGTGGTTCGCTCTGATCTACGTGGAGTAGCTTCAGGTATATTAGTCTGTGATCTACCTACTCTGCGTAACGGCAAACTATAGAACTGTCTCAATCTTTCTATGGATCTGGCAAGTGTACTGATGGCTGGGCGGTGTGAGTCAGCTTCACCAGGGGATCCCATAGCATGGGGCGCTGCTTCTGATGGTCCTTCTTGAGATTCTGTAGGCTGGGGTGTTGCTGGAATAGGTAGCTCCTGAACTGGCTCAACTGGCACCATGGGCACAACTGGAGGTAAAACTTCCTCTTGTGGCTGATAAAACTGCAACACCGGAATGATTACAGCATCTCCCAGTCTGGGCCAATCCGCAGGGAAATCTCCCAGATCCGTGTGTATGACCTCTTCTTTTCTTTCTTCTCGATTGACGACAGGGTTCCCTTCACGAAGTTTTAAGGGTTCTGGACACAATTTCAAATGGTCTCTGGACACAGTGGATATTGTTCTTTCTCCGTCCTTACTGATGATACAAACTTTTCTGTTGTCATATTTGGAATCTTGTACGACGTAGGGTTCTTGTTCCCACTGGTTATCCAATTTGTGCATCTTACTTTTTCTTTTCAATACCACTTCTCCAGGCATCAAAGGCTTGGCAGGAGCATTCCTGTTGTAAATATCTTCCTGTTTTTCCCGTACCTTGTTGAGACTTTCCTCTACACAGACTTGCACTCGTCTGTATTGCTCTTGCCGATTGATGTCCCAGTTTTCAACGGCGTCATCTGCCTCCGGTTCTACCACTCCAAGTTCTAAATCCATTGGTAGTCTCCCGGGCCTTGCTCTCATAAGATAGGCTGGAGTGCAGTTAGTGGAACTTACAGGTATATGGTTATACAAGTCAACCAAATCAGGTAGTAAGTCCGGCCACCGATTTCTGTCTTCCAACGGTATGGATTTCAACAAATCAAGGACAATGTGGTTCATTTTCTCGCAAAGGCCGTTGGTTTGAGGATGGTATGGTGTTGTTCTAATTTTCTTACACCCATACATGTGACAGAATTCCTTGAATAGGTCAGCCTCGAAAGCAGGTCCTTGATCAGTTAATACTTGCTCCGGATACCCATGCGGTCTGCAGAAGCTTGCTTGAAAGGTTCTTGCTGCCGTCACTGCTGTCTGATCCTTAACTGGAACAACCACCAGAAATCTAGAGTAATGGTCCACCATGGTCAAGGCGTATGAGTATCCAGATCTACTTGGCGACAATTTGACGTGGTCCAGGGCCACAATCTCTAAGGGACGAGTCGTCCGGATAGGTTGCAGGGGTGCCTTCTGACTACCGTAGTCCTTTCTTCTGAGACCACAGGGTCCACAGTTCCGACACCACCTCTCGATGGAGCTGCGCATCCCTACCCAGTAGAATCGGCACCTCAACAGGGTCTCCAGCTTTCTCCAGCCAAAGTGTCCTGCTTGATCGTGGTATGCTTCCAACACCATTTGGACGTCTGCCTTGGGGACCACTATCTGCCAGACCATCTCGTGGGTCCTGGGGTTGACGTATCTCCTGCACAACTTCTCACGGTATAGGAACAACCGGCTTCTCTCGTTCCACAAGAGCTTTGCTGACATAGGTGCATCTTTTTCCAAGGAGGAACCTTCCTGTCGTAACAACTCCTTGATACGGCTGACCACTGGATCGCTGTCCTGAGTCTCTTTCCAGCTATGATGGGGTAAGGGATTTAACGTTGCACCATGCTGCTTTCTGTAGACTCGCTGCTCGTGGACTATCCCATTTCGATGGAACGCAGGTAGCTCAATTTCTTCCAGGTCGTCCGATTCTTCTTCCGTGTCAGATTCATGCGGCATTCGGGACAATGCGTCAGCATTAGCATTCTTTCGGCCTGCCCGGTACTTGATGGTAAACTGGTAATTGGACAACCGAGACATCCAACGCTGCTCCATGGCGCCCAGCTTGGCGGTTTCCAGATGCGTTAAGGGGTTGTTGTCCGTAAACGCAGTGAACTGGTTGGAGGCCAGATAGTGCTTAAATCTTTCAGTAATGGCCCAGACCAGCGCCAGGAACTCCAGCTTGAAGCTGCTATAATTTTCCGGATTCCTTTCAGTTGGTCTGAGTTTTCTGCTGGCATATGCGATGACTTTTTCTTGGCCATTCTGCTTCTGACTGAGAACTGCTCCTAACCCTTCATTACTTGCATCGGTGTACAGCAGGAATGGTTGGCTGTAATCAGGATAGGTCAAGATCTCATCGCCTGTAAGGATCTCTTTCATCTTTTGGAATGCTTCAGCCTGTTCCTTACCCCAATTAAAGGGAGGGTTTCTGCTCTTAAGGGATTGTCCTACTAGGAGGTCCTGTAAAGGGGCTGCCTTCTTCGTGTAATCTTTCACGAACCTTCTGTAGTAACCCGTGAGTCCCAGGAACTGTCGCACTTCCTTGAGGTTCTTCAGCTCCGGCCACTTCTGGATAGCAGTGACTTTCTCTGGGTCCGGCGCTACTCCTTCCGAACTGACGATGTGCCCCAAGTATTGTACCTTCTGTTTGAGTAGATGGCATTTTGAGGGTTTCAACTTCATCCCGTACCTGGACAGGGACTCAAATACTTCTGCCAGGTGCTTCAGATGGTCCTCATATGTCTTGGAGTACACGATGACGTCGTCTAGGTATAGCAGCACGGTTTCAAAATTGAGATGTCCCAGGCAGTTCTCCATCACTCTCTGAAATGTTCCTGGGGCACTACTGAGCCCAAACGGCATTCTATCGAACTCACAGAGCCCCATTGGAGTGGTGAAAGCCGTTTTCTCACGATCCTCCTCAGCCACAGCCACTTGCCAGTACCCACTAGTCAGATCGAGGGTAGAAAAGTAGTTAGCCGTTTTCAGAGCAGCTAATGATTCCTCTATACGTGGTAGCGGGTATGCATCTTTATGTGTTATGCGGTTCACCTGCCTGTAATCCACACACATTCTCAAGCTACCATCTTTTTTTCTAACCAGGACTAGAGGTGCTGCCCAGGGACTACAACTATCCCTGATTACTCCGGCTTCTTTCATATTCGCAACATTTCTTTAGCCTTCTGATAATGGGCTGGGGGTATAGGCCTGTACCGCTCCTTGATGGGAGGATGACTGCCTGTAGGGATATGATGTTGTACTCCCTTAATTATCCCAAAATCAAGTGGATGCTTGCTAAACACTTGAGCGTACTCCTGTACCACCCGTAATACCCCTTGCTTCTGGTGAGCGGGAGTGGTGTCCGTCCCAACATGGAGTTGCTGACACCATTCCGCCACCTGGGTTGCCGGATCATTATCCTCCGCTAATTGGCGGGAGTCTAGGGACTCAGCCGGGAGAATAGAATTATTGTCGACAGCATGTAGTTTAGCAATGGTTGCATAACGGGGTAAGTTTACCTCATCATCTCCCCAGTTGAGAAGCCGTACCGGTACTCTTCCATTCACCACTTCCACTACTCCCCTAGCAGTCATAAGCGTAGGTCTATGTTCTGAATGGTGGGGTTCTACTACAGCTTGGTAGTTCTGTCCTCTCAGACCTATGGCTGCCCTGCACCAGATTATCATTTCACTCATTGGGGGTATCACAATAGGATTCGAGTCGGTGACCCGTACATTACCAATTTCGCCGTCTGTAAGCTTCGCTTGCTGCTGACACATCAGAGCCCGGATCTCTCTCTGGATCGCTCCTTTCTGCCTTGGTCTGGCAATTTCAGCGAGCTGTTGGAGTAAGAACACAACTTCTCCCAGACAGTTACTGATAATGTTAGTACCCAAAATTATATTTAAACCGTTCTCCTCATTTACAGTCTTTACTACTAGAAGCCCCTGGTCTTTCAACTCCTCTCTGCCCACTTTCACATCCACACATTTTGTCCCGAGTACTTCTATAGGAAGACCATTAGAAGCATATACGGTAAAGTCAGGGCTCGGGGGTTTAAGACTGTCCATTGACCAGAACTTAGTATATAGGGCATCAGGTATTATGGTCACCTGAGACCCAGTGTCTAACAATGCCGGAACTGCAATACCATCTAGAATGATAGACAGGTAGGGTCGCCCACCCACATACCTGCGGTTCCAGTCTAGGGGGCCTGACGGGTCTCCTCCTGGGTGTTGGCCCTCAGACCCAGGTTCTGCCCGTTTAAAGGACACTGTGGAAACATATGACCTTTCCGGTTGCAACGGTAACAGGTGATCTCCCGACGAGGAGGGTGTTGATCAGAGGTCGCTCCTGGGGGTGGCGTTGTCCTCCTCCGGGGGGGCGACGTCTTCCTTCTTCTCCGGTTCATCCACGGGACGTCTTCCGGGCAGTCAGCTAATAAGATCTTCCCTTCTTCCTCTTTCCGCAGCTGCAGGGCACTCATCACAGCAGCCAGATTTTTAGTCAGCTGGCGCACCTCTGAGCGCAGACAGTCCAATTCACTAGGGGGTGTCACTTGCGTTTTGGCTTCCGCCACTAGCGGGGAAAAGGAGGGTACTGCCGGTTCCAGAGTGACTTCACCCTGGTGATGTTGGGTGGCCACCTCAGGTTTGCCCAGGGGCCGCAGCCCTTTTATTGCCATGTCCTTTAGGGCATCAAAGGTAGCATCAGGATGATCTAAGGACCACCAGTTTACAGTTCTGCGTTCCTCTTGGGATCTCAATCCCTGTACAAATTGCTCTTTCAGCATCTTATTTTCGTCAATAGCATTTATATTATTAATCTGCTTAAGGGCTCTCAGGGCTCCTTGTAGTCGGCAAGCGTAGTCCCTGATGCTGTCACCTGGCTGCTGTGAACAGTGGTAGAAAGCCATCCGGAGATCCGTTTCTGTGCGGTCTTCAAATATGGCATGTAGCTTAAGGAGGATCGCAGGTACCGACTCCTGATCAACGGTATCCCAAGTCTCCACTTCCCTCTCAGCAGCGCCAGTTAGCTGCCCTATCAGCACAGCAGCTTTTTGTCTCTCAGGCATGGAGTACATTTCTAGGATGCTGCATAACTTCTGCTTGAAGCCTGCTAAAGTGCCTGGCTCACCGCTGTACTGGGGAAGCCATTTCGCCCCTGGCATATATGGGAGCGTTAGTGGCATGAGCGGGACTACCGGACTGGGTGCTGGGCCTGCGCCCCCATCTGGCGCTACAACGCCACGCGGTGCGGGGTCGGGGCCTCCGGCTGGGGCCGCACTGTCGGCCGGTTGTTGTGACATATTAGCGCCCCCTTGGTTAAACGGAGCCTACCGGTTTCAGAAGCTGCTATTTCACAGGCACAGCAGTGGGTACAGGACCTTCGTCGCAGGCGCTCTGATGTCAGAGCGTCCACTTCCTGCCGCAGGACCTGCCGCTGAGTCAGAGCCGGGGGCGTGTCCAAGACTTTGCGCGCTCTTTCAGGTACGCCCACCTTCTTCTCCAGCGCCTTAGGCGCGAATATGGTGGCAAATATGGCGGTATTTGGCGCCAAACAACAGCAACAGTCTTTTTCACCAAAACACTCCACAAGCACACAGGGCTCGCAATTCTGCAAGTTTCGTATCCTGTTTGTGACGCCAAGTTTTGTGTGACCCGCACCACAATTGTGGGTTACCAGGGATATGGGGTACTCGGAGCCGAGCCTGTAGATTTCTATAGGGAATGTCACTGGTAGCGTGGCTCGTTCCGTGTCCCTGGCGGTCAGGCGTTAAAGGGGGATTATTTACAGGGGATTTGTATATAACAGTTCGTGACGCCACCTGTAGTTTTTCTAGTCACTAAGACCAGCGCTGCTGAATAGAACTCTGAGGGGATGTTGTGGCAGCTAGATGACGGGTCCCCCACAGGTGGGACTGGTCCCTCAAAGTCTATGGTATTAATGATGTAGGGTGCAAATAAATGAATCAGTCTCACACCATCCAGCGTCTTTCCATACCTTTTACTTGTCAGATGATAAGGCAGGTCCCAGGGAGGCTGTTGGGGTGGATGGAGGATGTGCTTCGAGGTAACGGATGAGCTGGTTAGAGGCCTCCTTAACTTTCCAATATGATGAGTCCAACCTGCATAGAGCTAAGTTCACTCCGATTTCTCCAGCTAACTCCTTAGCTGTACTGCCCGTTCAGCATAGTGGTCGGAGTCTTCCATATAATGTGAGAGAGCTGAGTTCCTACTGTTGTCCTGCAGTGACTCAAGGTTCCCACTCTCCAGACTCCAGTTACGTACCGACACTCCAAGGGATGCTTTCTGCGACCTAAGGTCCAGTAAGACTCTGGTTTTTCTACCACTACGCCTGAAGCTGTAGTGACACTTCGGTCTCCAGTGACCGATGACTAATGCAGGATAGTCCAATCCTTAAGGCACTTCTAGGATTCTTTCTACTGCGCCCTTCGGCCTGCTCGCACTCTTAATATCAGCACTGACTAGGCTAGGATCAAATTCGGTATCCGTACTAGCCTCCACTTTTGTACCGTCTCTCTGTATTGACAGGAATCTCAGCTCTCCAACAGGCACTAGTCCTGACTCTCTCCACTCTCTCAGGAGAACTTTCAGACTCCACTGACTGCACGCTCACAGGAGAACTCTCAGACTGCACTGTGCTAAAGGACACTCCCCTAAGCACCCCTGCTGGGTGTGTCTGAAGTGTATGTGAGTGATGTCGAGCCCTTAACCGTTACCTCTCCACCCATCCTCCTGGTATTGTGTGCCTGACATACCAGGGCTACACACTACCACCAGTCTTGTCTCATGCCAACTGTTAAGCATCCTGAAACCATTCATGTGTGGGGTTGCTTCTCAGCCAAGGGAATCGGCTGTCTCACAGTCTTGCCTAAAAACACAGCCATGAATAAAGAATGGTACCAGAATGTCCTCCAAGAGCAACTTCTCCCAACCCTCCAAGAGCAGTTTGGCGATCAACAATGCCTTTTCCAGCATGATGGAGCACCTTGCCATAAAGCAAAGGTGATAACTAAATGGCTCAGGGAACAAAACATAGAGATTTTGGGTCCATGGCCTGGAAACTCCCCAGATCTTAATCCCATTGAGAACTTGTGGTCAATCATCAAGAGACGGGTGGACAAACAAAAACCTAAAAATTATGACAAAATGAAAGCACTGATTGTGCAAGAATGGACTGCTATCAGTCAGGATTTGGTCCAGAAGTTGATTGAGAGCATGCCAGGGAGAATTGCAGAGGTCCTGAAGAAGAAGGGTCAACACTGCAAATATTGACTTGCTGCATTAACTCATTCTAACTGTCAATATAAGCTTTTGTTACTCATATGTTTGCAATTATTATATTTCTGTCTGTGATAAAAACATCTGTCAAACACACATAAAAACCAGAGTGCAGCAGATCATGTGAAAATATAATATTTGTGTCATTCTCAAAACTTTTGGCCATGACTGTACAGTACCTTCAAAAAGTCTTCATATCCCTGTGAACTTTTCCACATTTTTCCACGTTACACCCACAAAATTAAATGCATTTTATTGAGATTTTATGTGATACCGACACTAAGTAGCAAGTATTTGTGATGTTTAAAGGAAATGATACAGGGTTTTCTAAATATTTAAAAAATATAAATCTGAAAATTGTGAGGTGCATTTGTATTCAGCTGCCTGAGTCAATAATTTGCAGGACTACCTGTTGCAAGTCTATTGGGGTCTGTCTCTACCAGCTTAACAGTTGTCCCATGGACAGATTCTACCCCTTTAGCTGTTGGATCTCTGCAATTACTTCACTGACCATGGGCCTCTTGGATTGTTCGTTCTCTAATTAGTGCTCTCCTTGCTTGGGATGTCAACTTAGGTGGACGGGCATGTCTTGATAGGTTTGCAGTTGTGCCATACGCCTTCCATTTTTCGATAATGGTTTGAACAGTGCTTCGTGAGATGTTCACAGTTTGGGCTATTCTTTTATAATCTCACCCTGCTTTACTCTTTTCCACAACTTTATCCTTGACCTGTCTGGTGTGTTCCTTGGTTTTCTTGATGCTGTTTGATATGTAATGTTCTCAAACTTCTGAGGCCTTCACAGAACAGCTGTAGTTATACTGATAAGAAATTACATACAGGAGGTCTCAAGTTACTGACTATGTGACTTCTGCAGGCAATTGGTCGCAGTGAATTTTATTGAGGGGTATTAGACTACAGGAGGCTGAATATACTGTAAATGTACATCACAATTTTCAGATTGATATTTTTTAAATATTTAGAAAGCCTTGCATCATTTTCTTTAGACATCACAAATACTTGCTACTTTGTGTTGGTATACATAAAATCCAAATAAAATACATTTTTGTTTGAGGGTGTAGTGTGAAAAAATGTGAAAAAAAAGTTCAAGGGGTATGAATACTGTTCAAGGCACTGTATAAAAGCAGTGCTTTTATGCTATATCAGCCTGCGGGGGTGTAAAGGGCACATTCAGAAAGCTGTTAAGAGGGAAAACAACGGGTGTTAGTAGATTAGCATGGTGGGATCTAGTGACAGGTTCCCTTTAACTAACAGCAATTAGAGACCCTGATAAGTTTGTCTTTCTTGATATAACTGAGCGGAATAAGGTTCATGTTTTATAACTGCGATGCAGCCCAGAAAATGGGCTTCAAAAACGACATTATCCAAGTAAACCTGCAACAGTACCCATTACCAACCAGTCAGCCATTATCTTAAAAGCTTTCTCCAATTTCTGCAAGTGTTAGTCTTTGTAGAAGTGATATATATTTCCCAACACACCTTCAGCATTAAATACACACCATTTTCAAGAACTCTGCTAGCTGGCATTCAGATAAGAACCTTTGATAGATTGTTCATCTCACGGAGAGGCAATAGTCTTGTGGTTACAGCACCTACAGCTGGACCATTTGTAGCGCCCGTGTCCCTGCCTGCTGCAGACAGGGACGTCGCTCTCCTCACCTGCGCTCAGCGTCCTCAGTGCTCTCAGCCTCCTCTGCGCCTCTGGCATCCTCGGCGTCCTCCTTCCGCCCTGCTGGTCCCGCGCGCTCCTTCCCTGCTGCTGGCCTTAGGGCGCGCGCCCGCACCCTCCCCCGCTCTTAAAGGAGCCGCGCGCATTTTCCAAATCAGTCTCCAGCCAATGCTGGTGGACTCCACCCTATATTAAGGGCTTCCTCCTTAATGGAGGTGCCCGAGCAATGTTGTTTCTGTGCAGTCTAACTCTGCTTCAGCCATCAGCTCCTGTTTCCAGTTGCCTGCCTGTTACCTGTCTGTTTGCCTGTCGGCCATCTGACTGCAGCTCTATCCAGAGGTTCGGACATCTTCAGCAGAGATCCCCGGCTGTTGCCTGCTCACCTGGGAGCGATCATCTGCCATCCGACTGCAGCTCTATCCAGAGGTTCGGACATCATCTGCGGAGATCCCCGGCTATTGCAGAGACTCTTGCCTGCTCACCTGGGAGCGATCATCTGCCATCCGACTGCAGCTCTATCTAGAGGTTCGGACATCATCAGCAGAGATCCCCGGCTATTCCAGAGACTCTTGCCTGCTCACCTGGGAGCGATCATCTGCCATCCGACTGCAGCCTACCAGGAGGCTCCACCAGCTCAGGTCGTATATGCCTGTTTGTCTAGAGACTGCCTTGGTCACTTACCGTGACAAACCTGCCTGTCCAGAGACTGCCCTGGTCACTTGCCGTGACAACCTGCCTGCCCAGAGACTACCCTGGTCACTTGCCGTGACAAACCTGCCTGCCCAGAGACTGCCCTGGTCACTTGCCGTGACAACCTGCCTGTCCAGAGACTGCCCTGGTCACTTGCCGTGACAACCTGCCTGTCCAGAGACTGCCCTGGTCACTTGCCGTGACAACCTGCCTGTTCAGAGACTGCCCTGGTCACTTGCCGTGACAACCTGCCTGCCCAGAGACTGCCCTGGTCACTTGCCGTGACAAACCTGCCTGCCCAGAGACTGCCCTGGTCACCTGCCGTGACAACCTGCCTGTCCAGAGACTGCCCTGGTCACTTGCCGTGACAACCTGCCTGTCCAGAGACTGCCCAGGTCACTTGCCGTGACAACCTGCCTGTCCAGAGACTGCCCAGGTCACTTGCCGTGACAACCTGCCTGTCCAGAGACTTCCTTGGTCACTTATTGTGACAACCTGCCTGTCCAGAGACTGCCTGGCTAATTGCCGTGATTCCCTGTCCTATTCCCGGATGCCACCCGCTCTCTTGCAAGTAAATTATCTTGTATAATAAAGCTTAGTGGTTCCACCAACCAGACCCGTTTCCGTCAGTGGATCCACCTACCAGACCCGTTACAGTTTGCTCGGGCCATGGAACCCGGTGGCACCCAAACCCCTTCACTTCCGGAACTGTGTCATGAGCTGTCTCGCCAGAGGTCTCAACAGGAGGCTATCCTGGGTCACCTGCGGAACGTCAATTCCCGCTTGGACACTCTGAATCCATCACCAGCAACCACCGCTGGAGCCATGACTCATAATCCGGTAGCCCCGCTGACTCCCAATTCCGTGGTTTCCATTCCCGGTCCCCGACTTTCAGCTCCTCCTAGGTATGGAGGCGACCCTGTTATGGCTCGGGGTTTCATTAACCAGTGCACCCTGCATTTCGAACTCCTGGCACACCAGTTTAATTCTGACCGGGCCAAAATTGCCTTCATCATGTCCCATCTCACCGGAGAGGCTCTGGCCTGGCTTAATCCTCTCTGGGAGAGAGAAGATCCTCTGGTGTCAGACCTGCCTGCTTTTCTCTCGGCCTTCCGGAGGGTATTCGACGAACCTGGACGGAAGACCTCCTCTGCATCATCTCTGTTGCGTCTCCGTCAGGGAAGTCTCACCGTTGGTCAATATGCCATACGGTTCCGTACTCTAGCCGCAGAACTGGTTTGGGACAATGAAGCTCTAATTTCGGTCTTCTGGGAGGGTCTGTCCAGCCGTATTAAAGACGAACTTGCCGGTCGGGACATTCCAACCTCGCTTGATGATTTAATAAATCTTGCCAATCGGATTGATCTACGGTTCCAGGAACGAGCCAAAGAGGTCACCCGTGAAAAAAAGTTTCCTCATTTAACCCCTTCCGTTTCTCCCCAGGTGCACACTGCTGAGCCCATGCAGGTCGACCAGACCAAGATGGTCAAAGCCCGTCAGGACTCACGCCGTGCCGAGAAAAGTTGCTTCTACTGCGGCAGTAAGGAGCACTGGATCCGAACCTGTCCGGAGAAGTCGGGAAACGCCTGTGTCTAGGTTCGCTCGGAGAGGTCAATCTAGACAAAAATAAATCCTCTTCATCTCTGCTGCTCTCGGTCTCAATTCTTCTCGGTAAGAACCGTTACTTCGAGATGGCCCAACTTGATTCTGGAGCAGCTGGGAATCTCGTGTCACAGGCTCTAGTAGAGAAGTATCGCATTCCCACCAAACCTCTTGTTGAACCAGTATCTGTTGCTGCTGTGGATGGGGGTCTCCTACCTCGTCCCATCCGACTTATCACCGAAGCCATAACCCTGCAGGTGGGAATGTTGCATTCTGAGAGCATCTCATTTCATGTTCTGCCTGGACTCTCTCATGCTTTCTTACTAGGTCTGCCTTGGCTCCAAAAGCATGCACCTGTGCTTGACTGGCAGAATGGAGAGATTCTTCGCTGGGGACAGGACTGTCATAAACGTGTCTGGTGCCTGTTCATCCCGTCTGTCCTTCTCCTACTCCTGCTAATCTACCAGGACTCCCGATTCCATATTGGTCATTTGCTGATGTCTTCAATAAAAAGGAAGCAGAGACATTACCCCCGCATAGACCATATGATTGCCCGATCGACCTGCTACCCGGTACCACGCCTCCCCGTGGGCGTATTTACCCGTTGTCCGCTGCTGAGACCAGGTCGATGTCCGAATATATCGAGGAGAACTTAGCAAAAGGATTCATCCGGAAATCTACCTCCCCAGCGGGAGCAGGTTTCTTCTTCGTAAAAAAGAAGGACGGATCTCTCCGTCCCTGTATTGACTACAGAGGCCTAAATTTGATCACGGTGAAGAATAAGTACCCTCTTCCGCTCATTCCAGAATTGTTTGATCGTCTTAGAGGGGCTAGAGTCTTCACCAAACTAGATCTTCGTGGAGCATACAACCTGGTTCGTATCCGTCGAGGAGATGAATGGAAGACGGCATTCAACACCCGGGACGGCCACTACGAGTACTTGGTGATGCCCTTTGGTCTCTGTAATGCTCCAGCAGTCTTTCAGGAGTTGGTCAATGACATCTTCCGGGACCTCCTCTACTCCTGCGTTGTGGTGTACCTTGACGACATCTTGGTCTTCTCTCCGGATCTTCAGTCTCACCGGAGGGATGTTCGTCAGGTTCTGCTCAGGCTCAGGCAGAATCACCTCTTCGCCAAATATGAGAAGTGCCTCTTTGAGCAGACATCGCTTCCGTTTCTGGCCTACATCATTTCTCAGACAGGCCTACGAATGGATCCGGAGAAATTGTCTGCCATCGAGAAGTGGCCCCGACCGGAGGGGTTGAAGGCCATTCAGCGGTTCCTGGGATTTGCCAACTATTACCGTCTCTTCATACCGTACTTCTCTTCCAGGACTGCTCCAATCTCCGCGCTCACCCGCAAGGATGCTAACCCCAAACAGTGGACGCCCGAAGCAGAGGAGGCCTTCCTTTCTCTAAAACAGGCCTTCTCTTCCGCTCCAGTGCTGCATCGCCCGGATGGCAACAAGCAGTTCTTCCTGGAGGTGGACGCTTCCTCTGCTGGAGCCGGAGCGGTACTTACCCAAAAAGCTTCATCCGGGAGGATGGTATCCTGCGGTTTCTTCTCCAAACTCTTCTCCTCCTCCGAGCGCAACTACTCCATAGGAGACCGAGAGTTATTGGCCATCAAGTTGGCATTGGAGGAGTGGCGTTACCTACTCGAAGGGGCTCTTCATCCGGTAATCATTTACACGGACCACAAGAATCTGGCATACCTCCAGCATGCCCAGAGACTTAACCCTCGCCAAGCCCGGTGGTCCTTGTTTTTTGCCCGCTTCGATTTTCTTTTGCATTTTCGCCCAGCTGACAAAAACATCAAGGCGGATGCCTTGTCTCGGTCTTTCCTGGTGTCGGATCTCGAGGAGGAACCTAAGCATATCATCGATCCCGCCAGAGTGATGCAGGTGGCTCCCGTGAGTTTTAAATCGTCTCCCTCCTGGTAAGACGTTCGTATCAGAAAACTGATCGGAAGAGAATCCTACATTGGGGTCATTCATCTAAACTCGCTGGCCACGCTGGTCAAAAAAAGACCCTCAACTCATTACCCGGCATTATTGGTGGCCTACCCTGCACAAAGACGTAATAGACTTTGTTTCTGCCTGTGTTTCCTGTGCCCGCAACAAAGTTCCGAGACACCTGCCTACCGGCCGTCTTCTTCCGCTTCCTGTACCCGCTGCCCCCTGGCAGCATATAGCCATGGACTTCATTACTGATCTTCCCGTCTCTGCTGGTTGTACAGTCATTTGGGTGGTCACTGACCGCTTTTCCAAGATGGCTCACTTCATTCCTCTGCCAGGTCTTCCGTCTGCACCCGAGTTGGCTAAAGACTTTATCCGCCACATCTTCCGTCTTCATGGTCTGCCTCGTCACATTGTGTCGGATCGTGGGGTTCAGTTCACCTCACGTTTCTGGAGAGCCACTTGTAAGTTGCTAGACGTCACCCTGGATTTTTCCTCCGCTTACCACCCACAGTCCAATGGACAAGTTGAACGAATAAATCAGAATTTGACCAGTTATCTTCGACACTTCGTTAATGCCCACCATTCTGACTGGGTGGAGCTCCTGCCTTGGGCCGAATTCTCCTACAATAATCATGAGAGCGAATCTTCCACCAAGTCTCCGTTTTTTGTAGTCTTCGGTCAACACCCTCGGATCCCTGTCCCCTGTTTCCATCTCTGTGGACAATCCAGCTGCGGAATCTCTGGTTAGAGAATTCTCCTCCATCTGGGAGAGTACCCGGTCCGCACTCATTCAGTCATCCGAGCGCATGAAAAGACATGCTGACAAAAAACGTCTGGATCCTCCTCAATTCCGTCCTGGGGACAAAGTCTGGCTTTCGTCCAAATATGTTCGACTCAAAATTCCGTCCTACAAGTTAGGTCCTCGGTTCATCGGTCCTTTTGAGATCATCAGTCAGATCAACCCGGTGTCCTATAAATTGAAACTCCCGGTCAATTTGCGAATTCCTAATTCTTTTCATGTATCTCTCCTCAAACCTGTGGTTCTTAACTCTTTTTTTAAGTCTACAGGTACACCTCCTGCTCCAGTGTCTGCTGATGATGAATTTGAGGTAGAGAACATTCTGGCCACAAAAAGGGTAGGAAAAAAGACTTATTTTTTGGTGGATTGGAAGGGGTTTGGTCCTGAGGAGAGAACCTGGGAACCTCGGGAGAACATCCATGCCCCTCTCATCCTAGCTAAATTTTTTCTGGCCTAAAAAGGGGGGGGCCTAGAGGGGGGGGTACTGTAGCGCCCGCGTCCCTGCCTGCTGCCAGACAGGGACGTCGCTCTCCTCACCTGCGCTCAGCGTCCTCAGTGCTCTCAGCCTCCTCTGCGCCTCTGGCATCCTCGGCGTCCTCCTTCCGCCCTGCTGGTCCCGCGCGCTCCTTCCCTGCTGCTGGCCTTAGGGCGCGCGCCCGCACCCTCCCCCGCTCTTAAAGGAGCCGCGCACATTTTCCAAATCAGTCTCCAGCCAATGCTGGTGGACTCCACCCTATATTAAGGGCTTCCTCCTTAATGGAGGTGCCCGAGCAATGTTGTTTCTGTGCAGTCTAACTCTGCTTCAGCCATCAGCTCCTGTTTCCAGTTGCCTGCCTGTTACCTGTCTGTTTGCCTGTCGGCCATCTGACTGCAGCTCTATCCAGAGGTTCGGACATCTTCAGCAGAGATCCCCGGCTGTTGCCTGCTCACCTGGGAGCGATCATCTGCCATCCGACTGCAGCTCTATCCAGAGGTTCGGACATCATCTGCGGAGATCCCCGGCTATTGCAGAGACTCTTGCCTGCTCACCTGGGAGCGATCATCTGCCATCCGACTGCAGCTCTATCTAGAGGTTCGGACATCATCAGCAGAGATCCCCGGCTATTCCAGAGACTCTTGCCTGCTCACCTGGGAGCGATCATCTGCCATCCGACTGCAGCCTACCAGGAGGCTCCACCAGCTCAGGTCGTATATGCCTGTTTGTCTAGAGACTGCCTTGGTCACTTACCGTGACAAACCTGCCTGTCCAGAGACTGCCCTGGTCACTTGCCGTGACAACCTGCCTGCCCAGAGACTACCCTGGTCACTTGCCGTGACAAACCTGCCTGCCCAGAGACTGCCCTGGTCACTTGCCGTGACAACCTGCCTGTCCAGAGACTGCCCTGGTCACTTGCCGTGACAACCTGCCTGTCCAGAGACTGCCCTGGTCACTTGCCGTGACAACCTGCCTGTTCAGAGACTGCCCTGGTCACTTGCCGTGACAACCTGCCTGCCCAGAGACTGCCCTGGTCACTTGCCGTGACAAACCTGCCTGCCCAGAGACTGCCCTGGTCACTTGCCGTGACAACCTGCCTGTCCAGAGACTGCCCTGGTCACTTGCCGTGACAACCTGCCTGTCCAGAGACTGCCCAGGTCACTTGCCGTGACAACCTGCCTGTCCAGAGACTGCCCAGGTCACTTGCCGTGACAACCTGCCTGTCCAGAGACTTCCTTGGTCACTTATTGTGACAACCTGCCTGTCCAGAGACTGCCTGGCTAATTGCCGTGATTCCCTGTCCTATTCCCGGATGCCACCCGCTCTCTTGCAAGTAAATTATCTTGTATAATAAAGCTTAGTGGTTCCACCAACCAGACCCTTTCCGTCAGTGGATCCACCTACCAGACCCGTTACACCATTCATAGAATAGGATATGCAGTGGTCAGATCTCTCTCTCCTGAACAAGGGGGAATATGTCATACATGCGCCTACAGAAGCACCGTCGGATGCTGGATTTGTGCACCTGTCACCAGCCGGGACAGCTCTTTGCCAACTTTTATATCAGCTCACCAGAAGTCATCTTTATGGGATTCATGAGAACGAGTTTCTAGGACATCTACCTCATGCACTAAAGCACCTTAATCATTGGCTCCTCGTATTGAGAATATAAGGTACAATCCCCTGCAGACAGCATTCAGTATTTTTTCTTGGAGTTCTAATTATTAGCTGTATATCTTTTTAAAAAGTACATTATTTTATAAGAGTGCGGACAAAAGGCATTTATACCTGTAATCAGTGCAAAATAATTTTACATAATTGTACATTATATATCATAGAACATAAAGTTTATTATTACACCTTTAAAAATATTAACAATAAAATCAAAAGGCACCTTAGAAAGGAGGGACACACAGAAGCCCTAAGTACACATAATGCAATAAGTTGTAAGTTGTGCTATATCAAACGGCTGACAGCCTTAAACAGTCTTTGCAATCATAAATTGTAGATATGCATTAGAGTATAACAGGTATAAAAGCAGCCCATAAAAACAGCACAGTTACTATAATGAGGTCCAAAATGTAGATAAGAAGTATAGCAGGTCGGGTGTCCCTCCACCCCGACATGCGTTTCGTAGCACTTCAGGACACCTCCTGCAATTTATGATAGTTAAGACGTTTAAGGGTGTCAGCCTATTTGATTGTTAATATTTTTAAAGGTGTAATATGATATATAATGTTTTTGTCACTTTGTATGGCTGACCACTTACCTTGGGTTCAGTCATTTTTTGGTTTGTAAACCATCACCTGTAACATTCACCACCATCAACTAACACAACTATGGTGAAAAAAAACCACTTTTTAATGAGAGTTTATGCTCCATCCAGGATGACCAGCGCACAATAGTCACACTTTGAGGCTATCACACCACTGCATGGTCTGATTGCTATGTAAGAGGATCATTTGGGGGGTCAATGCTCTTTGACAAGAGGTCCAGTAGAAGACCACGCCAATCACTTGCTTCTAGGGTTTAGTTCTCATGGTTAGTATTATCTACAAATACCATTGACAAGTGGAACTTCTTATCTGTAATTTTGGCTTTCTTTACATCCCTTGCTACATTACCCAAATCGCTCTGCCTCTGGCTACCTAAGGATGATTGTGGTTTTTTTTTGGTCTAGCACATTGCTCCTCTGGGCACTCTGAGGATGCAAAACTAATTGCAAGCTGTGTTGGATCAGATAATCTGTGTGTAGAAAGACAAAAGTCAATCGGGATCATCATGTTGAAGAGTTTAGCTTGTATCTTGTTCTCTCCAGCACACTTCGTAACATCTTTGTTCTGGAGGGAAAGATGTAACCATCATGAAGCATGAAGTGATAACTTGTATCTTCTTCTATCCAGTATAGATGGGATACAATAGATGGCTACTGAACATGGTAATGAGGGCCTGAAGCCCCAGAGCTTCAAGGAAGACTTTGCACTTGTGATGATTTTGGAGCTTCTACATAAGCGCCATGTTTTAAAGCAAACCTGTCACCAGATGACATGCGTCCAACACTTTTCAGGGCTGATATACAGCATTCCTATAATGACGTATATCTGCCCCCAACCCGACCTGGAAGACAATATTATACTCACCCTGTGAGGTGGTCTGGTCCGGGGGGTGTCACTGGTCTTCGTCCGGCGCCTCCCTTCTTCTTGTGATGCCGTCCTTCTTCTTGCTTTGTGTGGATGACGCGTCCCTACGTCATCATACATTCACCTCGGCATCGCGCTCATGCGCAAGGCGGACGTCTCTGAGCTAACTATGGGGCAGAGGAAAGTACTGCAGTGCGCATGCGCCGAGGTCTTTGACCTTTCCTGTTGCCTGAGGATTAAGAGACTCTGATGTTGCATCCCCTTCATGTGTTTTTTTTCCACTCTGTGACATTTCCACCCTCCTAGCTGTGCCACCAACTGTCCCATTCACCTGTGGCTCCGAATAAATGCTGTGCAGAAGAAAATCTATGAAGTGTATGCAGATTACGACCACACTGCAGCCCTTCATGATCAGGATCATGCCCGGGGAGCCATATGCCATACCTTGCGGAGGTGGGAATATCCGTTTAAGGTCTATACAAATCACAGATTATCTTCACATTTATTGTTTTGCTTCTTTTTTTCCAGGCTCCCCCATGATGGCACGTCTCCAGGATTTAATATATAATGAGATGTTATATTGTGACTTCTGTCCCCGGGTGCAAATATACAAAGCAGCACATCAGGTTCTGCGGCTGATGTATCGCATGTTGCCGGGTGCTTAATGGCCGCCTCCGAGGCCTCGGATCGTGCGCTGATGTTAAGCCTCTGGGGCAAGATGAAATTAAGTGCCCGGCCAACCAGAATCAAATTAATTTAGTCAGGCCTGACTCATTTCTGGAGCTGTAATTGTAATTAGGGGAGCGCGCCTGGAGCATGGAACGGCCGTCCTGTAGAAAATCTCCGGTTTTCTGATGACTTTCTAGATATCCCACATTTTTCTGAATAATGTATATTTCTCATTTCTATGTAGCGTTTCGCACTACTCTTTTCTTATGTATTACTTTGACATTACAAATCATTCTGATCACAGATTGTTATTAGATCAGCCTGTGATTTGTTTGAGAAATCAACCATGTGTTCTATTTCCCTGCAGCGCCTCCACAGGAGAACTTAAGCATTACACAGTTATATAAAAATCAATGGGCCCTCATGTGATTTTGTCTTCGCCGGCCCTACACAGATAAGATGCTCTAGGTGACCATTTCGTCTCACAAAACATGATGTAATATCCACGCTTCCCCCCACACAAATTATTTACAAAAAGGGTATTTTTAGTGGGTTACAAGGGGGGATCTGTTCTGTTTGGCAGCCATTTTTTAAGTGACTCAGGAACTGCAACCATATTGGTTCTTTCTATCTCACAGATGACATGCCTATGATATGCTATCACTTGTGAATGGTGATGTGGGTCCGACCTCTGGGACCCCTGTGATCCCCAACAAGAAGAGGAAGTAGAACGGTTTAACACAGAATCCACTGTTTTTCCCCTGTCCAGTACCATCGCCAGTCAGCTGGTACAGTACCAGCACCAGTGCCATAGGCCATGGGATAGGCTGACTGTGTTTCAAAGGAAACATTGGTGGCTGGAGTGCCTCTGTGAAGTTCTGGCAGCTGCGACACCGAGAACAGCTGATCAGAAGCGGTGTTGGGGCATTACATCTCCACTAATCAGACATTAATGATGTATTCTAAGGAAAAGTCATGTTAAAGCATTGGACAATCTCTTCAATTCTTCTCTTTTTCTCTTGTCTTTGCTCTGTGTAGAAACAGAAGTCTCTTTTCCCTGCATGAGTCATCCCCAACTTCAACTCCAGACCCCACTGCTCTGATCCTACCTGATGACTCATGAAGGGAAAAGAGATCTCCTGTTTCTACATAGAGCTCAGAAGGATTCAGCCCGTTCAGTTTTTAATCACATGGTGTCATAGAACTAATGAAAAAGAGAAGAATTTACTAGGTAGAAGGGCCAAAATGAGCAATTGTAAGTACACAGTGCTGTGTAATATGGTGACTGCATTATATTAAGAGGATAAAAATTTTGATGGGTGGAGGAGGCGGTAGAGGAGCAGGAAGATCAGAAGAGAAGTACGAGGAGGAGGAGTGGCGTGCTTCTTTAAGTGTAGCAGCAGGTAGGGATTTTTTTTGTAGGTTGGAAAAAAATGAGGATCATGTTGGAAATATTCGGAAGTAAAATGTGTCTGTGTTGCAAACTCCTAACAGATGAAATCAGTAGAAGAAGTCATCATGGGGGTCTGGGCCAAGTAGAAAACAGAGGAAAAGTGCACAACTCCAATCAGATAGAATGTTAAGTGTGAGTTATGGACTTGCTTGTACTTGTACGTCATCCTTTATTTGGTCTACAAGAGTTATTTCGCCACTACCACGTCGCTGTAGATGGAAATATTGGTCTTTTTTATAGCTTAGAATGGGGTCTGCTTTGTATCGCAAGAAAAATAATGACTATGGCCGTCATTGCAAAGCAAATTAGAAATCCACGTAGTCTTGATTCTTGTTCCGCATCACAGGTTACTACAGCTCATCTAATTGGGAAAATGTTCTTCAGCAAAGTATTCATCTGTAGAGTTATAGGCAGTTAAATTATGAATGTCCGTGTCTTTTATGTAAGAGGCCGACCCTGACAGATCAAGTCTAATTTCAATAAAGAAGGACAATCCCTGAAAAAGCAGATCCACCGAAAGACTCATGTGCACAGAAAAGCAGAATGCATGGGAAATGTACGGCAGAGTCCTGATGGCCTAGCATTATACCGTCGAGGCTCATTGTGGCACCATATGGCACTATTTCATTGAAGATTCTCCACCCCAATTCTTTTTCTGCTCCATTCTGTATGAATCCAAAAGAAAAATCAGAGACATATGGAGGATTAGTTAGGCCCCATAGACTCACAAGTGCCACATTAAAGCGCTTTTACAATGAGGAACTTGTACAAAAGAGAAGCACAGCCAAGTGCGGCACTAGAAGAAAAGCGCAAATGACGGCCAATGGCTGCACATACATCTATACGGGAGATTGTCCATCAATACAGTCACCTTGAAGATTAGGAAACTGTTTGTGTAAGGACTATTTCAAGGTCATTTTGGCAGTTTTATTAAAAACATTGGACTGTTTGGTGTCACATCCTTATTTATTACACTGCTCAAAAATAAAGGGAACAATTAAAACAACAGAATATAACTCCAAGTAAATCAACTTCTGTGAAATCAAACTGCCCCTTAGAAGCAAACACTGATTGAAAATCAATTTCACATGCGTTGTGCAAATGGAATAGACAACAGATGGAAATTATGGCCATTATTCAAGACACACTCAATAAAGGAGTGGTTCTGCAGGTGGGACCACAACCACATCTCTTAACAATCTTTCTGGCTGATGTTTTTGGTCACTTTTGAATGTTGGTTTGCTTTCCCTCGTGGTAGCATGGACGGCTCTAAAAACCCACACAAGTGGCCTCAGGTAGTGCGCTCATCCAGGATGGCACTCAAGCGAGCTGTGGCAAGATTTGCTGTTCTCCAGCGTAGTTCCAGAGGCCGAGGCGCTACTAGGAGACAAGCCAGTACCCCAGGAGACGTGGAGGGGGCTGAGGAGGGCAACAACCCAGAGCAGGACCGCTTCTCCCCTTTGTGCAAGGAGGAACAGGAGGAGCACTGCCAGAGCCCTGCAAAATGACCTCCACGGCCAAAATGTCAGTGTCCTGACAAACGGTTAGAAACCGACCCATAAGGAGGTCCTGAGGGCCCCGACGTCACAGATGGGGGTTGTGCTCACGCAAACCCGTGCAGGAAGCTTGGCATTTGCCAAGAACACCAGGATTGGCAAATTCGCCACTGGCACCCGTGCTCTTCAAGATGAAAGCAGGTTCACAAGACACATGTGACGACTGACAGAGGTATGGGCACCATGGAGAGCGATCTGCCCCTCAAACATCCTTAGCAGACGGTTTGGCGTGGTCAGAGTGGTGTCTGGTGGTATTTCTCTGGAGGGCCGCACAGCCTTTTTTTGGCCCCCCAGAGGTAGCCTGATTGCCATTAGTACCGAATGAGATCCCAACCCCTTTTGAGACCATATCTGGGGGGTTTTGGGGCCCGGTTCCTCCTAATGCAGGAAAACCCCCGACCCATGGGGTTGGGGTGTCAGCAGTTCCTGCAAGAAAAAGGCCTTTAAGAAAGGTTGGGGGGGGCCCCACTTTTTTTTTTTTTTTTTTAAAAAACCGAACCCCTATTAGAAAAAAGGGACACATTTCCCTCCCCATCCACCAAAGCACGTTGCCCACAAAACCAAAGTTGGGATGCTTTAGTCCAGGTCTGGGGGCCCTCGGAGACCACCCCGCCTCTCAGAGCTCCCGTGTTGTAGGGGGAAAAAAGAGGGGGAGGCCCCCACCAATACTGACCCCTCATTTTGTTTTGTTTTAAGGACATTACATTCCACTTTAATTTTGTGTGTGCCCAAAAACCGCCTCCATTGTTAAAAAATTTGATTTCCATTTAGATTTTTGTGTGATTTTATTGTCACACATTCGACTTTACAGAACAAAGTATTAAAGAGATTTTCATTCTTCAGATCTAGGTTGTTAATTGGTGCCCCCTTTTTTTTTTTCAGCATTTTTTTCCGAATCCTTTTTAAAAAACCGGAATTCAGTGCGCGTACAGTAAAATCAACGACAGTACATACTGTAAAACCATAGAATACACACAATATAATATAAATATATTTTTTTTGGGGGAAAAGGGGGGAATTTTTCGGTCCCCAGGGGGCATCAATCGAACAACATTTTGGGGGCCCCCGCAATTACACTCTCTACATAAAAAAAGCTGATCTGTATGAGAGTTCTTGTGTAGGCCGGTTTTATATGTCCTATATTTCCATCCCCGGAAAAAAACCGGGGACCGGGGTACCCTTTTCCTGTTACAAATTTGGGCAACCATTGCCGACATACCAACAGACAGCCCCGGGGGAAAGGTACTGTAAGCGCGTTCCCGGGGCAGTTGGGTGAAGCCGGGTCATTTCCCCTTTCCTCCCCCGCGAGCAAGGGGAATTAGGGGGGGGAAAAAAAACTAAAAGGCGCAGGTGTCGGATGATCGGGAACAGCCCCCAAAAGCCCCCCCCTGCTGTCGTTCTGACTTTAATATCCGCTTAATTCTCCTCGCCCACGGGGAAGAGGGAGAGACAGCCAGCTTCAGCCCCACTCCGGGGGGAGCGGGGTTTTAGACGTTTTCTCCAGCGGGCCTCTGTGCACAAAGAGGCATGTGACGTCCCCGTGTCGGGGCTTTTGCGGTCCGTGTGAAAATGGGGTGTCTCCTGTTTTACACACGGCCATGGTCCGTCAAAACACACTGACATGTACATAGACCCTTCATTTGAATGGGGGTTCTTTTAAATATGTGAGAAACTGTCACCCATTATCGGAGCACACTGTGAAAGGGGGGCCGAATTTAGACTCTGTTGGCTTTTTTTTCCTTCATAGTTTTGATCCACAATCATGATTTTTTAAAAGTGACTGTTTTTTCCCACATTTAGTCATTCCCACTATTCATTTTTTTAGGTATGCCTTGTTTGATTTTTCCCCTTTCCGTAATGAGGGGCACACAGATTTTTTTATTTTTCCCCCGGAAACAAAATCCTTTTTTTGAAAAAACCTATTTATTAAAAACATTTTTAAAATTTGCTAAACCTACTGAATCAGAAAAAAAACTTCCTTACTTTTAAAGTATCCCAACTTTTGTGGATTTTTTTGGGGGTTTTAAATTTGACAACTTCTGTGTCTTGGGGGGTCTATAGGCGACCTAAAAAAAATTAGTGTATTGTTTTTTTTGACTCTGAAAAATAATACCCTGATTGTTTATGTAGTTTATTGGATGTAAAATTCCTCAATGCATCGAAATTGACTAGGGGGATTTTTTTTTTTCCTTTGGAAAAAAGTGAACTTTAATCTAAACTAATTCGTCCCCGGCGGAAATTTTGGGGTTTTCTCAGAATGGAATTACCCCTATGTTTCCAGATCCAGGAAAAGATATGCGTTTTATATATTTGGGGGGAAAGGGAAAAATTCCCCTCATTTTTGGGGTTTAAAGGGGACTCCCAATATGAAAATAAGATTCTGGGGTCTGAGAGTTGAAAAAAAACTTTTTGGGATAATGTAACAGTATGTGTTGAGAAAGCCGGCACTGCTATCACCGCCCAAAAAAAACCCAAAAAATAAGCATGGTGGTGGCAGCTAATGCTATGGGGTATTTTCAGTGGGGGGAAAGGAAACTATTGAATTAAGGGAACTTAAATGCGCCAACACAGAATATCCGGATGAAAATCCTTTCAAGTGTTGGGGACCTCAGACGGGCCAAAGGTTCACTTCCAACAAAAAAATGACCCAAGCACCAGCTAAAATAACAAAGGAGGGTTTTAAAACACTCTGTGCCATTCTTGATGACCCCCCCAAGCCTGACCAAACCCAATTTTGAAACTCTGGGAGACGCCTTCATGATAGGGACAGTTCCTATAGGTTTTGGTTGGGTGCGGGGGAAAACACAGGAGACATAGGTGAAATGAAATTTGTATTCTTATACAAGCATGCGAAAAGTTCAAAAACTTTTTGCAGGAACAGCCAGGAGACACAGCAGCCAGAAAAATTTAAAAGCACTAAAAAAAAAATTCCAAACCGGTTCAATCTCTCTCTGTCCGAATTCCCCCTCTGCAAAAAGGATTCACCAAACAGCATTTTCCAGAGCCAAAAAGTTTCCAGGTTCCCAGTAGGGTATAGGGAGACAAGCCAATTTCCAGGAGTCAGGTCCAGACTGACGAGGCTTGATTCAGGAGCACTTTTTGTTCAGCTGGGCTTTTTAAAAGCAAGGGGAAGAACGGGCGGGAAAGAAACGGAAAACCCCCATATTAATGAGGGCAAGAGCGAAAAAAGACAGAAAGAAAAAATGGCCGACGGGAAAAACGAGTTTAAGGAACAGAAAACAGAGACAAAGAACCTTACACCCCCTAAAAAGGGGTGTCCCCAAAACGTTCACCCCAACTACTTTACGGAGAGGATCTGCAAGGAAGAATGGCAAGGCCCCCCCAAATCCGGGGTGTGAAAAACTTGTTGATCTTCCCCCAAAGAAGACTCATGGCTGTACTAGCTCAAAAGGGGCTTCTACTCAATACGACAAATGGTCTGAAATTTAGACCAGGAATTTCGTTTTTTTTTTTTAAAAATTTGAAAAAATTTCTACATTTTTTTTTTTTCGTCACTGGGTGTAGATGTACATAATGAGAAAAAAAAATGAACTTTTTTTGAATTTACCAAAGGCGCAATGAACAAAGGTGAAAAATTTAAAGGGTTAAATTTTTTTCGTATCCCTGAAATTTATACAATGGATTTTCTGATTTATTTTTGATATCTCCCCAAGCTAAAATTTAACCCCCTTTAAACCCCCCCAAGGGGGGTTTTCACATTTAAGCCCCGGGCCAATTTTTAAAAATTAGACCACGTTCTTTTTGAGGCATAACCGGGACTTTTTAAGATTTTTACGATTTTTGAATTTTTTTTTTCGTGACATATTGTTTTTTAAAAATAGTAAAATTTCTTCGAATAACTTGGTTTTTTAAAAAAACAGGGAAAATGGCAAAAATTTTTGAATGTTTGAAATTTTTTTTCCCCCTTAAAAAAAAAGAAAAGTCACACAAAATAGTTATAAATAACATTTCCCACTGTCTACTTTTATCACACAATTTTGAAAAAATTTTTTTTTTTACGAAGTTTTTAAGGGGTTTAAAATGCCCCGAAAATTTTTCTTTTACAACAAAATTTTATAAAACCATTTTTTTGGGGGCCACCTCACATTTGAAGTCATTTGGGGATTTTAGGGGAGAAAATCCCCAAAAGTGCACCATTTAAAAACCTCCCCCCCAAGGATCAAAGGGGACATTAAGAATTTTTTAACCCCTTTATTTTCTTCACAGGAGCTAAAATAATTGGGGAAAGGGAAAAAAAGAACTTTAAAATTTTTTTGTCACAAAATGATCTTAACAAAAAAAAAATTTTTAAAAAGGGGAAAAGGAAAAATAGAAAAAAAGTTGTTGTGCAATTTTCCTGATACCCCATCCCCCTATGGGGGGAAAACACGTCTGGGCGCACGGCAGGGCTTGGAAGGGGAAAGGGGCGCCGTTTGATTTTTTAAAAACAAATTGGGGGGAATTGAGTTGGACCCCTGTCGCGTTTGAGACCCCCCGATGTGCCTAAGCAGTGGAAACCCCCCCCTTTTAAAAATTTTTTGGAAAAAATAGACCCCCAAGGGGAAATTATCTAATTTTTGTGAGCATTTTTAACCCCCCAAATGTTTCACAAAAAATTTTTTTAAAGCCTGGGGTAAAAAAAAAAAAAACCCCCAAAAATGATTTTTTTTTCCCCCCTTTTTTTATTTTTTCCAAGGAAATTGGCCCCAAAAAAGGGTTTAAAAATTTTCCTGAGACGCTGAACCCCCTATGGGGGAGAAATACGTTTTGGGCGCATTCAGGGCTTGGAAAGGGGAATAAGACTTTTGCAATGCAGACTTTTTTGGGTTGTTTCAGTTGCAAGCCCTATGTGCCTAAACAGTGGAAACCCCCCCCAAAGTTTTCCCGTTTTGGGAAATAGACCCATAAGGGGAAACTAAACTTTTG